>BSBK01004700.1:332500-350911 GCA_027943335.1 Chamaecyparis obtusa | reverse complement strand
TATACATATATATATATATAGATATATATATACACATATAGATATATATATACATATATATATATACATATATATATATATACATATATATATACATATATATATATATACATATATATATATATACATACATATATATACATATATATATATACATACATATATAAATACATATATATACATATATATAGATATATATACATATCTATATATGTATAGGTATATGTATGTATATGTATATATATATATCTGTGTGTGTGTGTGTGTGTGTGTGTATATACACATACATATATATATATATATTTATATATATATATATATATGCATATATATATTAAGATCATTTGATAATTGTATATGTTACTGTTATCAAAATTTCATTGTCCTAGCAATTTTGCTATAACGACACATTTGAGAATCAGTTCAACTCATTCATTGTTATTCAATCAATTGATATGCAACAGCAACGTAAATACAGTGCGAAGTTCTGAAAAGGAAAATCATTTCATTTGTATTGAACAATGATAAAATATACTTTTTGAGTTCTTTCATTTGAAAATATAAGTGCATGTATTTAAGAGCAATTCATAAAAGACTCACACAAACCATGAGCATAGCCTATTTCTCCTACAAGATTTAAGACAACATTAAAAGATAGAATAGGAGAAGAGAGAATAGGTCTAGAGTAACCATTCATTGCCTATTGCTTTGATTGGTTAGTGTCATTGGTGATCTAGGAGTTGCCTTTAGTCTATGAGTCTTCCAGCAAGTTCCTGAGTCCTGCAAAAAAATGGAGAGAATAATGATGTTAGATCCCATACGGATCTAAGCAATGACTGATCACTTTTAATTTTCTCTATGGCTATGTTGCCTTTTAGGCTGTCCTAAATCTGAAGAGAAAATATAAATTCAGATTATCCTCAGTGCTGGTGTAAAAAAGGAAATATTCATGCTAATGTGTTTGTTTCATGTGCAGGAAAATAATCACTCCAATGTGTATGTGCCCCTAACCGAGGCTCCCTTTGGTTATGAGCCCGACATACGCATTGGAGTAATTATTTTAAATAGATGTCAAGAATCAGGAATGAATCATATAGTGTCAAAGGGACATATTACTTTTTATATGAAACCTTTCATTGTAATCAAATGCATTAGCTAAGTCTATTTAAGGGACAATAATCTCAAATTGAAACCTTATGGATTGTAATAGTAATGATGAAATTTTTCTAACAAATGCAAGCATGTTAATTTCACAAGGAACAGGTGCTGAGAAGATATGGATGCAAAGTTACAAAAATTGGTTTATGGGTGTCACGAGCCCATGTTCAAACCTCATAAACAAATTTCATTTGCTGGGTTACATCTATTTCACTGAAATAATGAAGTTTGTGCATGTGTTGATAAGAGTTGAATTCATTATTAATGTATTCAAGCAAAAAGGATGAAGAATGAGTACAGGCTGTAATTTTTGTTGTGTTGTTCCTTATTGACTACTGACATAGAATAACCAAGTGCAGATTGGAATAATGACAATGCATTTTGTCAAAATGACAAGTAAGAACATGCTCAAAAGTGAATAGAGCAACAATGGATAGAGGAAAAAATAGTTGTTGTAGAATATGTCTTGCATTAGCTGCCAAGGTATCAAACACATTGGCGTTTGCTAATTGGATTGGACCAAGAAAATCAGAGATGATACTTCCACCCAAAGAAAAATATGTCATAGGAACAACACAGAGGCCTATGCCTCTTGAACACTATCTGTATTATTCAGGGGAGCTCCATAAAATTTGTGAGAGATAAGTGTTTTACCACATGGAGTGAAAGCAACAAAAGAAGCATATGTGAAAGAACAGCAAGACAGGATTTGGTCCTATAAAAGCTACAAGAACATCAAATCATGGTGGAGTTCCTCATGGTCAAATTGGGGAGAAAAGAGGTGGTCACCAAGAGCAAAAATTTGTACAATCTCAAGTAGCATGGAATGTAGTTGATGGCGGTACTCAATGTAGATCAGAGACTAGTCAGTTTTACTTGCTGGTTCATAAGCTATCACAAAGGATTGTTGTGACCAGTCAGCTGACAACTTAAAATTCTATGGATCTTACAAGTGGAGTAGAGAAGAGTGGGATACATTGAAGTGCCAGACAAGAGTGACTTGAAGCAACAGAAATAAGGAGCAATAGAAATTTATAGCAGCAAACTCCCAATAAAACCCTTATTCAAGGAAAAGATGGAAGTTACATTTTATGCAGCTACAAGAAGATTTTAAGGTGAAATTTTTCACTACAGCAAATAATGGAAATATTAAATATTTATAAGAGATGCCAACAGTCTTGAGAGCAACATACTATTCTTCATGGGGTTTCAACTTGGGTAAACAATATGTGTAGAAGCTCTTGGTTTGGCTCATGTTTTCAAGACTCAGAGAGCTTGTGTGCTATACGAGCTAAGAAAGTTGAAGATACAAGTAAAACTCCAGAAAATAGCCAAGTGAAAACTTCATGACAGTAGATGAGGTGTACCCAAAAAATGAAATAAAGCAGTGATACAAAAGATTATATGCCATGACTAGCAAGAAGAAATACATTTTCTGGAAAACCTTAGTCAAAAGGAAGCTTTAAGCACTCACGACAGTGTATAAGGAAAATATAGTAGTAAGGAGAAAGGGAGATAATGTATACCTGTAGAGGTTGAAGCTACAAGTAAGGTAGGTCATTTTATCTATTAAACAAATCAGTGAACCCAAATATAAAAATAATACAACATGTTCAGCTGAATACATTGTCAAAGCGGCAGAATGAAGGAAAGAAATGGGCTCATTCTTCCAAGACTCATGTGTACAGAAGAAGAGCACCAGTTACAGGTTTGAGATTGATACAAAGAACAGACTACAAGTTCAAGGCTCATTTGCAAAGCAATGGAGGAGAAATCAAAATAATACCATAAAAAGGATACTTTAATGGCGGCCAAAAGAGCAGCATAAAAAATAAAACTCTCAGAATTCTTGTTAAGTATAAAAGACATCTTTCAGTCAGGGAAATACAAGAGAAAAGAAAGAAAGTGCATGATAATTTACCCACATGCAGATTTACAGTAAATAAAGCAAGAGTTGAGTTTTTTGTTTCTAAATTCAGAGGTTCTTTTAGCAAGTGACTAAAGTGCATTTTTCAGCAAATACAATATGAAATCCTTCAAATGGTGAGTAGGTTTTTAAAGCAAGACATTATAAAAGAGAAATTATGTTCAACATGTCAAAAAGAAGAGGTCTCTCACCCGCATTCTGAGTAAGAAAAACATATTTTCCTCTATGGTAGCCACGTATTTAAGCAAGAGATGGCATTTAAAGTTGAATCCTTCAACAAATTCTGTAACAGATCCTTTATTGGCGGCTTGTTTCACGGTGAAGAGACCAATTGAGAAAATGGAGAAACCTGTCCAGAAACCCTATGTTTTCTTTCTCTTTGAATCCTCCAGAATGCTCATGATTCGAGAATGCATAATGAGTGATTTTAGGGTTGGAAAGCAATATTAGCATGCCCTCAAATTTTTGCATAAAATTTGAGGTCCGCATTTTTAATGGGGTTTTTTTTTGCTTTCTTTCTATTTCTTTTCTAAAGACGTCGAGATGTGAGGAAGTTTTAGCTATTAAATGTTGTCAAGTGTTATTTCAACACCTCTTACTTTGCATCAAATTGTTATTGTAAAACAAAAGTATTAAATGATAATTATAAATCATTTAAATATTTTTGTTATTTCGTAATGCAAAGTAAGAGTGAAAATTTTAATTTACTTCTATGACTAATGGGTCAATAGTGACACATGATTGTAATACTTGGTCTTAGGAGTTATGAAGATGTTACAAGGCTTGGTATTATGAAGTTTCTAAATTTCTAGAGGGGATTTAGCATTTGTTAGAGTCCTTTGAAGAGAGTAGAGAAGATATAGCGGTCGGATTTTGACTTTATCTAGCCTGTTTTGGAGGTCTTTATGGCTTTTTGAGCCTTTTGAGGTCAGTTATAGTTGAGTCATGGTTCTTTATGACTTAGTGGAGCTTTTTCAAAGGATAGACTTCATTTCATGGGCTTTTAGGTCCTATTTTTTAGGCTATTTTCTGGCATCTGACCCAAAGGTGGGGTTTGTACTTAGTGAGTTTTTGGCTCATTATTTTTCAGTTTTGGATTTTGCAGAGGAGGCTTATGTGACATTTTTGTGTCCTTAGCATTTTTGTGCAGATATTTGTAACTCTTTTGGAAGAACAAATACAAGTTACAACAACTGAGTTTATGTTTTTTGAATTCATTTTGGAGCCTTCTCTTCTTTTTGCAATTCTGTGTGTACTTTTAGGTGATCTGATAAAGATAACTAGTGAATTTTTCATCATTCCATGTTGTTTTGTCTCATCTAAACACCTAGTTGCAGAAAAGTATGTTTGCTTGCAGGTTGTAGTTCATGTCTTAAGGAGTGAAACTGATAAGTGAGGCACTTGTTTTCCTCCTTATTTTGGTTCATTTTTTAGACTTTGTTACAAAGTACTTATGCAAGCCTATACAGAAAGGAAGTGTTTTGTATTCATTAAGATAGCATAATAATCCTTCTTAGTTACCTGTATTTGAACTTTTATGTCATGTTTGGTTTATCACCTGGTTCTCTAGTTTAGAGTTTAAGATATTAGGTTCATTTTTAGTAACTTCTATCTCTTTTCCCATAAGTTCAAGATACTTTTGTAGAGTTATCAATGATTATCCAATAGGAACCGGCCTAGAATCCGGAGGTTTCATTTCTAGTTATGCATTTCCCACATGCAAAAATGAATCCCATGTTAGGCAAAGTTGTTAAACTTGTGTAGTTTAACAAGGTGCAATTTTTAGCCTTAACAGTTTTGGCACACTTAGTGGGACAATCTACAGTCTTTTATTTGCTGGTTTTATTGTGCAACCTGCAGATTTTTAGTCTCTTCAAAAGAGTTTTAAAGCACAGTTGGCGATTCCATTGCTGAATAATCAATAGTATCAATGCTAATAATTGTTTTTTTATGAGAAAATTTGAGACAAGGAGCTCAAATACATTTGAATATCTGCAGTTAGATACACCCAATAGGAAGGGCATAACCCTTAAAAGAACTCTAGATACAAAGAGGGTTCAATCTTCACCTCCAAGAGTTTATGTAAGAAGGGGAAGATCAAGAAAAAGAGAAAATTCTTCAAGGCATTCAGCATCACCAACTATAAGAGCAGAATATCTTAATTCTGCAAATTTATCAATTTCACAAGGCAATTTTGGTGTTGTTTCTATTTTAGCAGCTAGTACTACTTCAGCATTCTCAAGTACTTTAGCAGCTAGTTCAAGCTCAGTTTTAGCAAGTATTTCAACACAGTCTCACACTATGGCTCTTCCAAGAGCTTTCACTTTTGTACCATTTGATCAAGGTAGTCCCTTGAATCTTATTGCACACAATGATATACCTCTAGCAGCTTTGAAGGGGTTACCAAATTTCACAGGAGAGGTGCAAACAACCGCTTACGAGCAAATGCAAGATGTGGCTTCCATCTATAATATTCATCATGTGACCCAAGATAATGTTGCTATCAAATTATTGGCATCCTCATTCAAAGGAAAAGCATTGGATTGGTTTAGAAATTTACCTGTGACTTCCATCTCCAACTGGATGAATTGGGTGATGCCTTCACCAAATTTTTTGAGGACAAGTCAGACCATTTGTCACTTGTAGAGCATTTAACAACTATTAAAAGATCCCCACAAGAACAAATGACGGATTTCAATTCCCGTTTTCAAAAAACATGGAATAGAATACTAGTGGCAATGAGACCAAGTGTAGATTATGCTTTCCTATACTATTTGAAGAGTTTGAATAGTGACATTTCGGTAATGATTCAATCCATGGGAGGTACCTCATTACCGCAAGCTTTTAATCTTGTTGTTAGAGAAGAAAATAGCCTTATACAGGCTAGTAAAATAGCCCCTAGGCCTCCTATGCCTTATTTTCCAAATATTCAGCCAAACATGCCTCTTAATATACCGCCAATAGCTCCTGTACCTACTATTCCAGTTCTTTCTACCATTGTGGGTTATGAAAGTACAGCAGTTGGTCTGCCAAATGAGCTACAAGAAATCAAGAGCAGCCAACAAAAGATAGAAATTATTCTACAAACCTTGGGGAATGAGTTAACTAGTATGAAGAAATAACAAACGCAAGGCCCAAGGCCTGCATTTCAATAGTATAATCAACAGGAAGGAGTTAGTCAGCCATATCAATCTCAAGGTCAAGGGTATCAGTACTAGCAGAACAAACAACCATATCAAGGGAATTATCAAGGACAATGACAAAATGTTAATCAACGACCTTTTCAGCCATACAATCTAGCCCCATTGAATGCTGCAAATCTGGTAAGAGATATGGTTCCTAGTCAAAATAATTTGATATAAGAGGCAGATTGGTGCTATCCATGCAATCAAGCACATAATTAGTCCACATGTTTGAATGGAGTGATCAATCAAGCCCTCATGGTCCAAAATGCTGCAAGTTCACAGTCGGATGCATCTTCTAGTGGACTTGAACAACAACAAGATATAAGCACCATGGAGACTGGTTTCCTTAACTAGCAAGGAGAGGAGTTCTGTGGATTGAATGGTGAGTCACCAATTGCAGCCAATACCTAAGCAAAGAAAAGGGCTCTAGAAATGGAACAAACGGTTGGTAATGAAGCCATGGCTATAGGACCATCACTTACACCCAATCCAAGTATCTTGCAAAAGCTTATAAGTCAACCAATTAACAACCAGAAGGTGCATTCAGTTGTACTATATAACATTGTGGATAGTATGAAAAGAATGAATGGGTCAATGACTATGTGGGATTCCTTATCTCTTCCTAGGCAAGCTGAAATGTTGAAAAAAGCATTGAGTGGAGTGGACATGCAAGGCCAAGCTGCTTATGATCGTGGGAAGGTAGTTATGACAAATGTCTAACAAGCCACTGGTGAGGATAGCAAGAAAAAAACTATTGTTCAAGGTAAGGATGTGAGACCTCCTCCGTTCTATGTTTCCCTAATAATTGGGAAAAACTTAGTACATAATTGTATGGTTGATAGTGGGGCTACTTGTACTATGATGCCTAGGAAGGTAGCTAAATAGTTAGAATTGAAATATGAACCTATTGAAAAGGGAGTAGTCCAATTAGATGGCATAGCTGTGAATTCCATAGGATTCATTAAAAATGCTAGTTTAACCTTGCATGCCTGCCCTACTTTTTCTATTCCACAAGACATATTTGTAATAGATTTACCTCCCTATTTTGGTCTTTTCTTATCAAGAGAGTTTACAGCTAAGATAGGAGGCTATTTTTCATCTAATTGGTCCCACATGATTTTTTGCACCTATTATGGAACTAAGGTCAATATAAAGTCTGAGTTACTTGCAAAGGATATAATAGAGCCTTACACACCTAGCACGGTAAATGCAAATTATGTCAATTTTGGCCAAGATGATCATGTTGCTCCTATTTCATGTACATCCACTGCTGAAATTCCTGACACACTTTTAGATGAGTGGGCTGCGAAAAATGCTTTTGAGGCTAACTCTAGTTCTATTCTAGATGCTGGAATGGGTAATTACATGTTCCATGAAGCTGGTTTGGTAATGCCAAACTTAGTTAAAAAGGTAGAATCTGATTCTGAGCAGCAAGACAAGGTCTGGAATATGTTTTTTGACGGGTCCAGAAGTAAACATGGTGCTGGTGGAGGTGTGATGTTAGTACCCCCTGATGGAATGAAGTATTATGCAGCCTTTAGATTTGGTTTTTCTTGCACTAATAATACCGCTAAGTATGAAAGTTTGATTCAAGGTTTGGAATGGGCAAAGAAAAGAGGCATTGGTTGTATTAAGGTTCATGGTGATAGTGAACTTATTGTTAATTAGGTAAGAGATTTACATGTTACCAAAAATGATACTTTGAAACTATATAAGCATCGTGTATGGGACATTATTGAAGAGTTTTCTGCATTCAATATTGTTTCTATTCCAAGGATTAAAAATCAGCATGCAGATAGATTAGCAGTTGTAGGTGCTCAATTTGACATACCTGCAGAAATCAGCAAGGAAAGTATCCAGCAGCATGTTAAAATTGTAGTAAGGCCTTTGGTTCTTGATAATAACGTAAACTGGCAAGTTTTTTGAAAATGATGAATAGATTTTGCAATTTTCGCTAGAAGAAGATATTTTTGTAGTTTTTAATCAGGATAAGTTAAAGCAGAATTATGGAGACCAAGTGGTGTAGCTTAAGTCCAACAAGCTGCCTAAAGGTTTGGTTTCATTGGAATCCAGTTTCAATTCAGATGATCAGGCTAAAAAGGATAAAATTGGTTTGCTGGTTTCTCAAGAACATTATGAAAGTTTGGAAGTGGCACTGGGAAAGAGCTTGAAATTTGGTAAGGTGAGTACTCCTTTGGAAAAATAGTCTTATATTAAACTTTTTCAAGAATTTGTTGATGTGTTTGCATGGGACTATGGTGATTTAAAAGGGTTTAATCCTGAGTTAGCACAACACACCATAGAACTTGAGCCTAATGCAAAGCCCGTTAGGTAGAGACAAAGACCCATCAATCCCAAATTAGAGTCATTAATGCAGAAAGAAGTTTTTAGGCTGATTGAGAGTGGCATTATTTTCCCAATCAAACACACTAGTCAGTTGTCCAATCTTGTCCTTGTTAGAAAAAAGAATGGAGAGCTAAGATTATGTGTAGATTTCAAGGATTTGAATAGAGCATCATTGAAGGATAGGCACCCCCTTCCTTCTATGGAACAAATACTTTAGTATGTTGATGGTTCAGAGTGCTTCTCTTTGTTAGATGGTTATTTGGGGTATGACCAGATTCTAGTCAAGAATGAGGATCAGTATAAAATTGCTTTTACCACTAAATGGGGTACCGTGACATACAAGAGAATGCCTTTCAGTTTGTCAAATGTAGGGGCAACATTCCAGAAAGCCATGGATATGGTGTTTAGTAATTTGATGTACCAGTTTGTATTGGTGTATCTTGATGATATCACAGTGTACTCCAAAAAAGTAGCAGATCATTTGGATCAGTTAAGGCAGATTTTTGAGCACTGCAGGGAGTTTGGGATATCTCTCAATCCAAAAAAGTGTGTGTTTGTTGTGCACGAAGGTAAGCTTTTGGGTTATGTGGTTCCTAAGAAAGGGGTTACAATGGATCTAGAGAGGATAGCAGCAATTTTAGAGTTACCATTGCCACATCATAAGAAGGGATTGCGGTCCTTTATTGGGAGAATTAATTTTGTAAGGCAGTTTTTGCCTAACATTGCTGATTTATTGAAACCATTGACTGCTATGTTAAAGAAGTATGTTGTTTTCAGTTGGACAAAAGAGGCCAAAAATAGTTTTTAGGTTATTAAAGAATCTTTAGCAGCAGCTCCTACTTTAGTAAATCCTAATTTTAGCAAGGATTTCATTATGTATGCGTATGGTGGTTATGAGACCATTTTCGCAATGTTGGTACAAAAAAATGCAGAGGGTCTGGAGCAGCCAATAGCCTTTTTCAGCAAAGGTTTAGATGATTATGAGTAGAAATACAATTTTATAGAAAAGAATGTCCTCACTGTTGTTAAGGGACTTAAGAAGTTTCAGAACTTATTGTCTCATAACAAGATTCATTTAAGGGTTGTGCACTCGTGTCAAGGAATTCTTACTCAGTAAGGATTTGAATGAAAAAAGAGTTGGCTGGATAACATGGTTCATGGAGTATGACGTGGATAGCCAGGTGACTAAGTTGGTTAGAGGCAAGGGCCTATGCAAGAAGATTGCTGATGGAGAGGTTTCAGAGCTACAAGGGCAAGCAGATTTTGTTTTAGTGATTGGTATGACAGCTGATGATGATAGGACAACAAGCTGGTTACAAGATATGGTTCATTTTTTGAAGACCAGTGAATGCCCAGCCAATTTGAACAAAGAAAAATGAAGGTATTATCAGTTACAGTCTGTTCCTTTTGTCTTAGTTAATGATGTTTTGTATAGAAAGGATCACAATGGTGCCCTTCTCAGATGCATTGATTCAGACCAGATTGTAGACATTTTGCATGAATTCCATGACGGTCATTCAGGAGTTCATTTTTCCCCTAGAACCATAGCATATAAAATTCTTAGAGGCGGTTATTATTGGCTTGACATTTTTAAAGACACCCATGCATATGTTAGGAAATGTGTCAAGTGCACCATGTTTGCAGGAAAAGAGAGGCTGCCAGCTTTGCCTTTGCAGCCAATTAAAATAGAACAACCCTTTCAAAAGTGGGGTGTTGACTTCATAGAGCCAATCAACCCTCCATCAAGTGCGGGGCACAAGTGGATAATTACTGCTACTGATTATTTCACACATTGGACGAAGGAAACAGCACTCAAGGATGCGAATGAGATAGCGGTCCTTAATTTTTATGATGATATAGTGAACAAGTTTGGAGTACCTGATTCTATAATTTCTGATAATGCACTTGCTTTCATTAGATTAAGAGTAACTGAGTGGGCACTTAAGCATGGAATTTATCTCAGCACTAGTTCCAATTATTACCCATAGGGTAATGGGTTAGCAAAGTCTACAAACAAGAACCTAATAAGAATTATTAAAAGAACTCTGCAGGAGAATAAGTGTGATTGGCACTCTAAGTTGAAGGCTGCCTTATGGGTGGATAGAATCACTCCAAAGAAGATAATTGGAAACTCACCTTATCGGTTATTTTATGGAAAGGAAGCTCGGTTGTCTATTGAAATAGAGTTGCCAGCGCTTGATCTTGCCACTCAATTGGTTCTTTTTTAGGAGGGAGATCCTATGCTGGTGCATTATGCATAGCTGATGGAATTGGAAGAAAGTAGAAGGAAGGTAATGCAAACCATGGAGTTCCAGTAGATGCAAGTTAAAAGGAGCTTTGATAAAAAAATGAGAGCCAGGGACTTCAATGTGGATGATATTGTTCTCAAGTGGGATGAGTTTAAGAGCAAACTGGGTAAGCACACTAAGTTTGATTCATTTTGGGGAGGCCCGTTTGTGATCACAGAATGCAAGGAACGTAATGCTTTTTAGCTGTCAACCCTTGAAGGAGAAATTCTACCTATACCAGTCAATGGTATTCACCTCAAACCTTTTTTTGAGGTATGTCCTACTTTGTAAATCCTAGAGTTTTAGAATAAGGTGCTGCTGCACCATTTGCTTTGAGTTTTCTTTTCCTAGGTGTTAGTAGTTAGTTTTCAGCCGAAAACACTCTTAACAACACATTCATACATATTAGGGTGCCTACATATCAAAATTCTATGCCACAAATGTAGGAGATTTGTCTCAACTATCACATGTGTTGTACAACATTCACATATAGGCATCATGATACATACCAACATGCTGTTAAGATTATTTTTGTTGCTAGTTTTGTTTGGTTTTCCAGTTTTCCCTAAGTTTTTTCAGAACACAAGCTACTATGTTTGTTTAGAAAAAATAGGTGACTGATAAATATCAGTACCTTATAACATCCCGAGTGTACACCTATTCCTTGGATTAGGGGAGCCATGCTACCACAAGCTATAAATCTACACTCAGGATCCTATCCTACACTGATATTTATCAGTCACCTATTTTCCAATTTGAGTGTGCAAATTTTATTGACTCTCAGCCCAATGGATATTCAAGGCTACTGGTTTTCATGTATAGCAGGCATACATCTTGCAAAGGTTGCCAAAAATGTTATCAAAATTTCATTGTCCTAGCAATTTTGCTATAAAGACACATTTGAGAATTAGTTCAATTCATTCATTGTTATTCAATCAATTGATATGCAACAACAACCTAAATATAGTGTGAAGTTCAGAAAAGGAAAATCATTTCATTTGTATTGAACAATGATAAAATACACTTTTTGAGTTCTTTCATTTGAAAATATAAGTGCATGTATTTAAGAGCAATTCATAAAAGACTCACACAAGCCGTGAGCATAGCCTATTTCTCCTACAAGATTTAAGACAACATTAAAAGACATAATAGGAGAAGAGAGAATAGGTCTAGAGTAACCAATCATTGTTTGTTGCTTTGACTGGTTAGTGTCGTTGCTGATATGGGAGTGGCCTTTAGTCTGTGAGTCTTCCAGTGAGTTCCTGAGTCTTGCAAAAAAATGGAGATAATAATGATGTTAGATCCCATACGGATCTAAGCAATGACTGATCACTTTTAATTTTCTCTATGCTTATGCTGCCTTTTAGGCTGTCCTAAATCTGAAGAGAAAATATAAATTCAGATTATCCTCAGTGCTGGTGTAAAAAAGGAAATATTCATGCTAATGTGTTTGTTTCATGTGTAGGAAAATAATCACTCCAATGTGTATGTGCCCCTAACCGAGGCTCCCTTTGGGTATGAGCCCGACATATGCATTGGAGTAATTATTTTAAACAGATGTCAAGAATCAGGAATGAATCATATAATGTCAAAGGGACATATTAATTTTTATATGAAACCTTTCATTTTAATCAAATGCATCAGCTAAGTCTATTTAAGGGACAATAATCTCAAACTGAAACCTTATGGATTGTAATAGTAACGATGAATTTTTCTAACAAATGCAAGCATGTTAATTTCACAAGGAACGGGTGCTGAGAAGATATGGATGCAAAGTTACAAAAATTGGTTTATGGGTGTCACGAGCCCATGCTCAAACCTCATAAACAAATTTCATTTGCTGGGTTACATCTATTTCACTAAAATAATGAAGTTTGTGCATGTGCTGATAAGAGTTGAATTCATTATTAATGTATTAAAGCAAAAAGGATGAAGAATGAGTACATGCTATAATTTTTGTTGTGTTGTTCCTTATTGACTACTGACATAGAATAACCAAGTGCAAATTGGAATAATGACAGTGCATTGTGTCAAAATGACAAGTAAGAAAATCCTCAAAAGTGAATAGAGCAATAATGGATAGAGAAAATAATAGTTGTTGCAGAATATGTCTTGCATTAGCTACCAAGGTATCAAACACATTGGCGTTTGCTGATTGGATTGGACCAAGAAAATCAGAGATGATACTTCCACCCAAAGAAAAATATGTCACAGGAACAACACAGTGGCCTGTGCCTCTTGAACACTATCTATATAGGGGAGCTCCATAAAATTTATGAGAGATAAGTGTTTTACCACGTGGAGTGAAAGCAGAAAAAGAAGCATATGTGAAAGAACAGCAAGACAAGCTCTAGTCATGTAAAAGCTACAGGAACATCAAATCATGGTGGAGTTCCTCATGGTCAAATTGGGGAGAAAAGAGGTGGCTACCAAGAGCAAAAAATTGTACAATCTCAAGTAGCAGGGAATGCAGTTGATGGCAGTACTCAATGTAGATCAGAGACTAGTTAGTTTTACTCATTGGTTCATAAGCTATCACAAAGGATTGTTGTGACCAGTCAGTTGACAACTTAAAATTCTATGGATCTTACAAGTGGAGTAGAGAAGAGTGGGATACATTGAAGTGCCAGACAAGAGTGACTTGAAGAAACATAAATAAAGAGCAATAGAAATTTACAACAACAAACTCCCAATAAAACCCTTATTCAAGGAAAAGATAGAAGTTACATTTTATGTAGCTACAGGAAGATTTTAGGGTGAAATTTTTCACTGCAACAAATAATGGAAATATTCAATATTTATAAGACATGCCAATAGTCTTGAGAGCGACATACTATTCTTCATGGGGTTCCAACTTGGGTAAACAATATGTGTAGAAGCTCCCGATTTGGCTCATGTTTTCAAGACTCAGAGAGCTTGTGTGCTATATGAGCTAAGAAAGCCGAAGATACAAGTAAAACTCCAGAAAATAGCCAAGTGAAAACTTCACGATAGCTAATGAGGTGTACCCAGAAAATGAAATAAAGCAGTGATACAAAAGATTATATGCCATGGCTAGCAAGAAGAAATACATTTTTTGGAAAACCTTAGTCAAAAGGAAGCTTTAAGCACTCACGACAGTGTATAAGGAAAATGCAGTAGTAAGGAGAAAGGGAGATAATGTATACCTATAGAGGTTGAAGCTACAGCTAAGGCAGGTCATTTTATCTATTAAATAAATCAGTGAACCCGAATATAAAAAGAATACAACATGTTCAACTGAATACATTGTCAAAGCGGTAGAATGAAGGAAAGAAATGGGCTCATTCTTCCAAGACTCATGTGTATAGAAGAAGAACACTAGTTATAGGTTGAGACTGATACACAGAATAGACTACAAGTTTGAGGCTCATTTGCAAAGCAATGGAGAAAAAATCAAAATAATACCATAAAAAGGATACTTTAATGGCGGCCAGAAGAGCAGTATAAAAAATAAATCTCTCAGCATTCTTGCTAAGTATAAAAGACATCTTTCAGTCAAGGAAATACAAGAGAAAAGAAAGAAAGTGCATGATAATTTACCCACATGCAGATTTAGAGTAAATAAAGCAAGAGTTCAGTTTTTTGTTTCTAAATTCAGAGGTTCTTTTAGCAAGTGACTAAAGTGCATTTTTCAACAAATACAATACGCAATCCTTCAAATGGTGAGCAGGTTTTTAAAGCAAGACATTATAAAAGAGAAATTATGTTCAACATGTCAAAAAGAAGAGGTCTCTCACCCGTATTCTGAGTAAGAAAAATAGATTTTCCTCCATGGTAGCCACGCATTTAAGCAAGAGATGGCGTTTAAAGTTGAATCCTTCAACAAATTCTGTAACAGATCCTTTTTTGGCGGCTTGGTTCATGGTGAAGAGACCAATTGAGAAAATGGAGAAACCTGTCCAGAAACCCTATGTTTTCTTTCTCTTTGAATCCTCCAGAATGCTCATGATTCGAGAATGCATAATGAGTGATTTTAGGGTTGGAAAGCAATATTAGCATGCCCTCAAACTTTTGCATAAAATTTGAGGTCCGCATTTTTAATGGGGTTTTTTTTTGCTTTCTTTCTATTTCTTTTCTAAAGATGTTGAGATGTGAGGAAGTTTTAGCTGTTAAATGTTGTCAAGTGTTATTTCAACACCTCTTACTTTGCATCAAATTGTTATTGTAAAACAAAAGTATTAAATGATAATTATAAATCATTTAAATATTTTTGTTATTTCGTAATGCAAAGTAAGAGTGAAAATTTTAATTTACTTCTATGACTAATGGGTCAATAGTGACACATGATTGTAATACTTGGTCTTAGGAGTTATGAAGATGTTACAAGGCTTGGTATTATGAAGTTTCTAAATTTTTGGAGGGGATTTAGCATTTGTTAGAGTCATTTGAAGAGAGTGGAGAAGATATAGTTGTCGGATTTTGACTTTATCTAGCCTGTTTTGGAGGTCTTTATGGCTTTTTGAGCCTTTTGAGGTCAGTTATAGTTGAGTCATAGGGTTCTTTATGACTTAGTGGAGCTTTTTCAAAGGATAGACTTCATTTCATGGGCTTTTAGGTCCTATTTTTTAGGCTATTTTTTGGCATCCGACCCAAAGGTGGGGTTTGTACTTAGTGAGTTTTTGGCTCATTATTTTTCAGTTTTGGATTTTGCAGAGGAGGCTTATGTGACATTTTTGTGTCCTTAGCATTTTTGTGCAGATATTTGTAACTCTTTTGGAAGAACAAATACAAGTGACATCAACTGAGTTTATGTTTTCTGAATTCATTTTGGAGCCTTCTCTTCTTTTTGCAATTTTGTGTGCACTTTCAGGTGATCTGATAAAGATAACTAGTGAATTTTTCATCATTCCATGTTGTTTTGTCTCATCTAAACACCTAGTTGCAAAAAAGTATGTTTGCTTGCAGGTTGTAGTTCATGTCTTAAGGAGTGAAACTGATAAGTGAGGCACTTGTTTTCCTCCTTATTTTGGTTCATTTTTTAGACTTTGTTACAAAGTACTTATGCAAGCCTATACAGAAAGGAAGTGTTTTGTATTCATTAAGATAGCATAATAATCCTTCTTAGTTACTTGTATTTGAACTTTCATGTCATGTTTGGTGTATCACCTGGTTCTCTAGTTTAGAGTTTAAGATCTTAGGTTCATTTTCAGTAACTTCTATCTCTTTTCCCATAAGTTCAAGATAGTTTTGTAGAGTTATCATTGATTATCCAATAGGAAGCGGCCTAGAATTCGGAGGTTTCATTTCTAGTTACGCATTTCCCACATGCAGAAATGAATCCCATGTTAGGCAAAGTTGTTAAACTTGTGTAGTTTAACAGGGTGCAATTTTTAGCCTTAACAGTTACAATGTAGTTAATATTAATAATTGGTTATGAAGGGTCAAGACCGTACGTAGCATAAGCCACATATGGTCATGGCTCTTCAAGACATGACTATTCAAAGGATATAAATGCATATCGATGGTTGGTGAAAAGATTAATCACAACAGTAGTCTATTTCAGTACAACACTCATATATATTCTCTATAGGACGGTCTTGATTTCTCAACATGGTATCAAAGCCTAACCTATAAGAGAATAAAATATATTTACAAGCAATCAGTGATAAATTGACAACTATGACAAGGCATAGAGTATTATAAGATAGGCCACAATTAATTTTGGCATCGAAGCATCTTTTTAGTTGTAATTGTATCATCGCTATACAAGCACTCAAGCATAGCCTAAAATGGCCGATGAACAAATCTTATATGAAATGGAGAGTGAGAAGAAGGAATTGGAGGAAATGCTACAATCAATTCACGAGTGTTTGGATAATCTTAGCAAGTGAGTGCTTACCTTGAAAGAAGAGACAAGGAAATTAGAAGTTGAATATCACCATTTACATAAGTACATAATTGAGAATCCTTCCATGACTGACCATGTAAAGAGTTTGTTGAATGAACCGTTAGAAAACATCTGCGATGTATGGGTTTTACTAGGAAGGGGAAATCCTCACAGTCTGTGTGTAAATTTTCATCATTGCCTATTTCAAAATGTTATGTTAATAGAAGGGAAGCATTTGAGGTGCTAATAGGTTTTAATGAATGGGAAGATTCAAACAATCAATATAATAAAAGTAGATCATTCGCACCGCATCAATCTCACAGGCATGGAAGAGATGGATCAAGGCAAACCATGAGGAATACGATCTCGTCTGAGTCCAACAATAGAGACATCAAATAAATAAATGACCACATAGTTATAATTAAAGATTTAAACTATATCATGCACCAATAAATTGTTGGAATCATTTGTTGTTGCACCAAAAGCTCAAACTTTCAATGCCTGATACAAATGCCAAATTTAACCCGATCCACGAGAGGTGGTTAAGCCATGTCACGAATATCCAAGGAGGTGCTGACCACAAAGTCAACAATCTCCCCCTCAGCACCGACTGAGCCTTCAGCACCCATTGAAGGGAGACTCGAACCCATGACCTAAGGCTCTGATACCAATTGTTGGAATCATTTGTCGTTGCACCAAAAGCTCAAACTTTCAATGCCTGATACAAATGCCATATTTAACCTGATCCATGGGAGGTGGTTAAGCCATGTCACGAATATCCAAGGAGGTGCTGACCACCAAGTCAACATAAATTACTAAAGGAGGAATAGAAACTGTAATTTAGAAGGCTAATATGATGATTCATTGGCAATACAAACCATATATTACAAGGGCATAATAAAGAAGGTGAAATTGATCACTGCTAATAGTGACTTATATCTAAATCTGGAGACAATGTCAGTGAATTATGTCCCTGAATCAAAGATGCTGATCATATCAATTGTATGCAGAGAAGTGACAATAAATCTATCACTCTTAGACTATAGTCAATAAACATAACTGGCAGACAATGATGATGAATATTGGAGATCATACTGAACAACTAATAAGTGTATTATGAAGATGCTACTTGTGATGATGGTGATTATTATGAGTAATGATATTATACAGCCTTGATGAATTAGCAACACTTGATCATTTTTTATCTTATGCAATTAGCATTGATCGCATTATGCTCATAATATCATTATGGTGTTAACTAATCACAAAAGTTGTTAACCAATTGACACTACTCTACAAAATGTGTCCCTTTAGACATATATTAATATTCTATGCCATGCAATTGGGAAAGTGTGATTGATTGAGTATATATCTTATTTACTCCCTCATGGATTATTGCTCTCTTGAGAAAAGCAGTAGTTGGCCTACTCCTAATATATATCAAATAAAAAACCTATCGAGCATACTCTTAATTCTATATCAGAGATGACTCCATTGATAGATTTCATACATAATTAAAAATATTTGAGATGACATACTTCCTATGACCATCCCATTATCTGCATATTTGAATTGGCATAGAAAAACATTGTTGAAAGCATTATAAATTGGTTACACACACATCATTTATATCATGCATAGCATCATTCGTTGAAGTGA
>BSBK01004700.1:0-327500 GCA_027943335.1 Chamaecyparis obtusa | reverse complement strand
TGTTTCCAAACTGACATGGAGACGATGCACAAAGATTTCCAGAACCAAATGCCAAAGCATAATGAAATGAAATCAAAATGAAAAAACTTTTTCACATCTGATGCCCCAAATCAAAACATAATAATATTTGATGTCC
Source organism: Chamaecyparis obtusa (assembly GCA_027943335.1). Lineage (NCBI taxonomy): Eukaryota > Viridiplantae > Streptophyta > Pinopsida > Cupressales > Cupressaceae > Chamaecyparis > Chamaecyparis obtusa. The sequence continues at coordinate 327,364 of BSBK01004700.1, read as the reverse complement.
ATGCTGAGGTGTCCACTTAACCCAACACTAAACTCATTATTATCCCTGTGTCAAGGCAGAGTCAAAAAAATATAAGTGGTCCCACATAATCACAACGTAAGCCATCGTGTCACACAACAGTTATTGAGGACAACAACTACGAAGTCAACATTCTATCCAACCAATAGTGTAAATGCCAAGAGAAAGATTTTTTGTTAGAGATAGACTGGAATGTTATGATTGAATCTCCTTCATTGATTAGATCCTTAATATTGAGAGAAATGACCAAATATAGGCAAAAAGATAGGGCCCAAAATTCAGCCATATTATTGGTTCCATCCTCAATGTTTTTATAAGCGACATTCACTATGTTTCCATCATGATTAGATATAACAATTCCAATTCCCAATTTACCACGGTTTCCTGTAGAGGCCCCATCATAATTCATCTTAAAATATTAATATTGATTTATATAATATTTTTGAATAATAGTGGCTATTAACTTTATGTATATTTCAAATTGGATTGTATTTTTTGACTAGATTACTAACTTGTTGATGTAACTAAGTTTTCTTCCCCTTGTTTGATGGTGTTTTATTTAGTAAGGTCTTTACTTAATGTTGATATATTTATTTCTGATGACATATTATAAATCTATTGATTTTATAGGGATTTCTAACTATATATAGACTGGCTGACTAAACGTTGACCGTACCTTTACTTAATGTTTATTGGTTGTTTCAAGATTTGTTTTTAATTCTCTGTTCCATCCCTATGTTTTTTTGTACTTGTTGTCTTAAGTATCTCATGAGTGGGGAGGAGTGTAATACCCCTCTAACCCACTGGGCCTCTGGCAATGTTAAAAGTATCATAGTGCTTCTTTTTTTGACATGTATCTATTTGAGGTACTTGTTTAACTAATTCTATTCTAATCTAATTTAACAATGATATACTTATCAATGCTTTTATCCCTTTGGTATGTGGCCACCATTTGATGATGATGATATTTTAGGATCTTATGTGTTAGGATGGGTACCTAAAAAATATATTTGATTTCTATGTGAGTGAGTCTCTGTATCAATGGTTATGATTTATATGTCTTCCTAATGATTAGGTCCTTGTATGTGATGATTTTGTATGGTTAGACATATTTGTTCATGATTATTGTTATATCATACTTATGTACTCATGATATGATTATCTATTTAGAAATTTGATTTGACTATGTGACTAACCCTAATGGATTATAATCTAACCCTTGTTTATAATTGATTCAAGATTTATATACTTGATGCTATATGTGTGTGTATCTATAATGTGATTTCATGACTAGGGACAAAATCATAGTTACTCACCTAGCTAGGTCCACACGATGTCTTGATCTCAATCATCTATTTGCATTAGCTTCCTTATATATGAATATATATGTATGGTGAAAATGTGACCACACTTCTATCAATCATTACATTCAAGAACACTCAAGAATGAGGTCTCAAAAATTGATCCATAGCTCCCTAGGCATGGAGTGCAAGGGTTTTAAGAATGCTCTTAGCTAGAGCTATTTAGCCTATAACCTTGCTACTAAACCATGAAATGGGGCATTCAATGAAGACAAGGGAAAGAATGCCAATATCCTCAAGAATCAAGAATGAAAATGCAAGCTAAGCTATGAAAATGAAAGATGTAAGTATTACAAAGCCTCCTAGTTAAGCTAGATGGATTAATCTAAAGCATAAAGGAAATCTAAGCTAAGAATGCCATGATAATGCAAGAAATAAAAACTATGATAACATGTAGATGCAAAAGTCAAGAATGCTCCAAATCTTCAAAAGCTCCAAAATGACCTAGAAAACTTGCAGCATAACATTAGCATAAAAACCTAAGATATGAAAATGAAGAAGAGAGCTCTCCTTTTATAAGAAATGAAAAGGAATGGACCATGGAGATTAAGAGGAAAAAGATCTAATCAATGGTGGAGCTTGAAAAAGGAGCAATCCATGTGCACAAATATCTTCCAATGAGAAAATAAGAGTGAACTTTTGTGTCCATATGAGACAAAAAGTGTTTTTTCCCTTTTTATAGAATAAGAATAATGCTTTATTTGTGCAACTTAGGATAAGAGGAAAAGTGGGGGTTTTTTATTTATTAAAAGGGGAGGAAATATTCCTTTTAAATAAATAAAGAATTTAGGATAAAATGGTTAGCCCATAGAAAATAATCAAATAAATGATAGAACTAGGATTTGATCAAGAATAAGCAATTTATGATTTAGCAAAAGGGGCTAATAGTCTAGGTGACCATTTTTAGGTGTATACATTTGCCCCTCTTTGACTAATGTGTGATCAATCTAGGAATACATTACGTCAAAGAATGAAGTTGAAATGTGAGATCAATTTGGGATCACAAAGCAACTCATATCAGCCAAGAAAGCAAGAGATAGCCAAGAAGGCAAGCAATAGCATTCTGACTCCAAAGAATGAAGTGCAAAAAAAAATAGCAAATCCTGCATGGTCAGCCCAGTAGCAATAGTACTGAACACTTAGGAAAGAGATAGCCAATAAGATATGATGTGTCTGCCCCCTCGGGATTGAAAGTGAAATTAGGTAGAGGGAAAGTAGAAGCAAGAGAGACATGATCAAATCACTAGAAATCATAATCGAAGAAAGATAATAGAATAACCATTAAGTAGTGAAGGTATGCCCCACACATGGGACCCAGGGCATGAACCAAGCGGTCCCTCAACCCGAAAACACCACGGAGGGGGAAGAATTTGAACTTGAGATTGAAAGTGAGTGAAAGACTAGAAGTTTGAAAGAGATGGAGATGAAGAGGTGAAGAATGCCCCAACGAAGATCAAAGGATTAGGCCTCAAAAGGTCAGCCAAATGCATGAGAGAGGGGGAAAAGGTGATTTGGATGATCAAGGTGAACTCAAATTTTGGTTTCGATCCCAAAATGAAAGAAAAATGATGGGATATGAAAGACCAAAAGTGAAAGACATGATCGAGAAGAAGTGAAAGGTGAACGCAGTTGATTAACAAGTCCATGTAAGATGAAAGGAGAGCTCTCTCCATATGCAAGATGCAAAACTAAACTAACATGAACTTAAGAATGAAAGCTACATGAAAAGTGGTTTACTTTCAAGGTTACAAAGCCAATAGACATCTAATATTCATCATTGAGTGTTATTGGTAGCGTTGCAAGATCATACACTACGCACTAGCATAACTATGTGAATCTGAATATGATCTATATCAGATAGAAATGTGAAAATCTCACCTAGGCATCAGAGACATGTAGGTCAAGATGACTAGTGCAATGAGATTACCTAAGTTTGATATGGCGAGATTATGCTTGTATCAAGACACATGAAAGTCAAGATGACTATAAGCATGCACTCGCATAATAGTCAAGGATAATACCTTGTCAATCCATAGTGTCAAGTAAGACCAGCATAAATGCTCATGACGGTTAGGACCAACAAAATATACCCACAAGCAGAAAAAGCAATAAAACATGTTCTCATTCCCTTAGTCTTCTAGCTATCACTAGTACAAAAACAACAAAATTAGACTAACAAAACTACTAAAAATCACATATAGATGACCAATTTTGATCACATGACTAGTAATAGTTTATTGCCAGTCATTTGTAACACCACCAAATTTGTGACTAAAAAATTTTTAGTCATTTGTTGGTTGTTTTGAATGATCAATTTGGTAGTATTTTTACTCATTAATTTAGTCATTTGTTGTTGTTAATTGGTCATTCATTTAATCTTGATAGTCATTTATTTAATCATTAAAATCATTAATTTGTGTCAATTGGTAATATATTTAATCATTTGTATCAACTAATTTTCATCCATTGGTAGTATATTTGATCATTTTAATCATTAATTTAGTCAATGTTGTTAATAATTAGTCATTTATTTAATCACGTTAACACTTAATTGATATCGATTGGTAATATATTTAATCATTTGTATCAACTAATTTCCATCCATTGGTAGTATATTTGATCATTTTAATCATTAATTTAGTCAATGTTGTTAATAATTAGTCATTTATTTAATCACGATAACAATTAATTGATATCGATTGGTAATATATTTAGTCATTGTCAGTCTTATGTTTCCATCTACTAATACTATATTTAATCACTATTATATTTTGGTTCTCATTAATTGGTATTAAATTAGTTGTGATATAAATAATGTATTAAATTACATAAATTTAATAATGCAAAAAAGGCATATATTAACAAGCGAGCAACTTCAGAGACTTAATATAGCTCAGCCTTTTAATTGTCTGCATTGTGATAACCATCAAGAAGACACAGACCACCTATTCTTAAATTGTGAATTTTCTCAAGAATGTTGGCATTTTGTCCTTAGAAAGTTACAATATCCAACTCCTCTTCCATGCAAGCTAAGGGACCTGTTTGACTCATGGCCACAACTATATTCATCCTCCCTTTTTTTAGCAATTTGGAAGTGCACTCCAGCAATAGTGGTCTGGGCAATTTGGTGGGAGAGAAATAAAAGAATCTTTCACAGGCAATTTTTGACAGTCCAAGTGGTCACAGCTCAAATAGAAAGATTGATATCAGAACTAGTTAATGCTAGTCATAATAAGCTTAAACATAATCTAATTATGACATCATGGGACTCATTTATATTGCGAGAGTGGAAACAAATACATGCTCCTTTTGGTTGGTGTTATCAACCAAAACCAAATAAAATGCTGGACAGAAAAGGGATTAAGTGGATGTCGCCATCCAAAGGGTTTAGCAAGATTAACTTCAATGGCTCCTCAAGAGGGAATCCAGGTAAATTAGGGGTGGGAATTTGTATCCGGAATTTTCAAGGAATGTTACTAGCAGTAAAATGTTGCACGCTTCCTGATGGCACAAACAATATGGCTGAGGCCAAGGCATTATTAGAAGGTCTAATATTAGCAAAAAATGGAGGCTTCTAATAGATTCAAATAGAGGGAGATTCAATAGTGATTATATCAGCATGTATAAGCAGAATATCCCATAACTGGAAACTATCATACATCCTTCAGCAGATTTGGCTGTTATTGGATTCATTTCAAGAAGTTCAAATCTCTCACACTCTTAGAGAGGGTAATAGACTAGCAGACCATCTGGAAAACAAAGGTTGTGATGGGTATGAATTGGTAGCTATTAATGATGATTCAATTATTAATCACGATGCCAAGTTGAAGGAAATCTATAGTCAAGAAATAGTGTCATGTGCAGTTGATGCCTCAAATGTTTGGATGTGAAGTTTGTTCTTTAACAGATGTATGCATAAATGGTTTATGTATTTGCCCCAAGTACAATTCCATTTGTGTGTTTAATGGGAGGCACGGATAGTTTTCATATGCCATAGTATTTGGCATGTGAGAAGTACATAGTAGATATAAATTTTAATAACTTTTAATAAAAACACAACTTGCTTGTGTATCATTTGTGCAGGCATATCTATTTCCCCATCTGCAAGTTCATCGGCACACATGTGTTTGTGGTTGAGAAAGCTTAATCAGTGTACTATTGGCAGAATCCCAAGTTCCAAAAATGACATTGAAACTTATGCATAATCTCGCTCACACTTGGGATATCCTGATTTTATTTTGGTTGTACTTGGCAATTTATTACAGCTACAAATATGTGGGCTTTTGATCATATCCATCACTCATTGTCGAGTTACAAGCTGGGAGCCAATGGATTTGTGGGTTAGTCAAGTGATGTAATGTAGACAGTGTGCCTGCTATCACCATGAAGTCATGCCCAGAAATTATAGAGTTAGGATGCGATTGGAACTTTTGGAAGAGGCTCTGCCATCTCACATCGATGAGGGCTCATTTTCATTAATGTTTATATGCCAGTCGCAAGCAATAAGGGATGCAATTCAACTGGTTGTTGGGGAAGAAATACTAGACTCTCATTCATGGAGCATTTGCAACATGATGGACTTATCCCAGTCAATGTCTTTGGTGTCTTCACTGGCTCACAATGCGCTCTTGAGGGCTGTTCAGCAGTATGAACTATGGGATGGTTTGGCGCTAGTTGGTGGACTATTTTTGCATCATGAGCTGCTCTCAAATCATGATTTCTTTCTAATCTATGAAAGTATTAAACACTCCCTCTGTTCACAAGATGCTTAATTCACAGAAAATGCACTTTGATTCTCGAAGAGGCATTTGGGGTTTCACTTGGCAAACAAAGTCAGAATTTAGGTTAATGTTGTGTTAGACATCATGGAGCTGCCAAATCCACATCTTCCCTGCATCTTCTTTAGTAGCCCGCGAGCTCTTTTGCGGCTCCCTGACCTTAATACACATCCGACTGGCTTGGAGTTTGGTAGTGGTTAGATGTATAAAATGTTGTTGTCATAGGAAAAATTCACACAATCGGCGTATTGTACATGTCGCTATCATTAGGGCACTTTTGAAGGCTTTTTGGAGTATGATCTAAAACTGGATAAGAAATATTGACATATTGCTTGAAATATGTAATATTTATGTATTTATATATCCTCGGATATATGCATGTATATAACTATGATCCTGGGGTTTCTTACTGGTTCTTCCACGAGGGAGTTATTGAACCAGATTAATAAAATATGGTGGTTACACCACTTTTGCCTAAAAAAAAAAAAAAAAAGGCATATATTAAACTTGAAGTAAACCATAAAAGAAATTAAAAATATATTAACATATACAAACAATATTCAACATCATGAGAAAGAAAGGTAATCTGCAATTTAAAAATATAATATGTATCAAGTAATAAAATGTCAACGTTGAGAGTATACATAATTATATCTAAAAATATCAAAGTTATTAAGAGTTTCCAACTCATTAAATACACCCTGAATGTCTGGTATCTAGTGCATGATAAACATCAACTAATTCATTTTCTCCAAAAAAATTATTGGCCACCATGCAAAGGATCCTTCTTTCTCTTTTAGATGGATCGCTCCATCTAGTTTGTCTTCATAAACAAGTGGTACGTTACTTGTGACCCCCACAAGTTCTACATTTGCATCACTCATTCCTTTCAAGTTTTCTCCATGTATGATAGATAGTGAATGGATCCGCCCAACACCAACAGTAGCACTATCAAATGGATCCAACACTCTGACTTTATCTCCTTCTTGGAGTTCATGAATTTTTTCTGCAAAGACAAAAAGTGCATAGGTAATTATGTGACTTATTAACATAATAATTATCACATAGGTAAACATTTGACTTATTAACATAATAAAACAACCATTATTTGCTCAAATAGTACTTGTATGTGTTAAAAAAAATACCATGAAATACACAACAATAAATAAAACTCACCTTGCTTTTAACATGAAGTCTTCTTTGAATATCATATAGATCCTCATCTAGTTCAACATGTTCACTATCAACATCCTTCTCAAATTGTGGAGCTTTATAGATAGGTCTATTGAGAGTGTCTTTTCCTGTATGCATAGTAGACTGAAGAGAAAACAAGTACAAGTCATATGCTGGAAGAGGGTATGATATGTAAACCTTGGCAAGAAATAAGTACAATTCTAAATTGTGCAATGAAGATAGCTAATAAATATTGTGACAAATTAACTTACATCTGGAAAAATGAAAAATCTATAATTATTTGTTTAAAATAACATTTCAAGCATGAAGATTAGGATAGATAATTGACAACTATTATATTACCTCAACTTTACCACAACTATAACTGTGTTGATCCACATTCATGTCCACTAATTCATCACAATCGCTATCAATATCAGTAGCTTTGTTGGCATCAAAACATTTTTGTGCAGCTTTGATAGAATTGCTCTGCACGTGGTTAAATTGTTAGTAGATAGATCAATGCAATGGTAGATTAAATGCAATGGTGGTATTTTCTTCCATGTCCTACCCTATAGGCATATATAAAATAAAATCATTGAAAATAGAAATCATTCCTTCATAATGATATTAAACCATGTTTGTTACAGCATGATAAGTTGTAACAACTCCAAAATATAGGCATACACTAAAATAACATTATAATTAAAGCATAAATGGCTTAGAAGATAATCATACCTTAGTATTGAATATCCAGTTATTAGTTGCCTTATTAACACCTATATTTGGAGATAAGTGAAAGCAAGTGCATTAAAAAGAGATTCCAAATATCTATTAAATTGAGTGATAGGCATATATAGTAATTCAAATATAATAAGATAGTGAGAAATGACCTATGGAGTCTCGTTTCTTCTTAACCGTAACATTCTCTTTAATTCCTTGACCATCTTTTCCCAAGCCTTCACCTTCTTTCCAAACCTTGCAAAGAACAAGCAAAGGGGAAAAAATGAGAAACTTACATAAGACATGCAAAAAACAATATGTACTTACCTTTTAGAACCCATAACATAAACTTAAGTTCAAATGTAGACAACAACATAATAGAAGATGGTCAGAGTCGTGGGTTTCCTGAAGTCGTAGATTACTCATCTCAATATGAAGTCGTAGAGATTACTTAGATTACTTGTCTCAATATAAAGTCATAGAGGGATGTTGTTGTTTAGAAGTCGAGAAAGCAATTCAAACATACTAGCAATAGACATACTGCTAGTGTGTCATACTGCTATGATGATGACGAAGAAGATCTACTAGCAGTAGACATACTGCAAAGGAAAGAAGTGACTAATCTGCATAGACATGAATAAATATTTCATTGAGTTACATATGAGAGAGGTGGAGGGAGTGCTGGAGATAAAATCTCGATGACAAAATGAAGAAGTAATTTATTTGAAGGTATCAAGTAACACGGTTAAACTGAGTCCATTTGTTAAACAAACAATGTGAGCATTGGAATAGTTGGTATAACAATAAAATAACTAGTTTATTAGCCATTTCAATTGTTGTCAGTCTTCTTTATCTATCATTATGCCATTATGAATTATATCTATGAACTTGAAAGAGGGTCTAAACTAGAATGACAACTTTGGTTTCAAAATTTGATCATGCTCATACTAATTTAACCATTACCAAACCACATAATTATATGATAAACCTTTGTAGCTCTTTGAACATGAAAGAAAAACCATGACCATTTAAAGTATTATGTACCTTTCCCATTTCTTTTAGCTTCAACTGCGGAAAGAGAATACATACCATTGTGTTAATTATTTTCAAATTAAAAGATGTGATCTAATACATAAGTAACAAAAAAGTCAGCATGACATGACAAACCATGATCAATATTACATGATAGAGTCCATCTCAAGAAAAACCAAGGCACACAGAATAAAATTATTTACTATTTTCAAAATAGTATACTGATCTCTTGATTATTCAGCTATACAACTTTCCATTGATCTTGAATTCTTCCTGTGAAAAAATCCTGCTCCGATACAAAGATATTACATCATGGATTAACAATAGTGCATGCTTATTAATAGAATTTGTATCACCAAATATATTGAACTATTTAAAGCCTAACTTGTGCATGTGTTAACTATTAAAGGCACTTCTGCACTGATTGCAATTGAAAGGCTAGACCTAGTAAAGGCAGCTACAACATTGAGAAATCAAAATCTTCATCTTGAAAGATCCTTTAATAGGTCCATGCAATTTCCCTTATCAAAGCATATATTCAAGTGTATGCTTCTAATACACAACCTGTGGCTCAAAATCAGCATAGTCCACAGAACCTGATTCTATAGGTGGCATCATATAGGTCGCTATTATTTCTAACACCAATGCAACTATTAAAGGAATTCTTTTCAGGTTCTTTATAAAGCTAGGATCTCGGCTTTCTCCAATTGCTATAATCTTTTGATTTATTTGTAATAGCCAAACAAAATATACTGCTGCTACTAATAATAATTCAATAGGATTTTTCTTCGAAGTAGTAAGCCTATATCCACTATTCTAGCTCACCTCAATGATCACATGCATATCAAACTCTTTTGTGTTCAATCCAATTCCCTCATAAAATGTTGTCCTCTGGTTATCTGGGTATATTAGTTGTCTAAGAAGCTTGACAAGATAACTAGGGGTACTAATGATATGCCACAATTGAGGAACTCACTCCACAATGAAGGTAGATATGACAAAGATGATTTTCTTTACATCAAATATATACTTACTATACTATCAATTATCTACTAGAAAGTGTGAATATTGATAGCATCATTCATCCATACTATTAAATAATTCAAAAATAATACTTACTATACTATCAATTATCTGCTGGAAAGTGTGAATATTGATAGCATCATTCATCCATACTATTAAATAATTCAAAAATGAAAACCATTCCCCTCTTCTACTTGGGGCTCAGGCCTCTATCTACCTAGGTCTCTTGAACACCACCAGCAATGGCCAGGACTCCAACCATCTATTTACAGTGGAGTTTGACACCAGTCAGAGTGTGGATTTTCAGGATACCAGTGCCAACCATGTGGGTCTGGATCTCAACACCCTTAACTCTCTTGACACCCCTCCTGATATAGGTATGTTTTTGGCCTTTCTTTTCCTCTCAGGGATATTTCTTTTTCTGTTGGGATATGAAAATTCATCACCAAAACCTGAATGGTTTTCATTTTTGAATTATTTAATAGTATGGATGAATGATGCTATCAATATTCACACTTTCCAGCAGATAATTGATAGTATAGTGAGTATATATTTAATGTAAAGGACATTGTCTTTGACATATCTACCTTCACTGTGGAGTGAGTTCCTCAATTGTGGCATATCATTAGTACCCCTGGTTATCCGGTCAAGCTTCTTTTATGCTATAGCAGTCACTAATATAACTTTCCCTATATTTGTTTAGCATGATAAAAGTCATTTTATTTGGAATTTTGGACCTTACCATGTTTCTAAAATTTGAAGGTGAAGAAAAAATGAATTTATTGAATCAAGTGAAGGATTCGGCCAGAGAAAGATTACAGTCTGAATAGGACATGTTACAAGTTTCTTTTGATGCAGATACCAGCACAAATGAAATTGAGAGTAGTTGAGTACAGACTACTAACATGGAGTGAATTTCTTCCACCAACATCCAAAAAAAATTCACCTAGAAAACAAGTCTTTAGTTAGGAACTGTATGATTAAAGTTGGCTTGGAAAATAGATATTTTATTTTGTTTAAGACACTAAACTAGATTTCCTTTAACAACATTGTCTATGCAAACTTTTTGAAAATATTAAATTTGAGTTGTAATCAATCATCTATTTTTGTGTAATTCACCAAACTTATGAGGTAAATGTTATTTTAGATAATTTTGTTCAAATTGAATTGAAACCGGATTTTTTAAATGAAAAAGAATAGACTTATTTTTCCCATACCCTGATAGGGAAAAGCTAAAAAATTTGTTGCAGATAGAATATGTCTATATACTATTTTGCAAAAGAAATAACAAGAATTAGGAGTAGACATACTTGGAAAGGAAATAATTAGCTTTATTGATGTGAATCACATCAAAACTGAAATCCCTCAAAAATTTACCAGAAATGCTAGATTTATAATTATAGTAATATCAAATTTGCCAAGTTTTCACAGATTTTCATGGAGGATAGTGGTCATAGTATTAGTAAGAAGGTCCATGTTCTCAAAACATAAACACAGTTTTAAAACAACTTAAAAGACTTTAATAAAAGTTCATGAAATGGGGCTCATCAATAATCATCTGCACTGCCAACAAGGTCCAATTCTTGATCACTCATGTCTGCATCTACTAGATCTTCTTCGTCATCATCATCTGTGGCATGCAATACATTCTCTCTTACAGTCTCTTCACTAGTAATCAAAATATCTTCTTGAAACAGTCCATCATCATCTTCATCCACTTCTTCGAATGTTTCTTGTAGATTAATATATTACCCATTAGGAATTAAATCAACAACTTCAATGAATTTTTGTTTTGAACGAGACTCTGTTTGAATGACATATGACCATCCTAGGCTTCTTACATCATCAATTATAAATGATTGGTTGATTTGAAAAGGGAAAACATATGGCTCATCCATCTCTGATAAGAATTGCCCTATATTAGCATGTATAAATCCATACTCATCAAATTGTACTGTGGATGGTCGGATCCACTTACATTTTAACAATATAGGACTATTTTCACCAAAATCTACTTGAATAATTAATTGGATGAATCCAACATAGAATTTCTTCTAGGTTTCATGATGAAACTCAGCACTAACAACACAATCACAATTTATCTTTCCTTTGTCTTTTTGCTCTACCCTTAAATGACTACCATAGGCCCACATGCCATTAAATCACATAGCCCATAAATGTGGAGATTGTGAAAGCTCACTTTCCTCTATTTTTATATGTTGACCTTCTTCTTTTTCATCATGAACAACACTGGCAATCCATTCTTCAAATTTTGGAAAAGTATCACCTCCAACCAAACTATGATGTTTGCGCTTTTGAGGTCGATGTTGCAAGAAACTTTGATTTTCTTCCTCATATTTTTTACATACAACATTAATGACATAGTAAGATTAATAATATAAATGTGTAATACATTTGAGTAAATAAACAACTGTGTAGAATGTTTTACCTATGCCATGTATCAAATGAAGATGTGTTTTGAAGAATAAATGCATGCAATGTACTTCTTTCCTAATGTGATAGCTTGAAGTGACATCCATTGCCCTCTAATACTTCACCTACAACTCTCTCATCTTCATCATCATCCCATACATGTTGATTCACATTTTCAAAATCCTTCATATATTATGTACAAAATCCCATGACCTCTTGCATTGAATATCCCTCAGCCATGTTGCCTTCTAGTTTTTCCCTAGTATGAACAAATTATTTCAAAACCTTCATATATCGTTCTATAGGATACATCCATCTTGTTCTTACTAGACCGCAATGCTCTAGCTCATATTCTAGATGTATCAAAAGATGCATAGAGATGTTAAAGATTGTTGGTGGAAATTCCCGTTCTAGAAGACAAAGAACTTCAACAACCTCCTCCCTCAAACTGTCAAAGTTTGATGGATCTGCTACATGTGAACTCATTCTCTTAAGTATTAGCCCCAACCTTATGATTTCCAATCTTGGCCCTTTTTCCAAACCCAATATATTAACCAAAATTGGTAAAATGTTCTCGATTATCACATGATAATCATGGGTCTTTAGGCCTCTTAAGCTATTAATGTCAATTTGGCTTCTAATGGCAGTACTTACATATCCTGTAGGAAAGCGAATCTGAGACATCAACTGTAAGAATTGTGCACATTGTTCTTTTGTCCAAACATAGGGAGCACTAGGTTTTCCATATTTTTCACCATCATATTTTTCAACCCAAAGATTTCGATGAATATTTAAATCTCAGAAGTCTTCGCATGATGAAATAGTATCAAAAGCACCAAAAAGAGTTTCTATAATAGCATAGGCTATATTTTTCTCTGTATGCATAAAGTCAACAGTGTGCCTGATGGTTATATCCTTGAAGTATGGAAAATTATAGAATATGCGCAACCTTTTTACATTGCTTTGATTACATGGATCATATCTGCTACCAGGAACACCACCATTTGTAATAAATGACATTCTTTTTTTTCCATTGTCAACAATGTAATCACCTATTATTGCCAAAGGTGCTTCATTATTCTCTTCTTGACCATTGAAACGTGTTTTTTGTTGACGATATGGATGATCCACTTTTAGATAAGTATGATGTCCACAATAAATACACTTACGCAAACTTCTTGAGTGCCTCACAAAATCCTTAAAGTTACAAGCTGGACAACCATGATATCCATGAACAGTGAGACCAGACAATGTACCATATGTAGGAAGATCATGAATTGTAACCAATAAGGAATCTCTTAAAGTGAATTTGATTGAATGACCATCCCTTAAAGATTGAATTGCTTCAACTCCTATCCACAATTTCATTAGTTCATCATATAGTGGCTCTAGATAAGCATCTATTGTATCTGAAGTCACACTTTTCTTTCCTGGTATAATCAATGATAACATCAAGAAAAATGGTTTGGTTACTAGCCATGGAGGCAAATTATAATTTAATAAAAAAATAGGCCAAGTTGACCATTTCATACTTTGCCTTATGTTACAAGGATCTTGAGAAAAATTGGGCCATTTTTTATCAAACTCCATCCACATATTAGAATCAGGCACATGTCATTGTTTCCCATCAGTGCTCTTATTTAGATCATGCCACTGCATAAGTTGAGCAATGTCTCTACACCAATACATTCGTAGTAATCACAAGATTATCAAAAAGTGGTGAAGAACTTTTCTAGGGACCACAGTTGATTTCAATCCTTTCCTGTACCTTGCTTCATGACATTTTGGACATTTAGTATCATTTGCAAGATTTTTGTGAAATAATACCCAACCATTCACACATGTGTGGATATTATCATACCCCAATCCGAGCTTATTGATTTGCCTTTTACATTGACTTCGTTTTGTTGGCAATGTGGAGTCAGCAGGTAATAATGAACATAATAATGCCAACAACTGATCTACACTCCCATTTGTCCAACCATGCACCACTTGCAAGTTAAGAATTTGAAGGATTGTTGTCAAATGACTTAACTTGCAATCAGCATACACAAGCTTTAAAGCATCCTCCATTGCCTTGGCCCAATCATCATCTAAACCCTCGTTCAACATTCTATTGACTTCAAACCCTTCGTCTAGCTTTATTGTGCCTTCATCTATGTTCGGTGCCACTTCATCTATGTTTGGTGCCACTTCATCTATGTTTGCTGCCTCTTCACCTCTCACATTTTGCAATTCTATCATATCTTTGTAATAGTTATAAGCCCAAGGGTTTATACCACTATGCCCATGTCTTATCATATGTCGATAAATAATATTTCTATTTTTCATTTTTCCACCAAGACAGTTATTACATGGACATGGATATTTTTCCACATCCCTCTCATCAGCTACTCTCTCATCATATGCATGATATTGATCTGTAGTCAACCTTCTTTGCTGATCCATTTGTAATATTCTGCATTCTAGTATTAAATTAGAATCTGATTTCAAGATAGCAAAAAATAAATCTGAAAACAAAATTAAATAAAGCATAAAAAATAGTGATAAAGTATGTTTCAAAGCATAAAAAGCAGCAAAGTTTTGAATTACATTTGAATTAATTCTAGAAGGCATCCCCAAATTTGACCTTTCTTCAAAGAGGCCTGATGACATCAATTTTTTAAGGAACAATGAATTCTTTGTCTGCCTTTCAATAAGTCTCTGAGTCCTCTCCAAACAAGCTTTATCACCCATGCAAGTAGCCACTATAGTTATATGCACCTAAAATAAAAAATTTCAAATACACACATCAGATAATTAAAGACACTATAACCTATTAAAAAAAAAACATAAATAAGAAGTTGAACAAAAGAAATTTTATGGTTATTAATATATATATATATATATATATATATATATAACTAAACCATGTCAAGGATCGTGATAAGTGTTCTCCATGATTTTGGGATCCGGGTTACTATGGTTATTAGCAAACTTATGCTCCTCAAGTCAATGTGACATGTGTGTCTTTGGATGATCAGCACTAGTGTGAGGGAAAGTAAGTTGTTCATGTGTTTTTTGCATGAATAAAATTGTTATCATAAGTCTGTTTCAGATTTAAATCCATTGTTTCATATCCCCTTTTGAGTTTTCAAAGAGAAGATTTCATAGTTGTCAAGTGTGTTCAACCCTGTGAATCTTCTTGTACCAAACGTTCTCAAGAATGTCTCAGCTTTCAAACAAAAGAATATTCAACATTAGACATTACCCACCTCTGATTTTTGAAGGTATATATGGTTACCCAAATGTTATACCTCCGAGTGTAAGAGAAAAATTGCCTATTTTCAATGGTCTTAAAGATGAATCAGCATCCTATCATGTTCAGAAATTTTGGGAGTTAGTCAGTGACTTTGAAATCAGCCATGAAGATGTAATGATGAAGTTATTTGTTCATCATTAAAAGGGACTGCTAGAGAATGGTTCTCGTTCTTACAAAATCATTCTATTTCTTCATGGGATGAACTTGAATCAACATTCAATGAACAATTTGGTGAAAAGATTAACATCAGTTAGTTGTTGAAGGTTTTCATGGAAATTCAAAAGCAAGAGGGTGAATCGGTCCTTGATTTCAACATTAGATTCATGAAAACAATGAAAAGGAAGAAGAGGAAAGAGGAAATGAGTATCCTCTTGAGGTATGTCTTTTAGATTTGGAAACAATGAAGAGTAATGATGTTGTGAACATGGATAGCATTATGTTTCCAACTTTCTATAGGTCAGAGTATGAGTGTTTCCAGCAAGAAATATCAGTTAATGAAAAGGTGAGTTATGTTTCACCTTTTGACTCAGAGTTGGAAACTTTTTGTCTTTGATGAAAATGTAAATGCTCCTATTACAACACATGAGGATCCGGTTGGATTTAATGATGCAATGACTGATCTAGCAATGATGGATAGTATAAAAGATGTTTTTGATTTTATGCTAGCTTCAGACAATGTGTTTCAGAATGATATGTTCGAAATGAAACCTTGCTATGAATGCTTCTCATTTCATAGTTGTTGCATTAAAGAGTTGGAGAGGTATGATCATGTACCTGAGTTAGTGAAATGTGAGTATGAAGCATTTAGTTTTGATGTCCTAGATGGTTCAAAGTAGCAATGTGGAGAAGTTGAAAATGAGTGCTTTTACTTTGACTTTGAGTGTATTTCACATCATCCGTATGAATATTATGTTTCAGATTATGACAGTTATTAGCATAAGAGGAAGGATGTGATGTCAAAGTATATTAGTTTTGCTGATACAGGCTGGTTTGAAAAGGGGGTATCACTCTTCATCTATTGCTTCATATGTCATTTGTATGAAAAGCACTATTTCAGCATTGTCCTCTTGTTGTCAAATGAGAATCAAATCTTTGATAAAGGAAAGTGTTAAAGTATGATAAGGGAGATCTGATTCAGTTGTACATAATGTATATTTGTAAAGTTGCTTTGTTTTTAGTAGGTAGTTGTTTCAGTTGAGTAAGGTGCCTCAAAATTTTGTTGAAGAGTGAGTAAGTTTTTTGTGTTCTTAAGTGGTCTGCAAAACCAGAGATTCTAAGATCTTGCTATGCCCACAAGGGGCATACATCCCCAGTCGGAGCCACTGTTAGTACTCAAAAATGATGATGGCATTTTTGGGTCCCCTATCAAAACTTTTGCAATGAAGTGCTCTTTTCACCTTGGATGGTCAGTTTGAGCATGTTGCTTATAGGGTCATGATATTGAGTCAGTGGGAATTCAAGTGATACAGATGATTAAATGCTTGGAGCACTCTTCATTCAGCATTTTAAAGGGTTTGCAACTTTTAGTTTTCAGTTTGGAGTCATTCTGCAAGTACCCAGTTGAAGGGGTGCACTCAAAGTTGCAATTTGTACTGTGGAGCATTTATTGTTGGGAGCCCTGTTTGGAGACTCATATCTTTTGTCCGGTGTTTGATCTATGATGAAAATGGTACATGTGTTCCAAATTTCAGCTCATTTTGAATCTGTTTGATCACTCAACGAAGGCCATTTCATTTGCAATTTTTGCTGATTGCACTGCTGAACAGTGTAACTACTTGTTAGGACACTGCTTTGGAGAGTTATAGCTTTGACCTGGAAGGTGATCTGGTCAAAAGGATTGTTGCGTTATATTGCACTCATATTCATCTCTAGGCCTTCCAAGTTTCATTTCATGACGAAGTCATTTGCCATGTTTTCCAGGGTCATTCCGTTTGTCAAAATTCATTTATGCACATTTGCATGCTGTCTCTGTTTTTCAGAACACCACTTTGCATAGCTATAACTTTTTCCCAGTTGCATTTCCAGTCGAATGGTTTTCTCCATTGCATTATAGGCATGAAATACTTCCTATGCTCCAAATTTGAGCCTTGTGCCAATCCGACTGATATGTTTTTGGAAGCTTTTATGTCTGCAACTTTTGCAAAGCTGTGAGTTGTGTTTTGCCAACAGCATTTTGAACCCCTGTTTGACCCTTTATAACTTCAGACCCTGTGATCACCTTGACCTGATTCTCGTTGCATCATAAAGTGTGGTCAAAACCCTACCTATGGCTGAAATTTGAGCTTATGACGAATCCATCTGTTATGTTTTCAAGAGCATTTCCAGATGCATTTTGCAGATGTCTGCTGGTTTGACTTTCTCAGGTTTTAAAAGGGTCAACTTTACGTGCTTATAACTTTCAGCCAGAGTAATTTTTGCCCATGATTCCTTTTGTGTCATATAGCATCTTGCAAATACTATCCCCGGCAGAAGTTTCAGCCCATGATGAATCCGTTAATCACTTTTGCAATGTTGATTCCTGAAGCCATTTACACAATTTTGCAAGTTTCACTATGTTGAAAATCCAAATGTCTAACTTTGACCACCTGCCATTTTTGGCTCGTTGCACTTATTGACAAAATTCTTTTTGCATCTTGTCATGTTTGCCCAATACTCCTCATGGCCAAAATTTCAGGTTCATACCAATCCATTTGCATACTTTGCATAAGCAATTCCTTGCGTTAAAATTATTGTTCATGAGGTTTGACCAACCTTGCCAATGCAAGTCATCAACTTTGACTCGTCATAACTTTGTGCCGAGTGGTTGAAATTTTGTGTCGTCAATTGCGTCATAATCATCATACCTTCATATGCTACTCGCCATAGTTTCACACCCTCATGTGTTAGTCTGATCTCTTTTGCTAACTATGTTTTGACTGACAGGTTGTTCTTTGGCAAGGTGTTTATCTTGCAATTTTTTTTAGTCATCTTGTATGATTAAAATGCCTTGTATCTGAAAGGATTCTTCGCACAAAATTTTGAAGGGTTGAGGAATGTACTTCAACCTTGACTTGTGCCAGTTTGTGGAGTTTGAAAGTTTGATTTTGTAGGTTTTTCGGGACAGTCATCAGAGCATTTTGTAGTAGCTAGGAAATCTTGGCCATATGATGTAGGGTGGGTATAAAATAGTTTCAAGTTAAATCCAACTGGCCAACTTGATTTTCGGTCTTGCTGAGGTGATCCGAGTGTAAAATATGTGCAAAATTTGATTGATCATTGTTTGCAACTTCATTTGATCTAAATATCAAAAGTGGCAGTCATGAAAATGGGATGGGGTTTTACTAATTATTTCAATTTTGATAACTTAAATCATGTGCTTCGTGGGATTCTTTGTCATATACATTTTCTGCTTGACAAAAATGGTTGGGATTGTGATCTTGTAAATAAATTCATGGGTGCCATTGTGCAAAGAACTTTGTTGGCTATCAGCAAACCTCAGGGAATGGATTTAGATTTTGCCGATAGGTACCTTAGTGCACTTCATTGGTTTCTTCCTATGCCTCTTGTTTCTTGTGGGCATTTGGTTAAGATTAAGCTCTAATTTAAGAGACTTAAAGACAATGCATTTACTTGCCTTGTGGAAAATGGAGAAAACCTCTTAAAGGGAAACTAGGAAGGGCAGGATGTTGACATGAAAGAGGAGAACCTTGGACCCATTTGAGTAACTGATAACTTCTTAAAGTTGGTTTCTCTTCCTTCTAGTCTGCAAGATAATGGACCATTTCTGGGCAAGTTAGGTAGGGAATTCATCAAGCTATGTGAACAATTAGCTGTAGCTGGAGTTGTCATTTCTTTTTATGTGGCTATGATGCCAAAGACATTGTATAATGTTTCTACTCAGCAATTATTAGAGAGATTGTTGATCACATCAGTGTGCCTAAGCATAATTTAAATGGTGAGATGAAGCCACATAACTCAGAGCTGGTTGAAAGCACCATCAAAAGAACTTTGACCTGCAAACTCAATGCAAATTATTGGAATAATATTTTCAAATGTCCGGAAAAGGAATTAGATAAACAGGCAGAAGTTTGAATTCATGTAGTTTGCTGGTGCCAACTGGACAAAGAGCGACCAATGAGGGACTGCCACGTGGCAGTGGGGCCCACATATCTGGCACAAAAATTAATTTTTTATTCTATTTTTGAATTTCACATGCATATGTAAATGGGAAAAATTAAAGTTAAATCTTTATTTTTCCATAGTTCAAACTATATTGTGAAATTCAAAAATTTATGCCCAAGTGCATCTGGGAGACCTGACTTCAAACGGCCGCACAGGCCTTCATTCTGAGCCAAATATATACTTATTATATACCATTGGAATCATCTCGAGATGAGGAATCCAGATTTGTAGAGTTTTTGCATAGCTATCAACAGAAAAGCACAGTATTCATTTTTCTCAGCAGGTCATTGATGACAACAGAGCAAGATGTGTCCGAGAAAACCAATGTAAAATCAGATTTGATTCTTCAAAGGGGATATAGATAAGGATAATATAGTGTCATCAGATGTCAGGATAATTTTGTAGGGGGATTTAATGATGCACATGAATCTGATTTTGTTCTCAATATCTGAGTTAAGTTTCATCCTTGAATTTGATGGGAGAAGATCAGATTTCCTTCCACAAGCATGATGACAGTGGTTAGGTGAATTTGCCCTAAGTTTCTTCTTCTTTCTGCTATATATTCTATCTTCTTTTCTTTTGTAGTTGTTGGAAGATGTTAGAAAAACTCTGCTCTTCTACACCCGGGAAGTCCCAAGGGGATTCCTATTGTCTGTCCATGTTTTCATGTAGAGTTTATCTCTGATCTTATGTGGATATTTCTGAATGTAACAGAGACATTTTTTATTTCTTAGCCATGTACTTAGTTTTGTGTTTCATAAATGAATATATGATCTTGCAGGTTCCAGTTATTGTAGTTAGCATGTGTAATGCATATGTTATTCCACAGGATTTTCTATGCTCTGTTGTGTTCTATTTCACTTAGATTTGGATCAACAAAGAGGGTTCAGATTTATCAGTTCAAGGAATTGCAAAATTGGTTTATAGGCACCTTCAAGCAAGGTTTAAACTCTGTATGCAGTTTTGGTGAAGTTCTCATCAATTTGGTTGATTGTCCTGTCTAGTCTTCATGAGTGATTGAATGTAAGGCATTCATTTACAAACATCTTTCTGGGAATCTCGATAATAGCTAGGATTCAAGCTTGTAGTGTGATGTATGATGCCCAATGGATAGGGCACTGGTTGATTCACTAATCTCTAAATGTTCAGAAGCATGTTGAATGGTTAAAAGCCAAATCTTAATCAAAATCAAATCATTCCATTTCCCTTTCTGTTTGTAGTTTAGTAGTTTGAAGTTCATCTCATGCTCCTTAGAGTTGCAAGTAACCCATGTTTCTAGCCCACCTATGGTTTTCCTCCCTCTGAGTTGTAGCCGGTTGAGATATCTGTCTAAATGATGCTAGTATGTGGTTTGTAAGTTGTTGATTCTATAGCATCAGGGTGTCCCCCCCTTAGGTCTAACAAAGCCTTAAAGTGCAGGAGGATCATTCCTGGATCCTATGTTAGTTGGTCTAGCTCCTGACAGTCTGATACGAGGAAGTGGCTCTTCCTGGAACATGTTAGTGAAGGATGCTGGGGTTTTGTGTTTTAGCCATTGACACATTACCGCATGTTTGCAAAAACACCAACACTACTGTTGAAAAAGATAGGTCTGAGGGTGAAGTTTCCTTTCCACAAATGAATTTTTCTGATAAAAAACCTATTGATTTGTATTGGAAACTTTGAACTTCTTTTGTAATGGAAAATCTAGAACACCTCCTACAAATGCAGTTTCCTGCTTGAAAGATGTGCAAATTTCAAACATAAAAAATGACCTAACAAACATTATACTACATAAACACAAAAACAAATATTCATTGAACATACCTTCAATGTAGAGTTCTCTTGCGCCCAGAATTGATCCTTCAGTAAAAACTTCTCAGAGCTCTCTTGCACCCAAAATTGATCCTTCGAGAAAAACTTCTTAGTTGTTTCAGAAAAACTTCAAAAAAAACCACGTGGGATAAGGAAGGGGCCCGACTGTGCTTATTTGCTTACCAGTTGGTTTATGCAAAACCCACAAGGCATGAACCATATAGAAAATGTTTCTAGATATTGGCACTGATATTATAGAAGAGTGGAGACGTCTAGATAAAGAATGATTGAATAAATGAAATTCCTAATGCGCAGGAATTGTTGTTTCTGTGGACACCGAACAGATTTGGAGATTTTATTACAAAATTTTATGGTTTCCCTTTTGGTTTCTTCCCGCTCTCCTATGCCCAAAATGCATGCCTACCTTCTATGCGCGAACTGAAAATATGCCTTCTACACGCAAACTAAAAATATGCCTTCCTGTTCGAAAATGGATAAGAAGAAATGTAAAGCATTATATGTTTTTTTGCTATTAACATAATTGTTTAATGTGCTGAAAATTTTCTATTCATAATTAATTTGATGTTTAGATTTAAGTGGTAAATAAATTAATAATAAATAAATATATTTGTTTTTGGAAGTAAATTTAGATTGTTAGGGTATTTAAATTGATTACTTTTAAAATATTTAAATAATTTGAATTTTAATCAATAATGTTCCAAATATTTTATGATAAAATATTGTTGTCTATTCGTATTTTGTAAAATAGGCATTTTATCTTTTATCTATTTTCTTTAGTATCTATTTCAAAACTCAAATGATGAGAACCAGTTCATAGTTGATCAACTATCATAGTAAATAAATTTATAAGCAAATAAATATATTAAAATAATAAAAAGTCAAGGAGATAGATAATTAGGAGGCCTAATATTTCTATATAGTTACATCTTAATTTGAGATATTCTAATTTTTTATGAAATTACATTATTATTTTTTTTAGTGATTTAAGCCTTGATGGGTTCCATCTAATTAAGGGTCTTAACCTTCAATTCTTACCCTTCTAGTCTTAAATCATATTCAATGTAGATCGATTTTAATGTAATTAGAACTATTTTTTGTCAAAACTCGTACAACTAGACTGCACTCGATTTTAATAATGTTAGAACTATTGTATTTTGTCAAGACCTGTACAACTAATTTTGTTTACTTATAATAATTATAATTTGGCTATTCTTTTTTATAACACTATCTCTAAATCTTGTTTATCAATCAGTTTTGAAATCTCCAAAAACCCAGATTTAGGGCATGAGAAGGGTGTACATATAAGATTGCTTGCGCAATACGCCTATTGACGAGAAAGCATTATTGATGAATTGGAATTTCCAACTCTTTGATATTATATTCAAATGTTATAATTATAAATGAGGTATAATCATGCATTTAGTCATTTTGTTTAGGAGAATAATTATGTAGTTATTAATTTAATATTTTATTTAGTAAGTTTTGTTTCAGTAACTAATTATTAGTGACTAATTCTTTAATCATTTAATTAGTCATTTATTTGATCATCTATTTAGTCATTTTTATTTGACTGCACTTGTGATTTTACCTTATGATCAAATTACTCACATATTTAGTCATTTATATTTGTGAAGTACAAAACATTAGTAGAATATAATCAATTTTAGTCATGTGACTAAAAGTTTTAGTCATGTGACTAAAATTTTTAGTCATGTAGTCACATATTTGCCAAAATGTACTAGTGTATGCATCATCGAAAATGAGCATAGGGGGAGAACACTCAGCAAAGAAATCATCATAGACAGCACACAAAGAAAATAAAGCCAAGCAAGTCTCAGGGAGTCAAGTGTGTGTGTGTAGGTAGAAATATTGCATCATCTAGACTACGGGTAGGACATCTGATAAGTGTTAAGAAACACTCGACGCTAGGGTAGTATTGAAAAACACAGTTGGGGGTGTTGAAAAACACCATTTGCGAGGTGCCTAAGAAACCGAGACGCACAAAGAGACCCAAGATAAGCTTAAAACAATGTATGCCCCCTAGACTAAGATAAGAGTCAATTCTAGGCTAGGAGAGACAAAGTGAGAAGTGGGGCGGAGGAGCGCCACGCAAGACTGATAGACATAGGTGCAGAGGGTCTCAAGTAGTGCCTATTTCCAGATTTTCACCACTTGATAGATTTATTGCAAATTTTTTTTTCAGGACTTTTTATAATTTTTTTGTATTTTTGCTACCAAGGCGCCTGTTTCTAGGTTTTCACCAAGGCACTTTTTCTATTTTTTTTGAATTTTTTTTTTTTTTTGGTGAGACATCAAAGCGCCTATTGCTAGGTTTTCACTAGGATGCTCTTTTTTTCAGTACTTTTTATGCTTTTTAGGATTTTTTCAGCATCATATATGAATTTTTTTGGAATTTTTTTAGGATCATAAAATATGTACAAAGAATGCCCCAGACAGAAATGGGCATCAAGAATCGGTTTCCTCTGATGTAGAAAACCGATAGGCCCCAGGCCCAAATGCTACAACTATGATGATAGGAGGTCTCAACCAGTTCGACCAATAATAACCAGCCCTAAGCAATGTCTGAGCTAGCGGAGGATCGTTAGAATGTGATCCACATATGCCATCATGGATTTCAGCTAGCACTTTTTCTAACTCCTCTATTTCTAGACACTTAAGGAGAGTTCTGTCTAGACCCTTCCTATACAAGTCACCAGAGACAAAGGCAAATTGTAAGGGATGGCACAAAGAATGGCGTGGTGGATTTGCAGGAGGAATATGAGGTGGAAGATATGAAAAGATGGTAGGATTGTAAGATTTGTGAGCAGGATAGCGTAATTCGTCCACCAGAAACTTGAAGCAAAATTTATGCTTTTTCATTTGTAAGATGGATGTCAAAGTAACCAAGGCATTAGCAACTTTATTCTCAGCTCTAGGAGTGGGCTAAAGTGTAACAGCTATGAGATAATGCTTGAAGTAGTGCACCATTTTTTTGTAGAGAATCAGTTTGTCATCTTGTATTTGATAATCATTATTTTTGAGCATATTTTTATTTTTACTTTTCTTAGCTTTGAATACTGCCACAATGTGGTTTTCACCATCCGACCATTGCTCTTTTCTTTTGACTTGATGACTGTAATACTTGATTGTTGATTCAATCTTTTTTGTTGCTAGTTCACTGGTGGAAGAAGTAACAGGTGTTGATGCAAGATGAAATGAAGTCATTGGTTCAATAGCATTTATGTGAGGGATGTCATCTCTGGTGACAAGAGAGGTCAAGCCTATAGGGTAAGCTCCAAAAGTAGCTAGATCTAGAGTTGTCATAGAAGGACCAACGTAGTTGACTAAGGCAATACGGGGAACAAACTCATCAGACCCGACACGAGACTCATCAACTACGTCAGGTGGGTTACGAGAGGTATGAACCACATCAACATCCATATCTGTCATGGGAGGATCTTTTGGAAGAGGCTTAAGATGCCAAGAAGTAGAGATACTCATGTCATTATGTGAGAGATCACCTCTTTGTAGCAGTCATGCAATGTTATCTATCATAGTTCAATGATTCTTTAGGCACATAGGTTCTAGACATAGAGGCCTCGGCTATATCATCAGTAGATATACATTCTTCTCCCCAAAGAAGTGAAGTAGAAGGAAGATCATCTCCCATTTGAACCATAGTGTGCAGTGGTGACTCATCTGTGTCTGTGTCTGAATTACTGAGCATGGGAGTATTTTTGGAATTATCAAGGAGGGAAAATCTACCCTCATCTTCTTTATAGATCCACTCTTGAATAGCTTGTTCTTCTCTTTCTACTTCTAAAGGAATGGATGAAGGAACAAAAGTATCAAAGATCATCATAGCAGAAGTGGAAGGCTTCATCTGATCAGAAGGTCTCCCATATGACCTAGGAGAAACAGGTATAGAAGCAAAGGAATCCAGCATATATTCACCCATACCAAGGCTCATCATCTTAAGTGTTTTCTCAGTAGCAACTAGAGACGTACTAGGATCAATAGAAGGTTCATTGTGAGGAACAAATTTTTCAGCAGTAGCAAGAGCATTAATAGCAATAGTATGGTCTCCAAGAATCACAACTTCAGTGCCATTGTATGGAAATTTGACACACTGATGATAAGTGGAAGGAACAGCCTGCATGTCATGGATCCAAGGATGACCCAAAAGAATGTTATATGTGAGTGGGATGTCCAATACTTGGAAGATAATATCTTTTGTGATAGGGCCCACTCGGACAGGTAGCGTGACAAGACCTTTGGAAGATCTTTCCACTTCATCGTAAGCTTTTATAGTAATCTTCTTCTTAGAATCCACAGCAAATTCTGACAAACCCAATTGTTGTATGACATTGAAAGAAACAATATTTAACCCTGCACCATTGTCTATTAGGACTCGGCGGACTTGGGTATTATAGACTAGAACTTCAATGTGTAAAGCTAGATTATGTAGGTGAGAAATAGATATGTCATCTTCTACAAAAAAGGAGAGAGATAGAAGAGATGAAATGTGGTTGACCATAGCCTAAAATTGATCTAGATCAATGTCATTGGGAACACGTGTTGTACATAGAGCCTCATCAAGAATCTCTCTATGCGAAGGGGATAACCAAAGCAACTCAAGGATAGATATCTGTGCTGGTGTCTTTTGCAAATGTTGGACAAGATCATAGCTAAGAGTGGCTAAAGGAGCCGCTTGTTTGGAAGGCAAAGCTTGCTTGGGATCTTGCGCAGTTTTAAGGACAATCTAGACTTGCCCCCTAGTAACAGCATTCAGTGTCTCACTTCGGGAAGATGAACTACCATGTGTTTGCAAGACCAAATTTGGCTTACCATGATTGGCTTTATTATCCTCTTGAGACCTCATCATTAAAACACTCTCAACGGGCTCTACCATGTTGATCACAGGCGTATTAGAAGGATATGTGTAATTGATCTTAGCATCATGATTCTTCTTATGTGCTTGAGAGGTTTCCCCCTTATCATGCTTAGGTAGAGGATCTTTGAAAGCTGTGTGATTAGAATTTTTAGTTAAGCCATTAGTGGAGATTGTGCCATTCTCAATAAGATCCTGAATATCATCCTTAAGCTTAAAACAATTGTCTGTCGGATGTCCCTTGTTTCTATGATAATGACAATAAGAATCCTCTCACCACCAATCAGGCCTATTTATCGGATCCTAGTTACCAAGTTTATCAAGAAGCGTAAGATATCCATTATCAACCAAAGTCTTAAGGATCACATCATAAGGATCTGCCAACTTGGTATAGACTCGCTTTTGAAATGACTTCTTAGGCTTATCTACATATTGAGGTTTAGGAGCACTGTGAGCATTGGCAGCTTCTTGTTTTTTTTCTACATAGATAGCATTGGAGAGATTGAAAGTAGGCTCTTTAGCTTTAGGAGCGTCAACAACCCCATCATTAACAACATACTTGTTTTTATTCCAAGGTTTGTTCTTGTCTTTGCCATTGCCTTTAGCATCTTTATTAATAACAATATCCCCTTTTCTTATAGCTACATCCTCAATTCGATATGCACTTTCAACCATGTCATTGAAAGAAGAGAACAGTTGTTTCCTTAAATCATAATATAGCTCAGGCACAAGAGTGTTGACAAAAATGTCAATCTTTTCTCTCTTGAGTAACTGACGAGGATACCTAGAATACAATGACCTCCAACATTGTAAGTAAGTTGCAAATGGCTCACCTTGATGTTGTCTTAGATTACCAAGATCTATCACGGTGACAGGTTGTTGGATGTTGTAAGAATAATGCTGGGTAAATCGCTGAGCCAACTCATCAAAAGTCTTAAGAGGTGGTGTCAATTTTGCAAACCATTCCAAAGCTTGGCCTCTTAAACTTCTAGGGAATAGTCGTAGAAGAAATGTGTCTTCATGAAGGAAGTCCATGCTAAGAGCGTAAAAGTGATGCACATGGTCATGGGGTTCACCATTTCCATCATACTTGTCATATTTGGGAACCTCAATATCCCTAGGAAACAGGACCATGTATAGACTCCTATCAAAGGGAAGAGCACAAATTGATTCTACAAAAGAGACCTTTGGAGGCTCTCTTTCTATTGCCATTTGGGTAAGGTGTTGATTTGTTCGACATAGTTCTTCTTGAAGGACTTCCAATTCAGTTGGTACTCTTTGTTGGACAATTTGTCTAACATCATAGCTGAGAGGAAGCTTGTATCCTCTAGAAGTCATATATTGAAAATATTGATCACCATTACGCTCTAAAAGCTTATGCATCATTCGTTGGGAGACCACATCTTGTTCAAATCTCATAAGATCCTCACTAGAAATCTCATCATTAGCCTCTGCCTCATGTTGAGAGGGAGGAGGTCTAGGAGGTGAAGAAGGCATACCAAAAGTGGGTCTTGGAGGAGATCTTGGTGGCGTGTTGTTGCCATTTTTGCCATTAATAAAAAGAGATCTATGCTCATGATTACTAGTCTTAGGTTTCTCATGAAATGTCCCTCTATAAGCCATGTGCCTAGTAGCATCCATCCTTTGTTGATTGTGTTCTTTGTCTAAGCGCGCTTGGTTATCTTTATGCTCAAAATGTTCTTGCAAGCATTGAAATTTTTCTTGTTCAGTCAAAGTAAGTGAGACACTGTCCGTGTTTTTGGGGGTCTTGAATGCGGAAAAGAGGAAACCTCCTTTGTACCATGGGGTAGCCTTAGAATCCTCAGATTGGTTAGAACTAGAACTATTGTTGCTAATGGGCACTCATGAGCATCTAGTTGGAGAAGGTAACTATGTATAATTGAACGGAGGATGACTCTCCTGCTCAAATCGAGACCGAGTTGTAACCGGCATGAAAAGAGATGTTGGTTGACTAATAGAATGAGACACAGTTTCTCAGATTTGAGATAAGCAGAGCTAATAAAAATCACTTGTCAAAGTAGAACAATAGAGAGATGGCTCGTCAAAAGTTCTCAAGCACTTACATCAATCAATTGACTAAAGCCGAGTAGCGAGCAAGAAGCTCAATAAGCAAGTAGCTAGAGAGGTAACCGTGATGCAACAAGTGATCAAGAGTAGCATTCATTAAGCTCAAATCCAATAGTTTTAGCTCATTTGTTTCAATCTAGAACAAGTCTAAGCATGTAGATAATAGTCCAACTTTAGGTAAGAACAGAAAAAGACACTCTACGACAGGTTAAAATACAAGTTTAGCAGCTCCAGATTGCAACAACAACAAGACAGCAAAAAGGTTCTGGGTGACACTTTCCAAGCAGACAAGGTGATAGTTTATAGCGAGGTGACACTTTTGCAGGGTCGTACCACTTTATGACCAATGAACATAAAAATCTCAGTTTTGAAGCGTTTTAAAAGATCAAGTAAGTATATCAACAGATTTTTATCATGGATCAAGCACATAAAACAACAATCAAGGGGTTCAAGCAAGCAATTGTCTTCAAACAATGAGCAAGGGGCAAAGCAACCTTGCACATGAACAAGAATAGTGACTTAGTATTTCTACTCCTTAAAGATTCTACTTGTGTATGTTCTTGAAAATATTTTAGCAGGCACTTAGAACACAACAACATCCTATCAAGCTGTTTACAGGGATATACATAGCTTTGCTAAAGGGAGTCCTCGACATACGCAAGGTACATGAGGCCCAAATCTGTAAATGAGAAGAATCCAAAATCACATAGCTAGGGGGAGATGGTAACCCAAATCTCCTCCACTTCTCAAAGGTATAAAGTTCTTTGAGGCTTAGCCAAGAGTGATATCAAACTCAATTCTCAAGAGAGGTGTCTTTCGATTCACCTCCCACTATTTATACTCCAACGGAACACAGGAGTTAAGGTTGTCCCTTGAGGTGGTGTGTCCCCAAGTAGGCCTTCTAGAAATAAAAAGTAAGTAATTTACTATCAAAAGTATTTAAAGCACTAAAGGTGGAACACTTAACTATTCAAGTAAATGTGAAGTGAGTCCAAAAGTGGAACATTTAACTCTTCAAGTGAATGTGAAGTGAGTCCACAAGGTGGAACATTTAACTCCTCACACAAACTCAAAGTGAGTCCAAAAGTGAAACATTTAACTCCTCACACAAACTCAAAGTGAGTCCAAAAGTGGAACATTTAACTCCTCACACAAACTCAAAGTGAGTCCACACCTTAGAAAACTAATGAGATCAAGAAAGCATAAAAAGGGGGAAACTTTGTGGAACACTTAATGCTCTTTTCAAGTAGACCCCTCCCCTATGTATGAATGCTGACCTTGCATCCAAAGGGCAATAATGAGGGGCGATTAGAAATAAGCGAGTCCAACACCCAATTTAGCTAACAAGATCAATCAAAAGTACTCTAAAGTTGCTTATCAATACTACTCACAAATGTAAAAGGGTTTGAACCATGGAATATTTAACTTTCCAAGTAAACATGAAGTGAGTCCACAAAGTGGTGCATTTAACTCTTCATGTAAACAAGGAATGAATCCATGCCCTCAATCATTCAATGAGATATTTGATATTGGAACCAAGAATTACTTAAGGTTTAAACACAAGCATTCACTTATATAAACTTGTAAAAACAAATTTGTGTTCTTTCATTTCCTATTAAGAGCATCAATTGAAATGTGTTCTATGAAAGCATGTAAACACTCAAGCCAAACACATGAGAGGTTCAATTTTAATCCCAAAATCCAAATCTTGTAGAGATGGAACAAAGTACCTCAAGTAATTTTAAGCATTTTCCATGAAAGCAAGAGCACCTTCAAAACAACTTGTTAGACCAACAAGGGTTAGGAAAATCTAAAATCTAACAATGGTTAGCACATGAAAAATTAGATAATCTACAAAAAATAACTAATCAAATGACAAAATCTGAAAATGAAACCATCATGGTTGGATTAGGCACGTAAAGACCTTTCCAACAATATATCACACTTTGATTTTCGATACTATTCGCAAAAATTTCTCAAAAATGGGCACCCATTTTTCGGAGTGGCGCAGATTTGAAAACGCTAAAATTTTTAGAAAATTTCAAAAAGTTAGCAAAGAACCCAAAACTTGCAAGATAGATAAAATAACTCAAAAACAGCTCAGTATGGTGAAAATGTGACCACACTTCTATGAATCATTACATTCAAGAACACTCAAGAATGAGGTCTCAAAAATCGATACATAGCTCCCTAGGCATGGAGTGCAAGGGTTTTAAGAATGCTCTCAGCTAGAGCTATTTAGCCTATAACCTTGCTAATAAACCATGCAATGGGAGATTCAATGAAGACAAGGGCAAGAATGCCAATATCCTCAAGAATCAAGAATGAAAATGCAAGCTAAGCTATGAAAATGAAAGATGCAAGTATTACAAAGCCTCCTAGTTAAGCTAGATGGATTAATCTAAAGCAAAAAGGAAATCTAAACTAAGAATGCCATGATAATGCAAGAAATGAAAACTATGATAACATGTAGATGCAAAAGCTAAGAATGCTCCAAATCTTCAAAAGCTCCAAAATGACCTAGAAAACTTGCAACATAACATTAGCATAAAAACCTAAGATATGAAAATGAAGAAGAGAGCTCTCCTTTTATAAGAAATGAAAAAGAATGGACCATGGAGATTAAGAGGCAAAAGATCTAATCAACGGTGGAGCTTGAAAAAGGAGCAATCCATGTGCACAAATATCCTCCAATGAGAAAATAAGAGTTGACTTTTGTGTCCATATGAGACAAAAAGTGTTTTTTCCCTTTTTATAGAATAAGAATAATGCTTTATTTGTGCAACTTAGGATAAGAGGAAAAGTGGGGGTTTTTTATTTATTAAAAGGGGAGGAAATATTCCTTTTAAATAAATAAAGACTTTAGGATAAAATGGTTAGCCCATAGAAAATAATCGAATAAATGATAGAACTAGGATTTGATCAAGAATAAGCAATTTATGATTTAGCAAAAGGGGTTAATAGTCTAGGTGACCATTTTTAGGTGTATACAATATATATACACATGTATAGTTTCTCTATGATGTAGGCTTGCAGGTACTGGGTATTGACTCCATCTGGCTTCATAGGTTTGAGTGTGCTATCCAATCCTCGATAGTTTTTGTTGGGGAGATAGTACCAAGGTTCACACAAATGCCTTCCCTTATGGCCATAGGTTTTCTATTTTAGAGGTCTACCTTTTCAGGGTTGGGCATTCTTGTGACTTTTTCTCAATTTTTTTCCATATCTAGTTTTGTGGTATTTTATTGATGTTCTTGGGATGATTCTCAGTTGATCTTTGTGATGTTTTGTTTTAGGGTTTCATGCTTGGTTAGGATTTTGGATTGAATTGACTTGTTTGATCTTGTGGTTATCTCGATGTATTTCATATTTAAATGTTATGGCCTCTTTTGGATAATTAGATTCATTTGGAGGCATGCAATTTTATATATATCTGAGTGTTGTATCCTAAAGTAAGTATGATTATGGATATTGTTTATGGTGTATAGTTTGGGATTAAAATAACTTGTATAGTATTATTAATAATTAGTGCCAGGTATAGTATTACTAATGTGGATAGGTTTTATATATATATATATATATATATATATATATATATATATATATATATATATATATATATATATAAGTAACATATTATGATACATATGTGTATGAATGAATATAAAAACATTTATTAAGTTATATTTGAGTAAGAAATGGTTGTGAGTTTATAATAATATTATGTTAATTAATAATGCCCTCTAGTTAAGAATTGGTTGGGAGTTGGTTACCAGCCAACACAACTTTTGGAAATCTATTTGAGAGAGAGTTGTTTTCCACTCTAGAGGGAGGTCTTGCTGGATTTTTCATGAGAGAAATTATGAAATTTGGAGAGGAAGATTGTTGAGTGTTTTTGCTTGAAGATTTCATAGTTTTATTTTCTTTTGAGAGAGACATTATTTGTGATTTTCAATGGTTGAGAAAGGGAGTTATTGATGTGGACTAGAAATTTATTTCTTGGATATTTCTGTAAGTGGAGATGGTTTTGGAATTCTTCATCTCAAGTTTGGATTTGTTTCTTTTTATTGTCTTCTCCTTCTTCCTTCTTCGATGAGATCTTCATAGAACCTGAGGTAAGGATTGAATCCCTCAATGCCATAATTTATTTTATGAAATATGATTTTTTTTCTATGATTTTATTATGTATGGTATCTTTACCTTTCATTCCTATAAGTATTTGTGAATTTGAATTCATTTTGGTGAAAACTGCCATGTATTTTCCTAAGTTATCTACCAATCTTTTTTTGGAAATCTATTATTTGAACATATTAATTTGGATCTAGGGTTTTAATGGTTTTATTTTATGGAAGTGAAATTAACCCGAAATGATTATTTCTTAGATTTTATATTTAGGTCTCAATTAATTCCCTATTATGTGCATTTTATGGGACTATTTATGTACATCCTGCATTCTGATTTATCAGTCAACTTTCTCTACATGGTACGACATGGTTCGGATTGGTACAGGTCTAATTTTGATACCAGAGATATATGTATGTCTCATATTGCATATGGCATTGGTTTGGTTCATTTATTTTTTATGTTTTGAGGAAGTTACATCTGTTTTAGTGAAGGTGGGTCTGAACCCCAACTAGGGTTTTTGGGTTTAGGAAAAAAGTCATAACTATCTTTTCCACTATTGGATCTTTATAAAAATTGGATTAAGAGTCTATAAGTATGTTATATAAATCTCCACCAAAGAGATTGGATTCATTATGTGTTTTTTGGAAGATATGGGTGGTTTTTCTTTGATGACTATTCTTTGCATTTAATCCTTGTTTGAAATAAATTAGTTTAAGAAGATTACCAAGTGTCAGGGGTTGTATGGTTATCAGAGGCTGATAGGATCATGCTTTTGATTCAAATAGATTATTATTACTCTGATTATGATTTTTTTATCGTGTATTATGCATTTAGATGCCTCTTTAAGTGTTTTGGATTAATCTGAGTGCCAAATTAGGGTTTAGGGTTGTCTAACTTGGATTAGAGACAATTGTTGGCTTTCAAAATTCAATCAATTGATGTTGTGGAATTTGTATGACTTCCATCATGTTTTAATGTGGTTGCCTTATGCCTTCATTACATCTATCTATGGGTAGGGAACCCAATTTAGAGATCCTTCTATTGATGATCATGTCTTGGGTGGTCCTACTTGCCTTATTGTTCATCCTTTTGTGTTGTGATTTTGGGAAAGGTTATTGCCAACTTAGGAATATCCTAGTTGATACCTCTTGTGTTGACCTTGGTTTCTATCTCCTAGCATGGGGGAGTGGACCTCTTTGTATCCACGTGGTTTGGTGGTTAATCTTTTTATATCATGGTATTGTTTGTGGTTCTATGGATGATCCTAGTGCATGCTTCCTTCCAGAATTGTAGTTGAAGACTTTTCTATTGTAACATCTATCTTGTAATTGATGTAATATGTATTTATGTATTTGTGAACTCCTAAATAGAGACATTTATAAATGATCAATGTTGTAATGTGATGTACTTCAATAAGTGTAAGGAATGAGTATATTTAGGTGAAAGAAAAGGGAAAAGATTATATGTTATCTATGCTAAAGGAAAGTTGATTGTGATACTTGGCCATGAATCATTTATTACTTAATGTTTCCAATCAAAGATAAAATGAACGTAGATTTACTATGAAATATTGGATCTAGGAATGAGGGTGTTATCTCTTAAAGAAAAGGGTTCAAAAGAAGTTATTGTGAAATGATGAAATGAGATAGTATCTTTATTGTAGTATTCAAATGATGGTTATGTTTATTCATTGCCTCTAAATGTGTTTGGAGTAATGAAATACAGAGGATATTGATTATCTTAATGATTTATAATCTCTCTTGCCCAAATTCTCAAATGAAATAAAAAATGATATAAAAGCTCTCTTATGTAATGTTAATGATGCTTTTGTGGAAAGATCTATGTGTACTTACTGTCATGTTACCTAGTATGAACATAATTTTGGTAAAGGACATTAGGATATGTTGAGCTATTAAAATGTTTAAATTATGACGATGTAAAGAAAAGGAAATGTTAATAATGCATAATAGGAATTAGAGTTCATTAAAATGTTACATAGGCAAATGAATTGTTAAATTAAAGGTTAACTTTCCTAGATGAATTTTAATATGTAAACTAAGAAGATAAAACCATCTTTTCATTTATTTTAAAGTCATGTGATTTGATAGTAAGGTTAATTTATCAATTAGATGTATTGAATGCATATCTTATGGTTAAGATAGGAATATTTACTTGGTGCACTAAAATGAATCTAGAATAATGCAGTTTAGGAATATCTCACTAATGGATTGGTTCATTTCATTAAGTAACAATGTTAGGGAACCTGTGGAGGACTTAGGCTGAGTTAGATATTAAGGAGGACATAGGTTGAGTTAGATCTTAAATGATACTTTATGTTGTTAAGAGAAATGATATTCATGTTCATTAATTAGGTAATCATTGTAAAGTATTTTCATGTTGGTTGTTTTAAAATAAATTACTTGCAACTTTAGTGGTTAGAAGCTTTGTCCTTTCAGGTTTCTTGGCGAGGCATTACAAGGAGAATGTCAACTCTCTTTGAGGGTTGCAACTTAGTAGTCAAAACTCTTAAGTTAGTTGTTACTCATGTTATTAATATATTTATATTATTAGTTTATATTATATAATATATTTTATACATATTTAATGTTTTTTTATATTATATATATAAATATCATATTTTATATGGTTATATTCAATGATGTAAATATTTTATTAATGATATTTAAGTATTAATGATATTAAATATTTGATATATATACACAGACACACTACAGGCAACCCGTGACCATCTAGAGTGAGATTTATCATTCAAAATGAAAGAGGAGAAATGGTCTAGTGAAAATCTATTAAACTTACAAATGGTACAAATAATGATGCAGAGTATGCAACTTTTCTTGGTGGCATCAAATTATGTAGAGAAAGAAATCTCTATTTGATAGATATCGAAGGAGATTTGCTTAATGTTGTAAGAGATATTACAACAGGTTCTTCCCCTAGTTAGAAATCATAGACATGGGTTGCATGTATTAAGGAACCTTTAAGTGACATTGATTATACCATTAGACATGTTTTCAAAGAGGTTAATAAAGAAGAAGATCTAATCTCAAATCATGCCATACATCAAAAGGAATGAGTGGTCATATCAAATTGTATGGATGGTGTGAAGGTTTATACCAAATCACCATCAATGGAAGTATATAGTGTACGATGGATAAGGATTCAAATACTATAGGATAAGCTTGAAACATAGCTAGATAGAAAACATGTGTTTTAACCTTTCATCAATTTTGAGCAAGGTTTCTTGTAGAAATGGCTTGACTAGGATGTCAATTTAAACATTCTCAAAATAAAGAAGATGGCATAAAAAAAGATTGTTATTGACAATGAGGTAGTGTGTAACTGAAACATAGAGGTGGATGCCCAATTGAAGAAGAATTTTGTGTTGGAGGGAGATGTTTTCATGGATGTTTTGAAGACTATCCTTGACAATAATATGTTGGCTAACCCATACGTTCACAATGTAGAATTGATCAACAAATTTGTCTACATGGTGACTTGCACTATTGTAGACTTTGCTTTGACTAAAAGGGTCATCAGAAAAAAGGTGGTGTTGAATCTTCAAAAAGTTACCATGGGAGCACTAGGGAATCTCAATCCCACAAATTTCATAGGCCTTGTTGTTGATGCATTATGTGTGAAGGATGTGTTGCAGAGTGGCAATAAGGTAGAAACAATCAAGGTGATGAGGGATGGTATCAAGAAGAACAATATGGATACTTATGCTAGTGTCATGGATGTATATGAGAGCCTATTCTTGTCTACACAAACTGAGAGAGCGAGGGAATTCATTGAGGCCATTAGAATCTTTTTGTTCAATCTTTGCGCTTGATATGTACTTTCTTTTCTAATAAATACAATGGTAGCTACCCCTAGGTAGTAGTTTTCTTTATACATACATACATTATAGTATATTTTAGTTTGATTATTATCTAATTAGTATATATAATGATAATATTTGATTTATTATCATTTAATAGGTTATTATACCATCCTAAAAATTTAGCACCCATGATTTGATGCTTTATTAGGACCTCTTAGACCCCATTTTGGTGATTCTAAGGTTTAAATGCCCATTATGCTTGATCTTGGAAACTTGTTCTTCTTCCCCTAACTATTTTCACCTATCTTGATATCCTATTCAAATTCTAACCCATTATCCTATGTACATGACAAAAATGGTGTCATGTGCTTGAGGATTGGGGCCCAAATTAGGTCCAGGACCTGATGTTGAGATATTAGCAAGATATTTGATATTTTGGTAAGCCTAGATCATTTTTGAATCCCAAAATGATGGATTGAGTATAAAAACACCCTATATCTCCTCATTTTGGTATCCATTATCAAATGCAAGCATTTACTATCAATATTTTCAAGCAATCAAGATAAAATTGAGTAATTGGATTCAAGATATTAATTTTCTCCAATTCTTCAAGATCATCCAAGTCAAAAGAAATCTTCTCCATTTGAAGAAAGTTTCTCTCTTGTGATGGCCAAGTAGAGGAATTCTCAATTGAGAAAGAAGATAATTCAAATTCTCTCATTCATTGCAAGTGATTATCAAGCATATCTACATTCAAGATCTAGGAGTGACAATCATAGATCTATGCATTTGTGAGGGAATCCTTGATTCTACATCACACCAAGGTCAACTCTTTGGGTTTCAAGTACTTTCAAGCATCTTCATGGGGATGAGTGATTTTTGCATCCATCCATGAGGGTTTTGTCATATTCCCCAAAAACCTTGAGAATTATTTTTCTTGACCATAGCTTCGATGTAATTTAGAATAGGGGTGGAGTTCTCAAGTTTTCTATATGGACATATGTGTGTATTTGTGTGTGCCAATTGTAAATTTTGATGCTAATAAAATCTCATGTATTTCTATCTTTAATTAAATGTATTTATTATTCTTAGATTAACTTGGACTAGTAATTTGTCGGTGGATATGTGTGAGGTTTTTTGTTGGACGTTGCAGGTATTAGGGTGCAATATGAAGTAGATTTTGTGGTTCCATCGATGAGTTAGAGGTAGCTTAGTACTATCTGCAGTGTCAAGATCTTTGGGTAACCCTTCTGATACCTTAGATTTTTACAATCCATTTGAATTTAACTTATATAATAATTTCCTTAGGAGGATAAGAATGTCTAGCCAAAATCATTTTGAAGCTACCACTTAAATTGGGGACCCCAAACATTTGTATAATCATCATTATTTAATTATTTCTGACTAATTCTATTCCTCTTAGATGAGAAATTAATTTAATTTAATCAACTTGTGGGCATTAGATAATGATGACGACAGTAGAATCATTACGAATGAGCATTTCTATATTCAGCAATAGCTAAAATAAATAATATATATAGTTGTTATCATTAAATAATTAAATTAGAAGCATAAAGAAATTATTTGAGTATTTAAATAAATTAAAAGTTAATTTTATACAATCTAAAAACAAAAGTAATAACAATAATAAATATATGAATAGAGGCCAAGTAATTAAAATTTGGAACCAAAGGGGAAAAAAAATCCCAAGCCATTGCCTAAGTTATGAAATAAAAAGAAGTAAATATCATTCACCATTCACGTGGAATACTAAAGCAATGGAGTGGAAAACATTATTAAAACAAAAAGGGTGTTTGTGCATGGGAGAAACACACAGGCATGACAAAGGACATTTTGGGAAAAATGGAAAAATAATGCAGCTTCCAGCTCTTGCTACAATTGGTGACAACCTCATTTAAGAGGAATGACCAAGAGCATGGTAAGGGAGGTCACCATTCGTTGGAAGGCATGGAGATCTGTAACATATACCGTTGGCCAACAAGAACATGATAGATGGAAGAGCTTCGCCGTCCCATGATCAACTAAGTCTAGACTATGACATCATCATAAGATCATGAGGTGAATAAAAAAAAGACACGTAGGCCACCATTGTTAAAAGGTAATGAGGTCCCACTTCGTTGTTTAAAACATAGGCAAGACCTAGGAAAAAGACTTAGGCATGGATAAAATTAAAAAGGGATCAAGACTTAAACTTATGGTGCTAGGATTTAAACAAATTGGTCCCACTTTTAATGATGACGATACCCTCGGCCTTAAGAACCAAAAAGTAGCAACAAATTAGAAGAACCTAGGGTTTAATGAATTTTTTTGTTATTGAACCAAAACCCTAAACCCTAACAAAAGAACAATAGGAAATGACTAAATTTTACAAGGATAAATCAAATTTTGCAAGGCTCAAACTTAAGCTCTATTAGTAGGTATAAAAGGGAAAATTACTAAATGAAAAATTTCTAGCTATTAAGTAGATGAAGGTTTGAAAAAAACAATACAACAATAGTAGTCTAACTTAGAAGATTGAAGTCAAATTAATTCTACCATCTCTTCTAAATTCTTTTCACTCTCAACTCTCTTCCCTCTCCTCTTCCTAGAAGCAAAAAAAAACATATATCCCCAAAACAAAGGGGTTGTAGGATTTTTAAACTTGTCTTACAACATTTTTGGGTCCAAGTTGCATACCTTATGTTATGACTGGTGTCCTTTTTGGTTAAAGGTCGATTTACTAATGTATTTATCTTTCAGCATGTGTTGATTTTAAATGGAGATCTTTTATTATTTCATAAAAGGTGCTTGAAGGATACTTTATGTCAGCACTTGTTCAAGGGTTAAGTTCCTACAAAGATTGGTGTTTCTCATTATCTTGTGATAAAACTTGACCAGTCTTTATTTCAATGCAGGATTGTGAGATGATGTCATGTATCCTGGGCTAGCGAGCGATTATGAAGTGGGACCAAGGCATGTGACAAATGGCAGTAATTGTTTGGTTGATTTTACGGACAAAGAGTGCTATGTTATAGTTGCAATCATATTGAAGATTGAAATATTTACAACTTAACAGTTAATATTTTAGCACACAAGGAAAATCAATCGATATATTTTATTTTGAGTAAAAAGGTGATCGATGGTTATAGGTCTCTTATGGTTATTCGATGGTTAAGATGTTGCAGAGATCAATATTCTGCGTGAACCCGCCATGAAAGTTTCTCGAAGTTTATTTTATACAGGATGATGAGATTGTGTCATCGATGGAGTTTGAAGGATAATGGATAGGGATGCCGACATGTTTCTTCTTGTGATATGGTGCCTTCTCATTGGCTGAGTTTTGGGCCTTCTTTCTTACATGTTGGTCAAGCTCAGTTTGACTGATCGTGATGTTTGAATGTTGCTAGCAAGGAAGGAATCAATGGCCTTATTTAAAACTTGATGCAACGTAGGTTATCTTGTGCAGTCGAAAGAAAATTAGACTGAATGAAGTTTAAACTTGAAGGAAAATGAATTAGAACTAAAATGGAGGTAGGCCATCATACTATCATGATATTCAAAACTCAGTACAAGGCATATTTTTAGGGATAAGAATAGAGATGTGAAGGGATATCCATTTAATAGGCAATTTGATATGACGTGCATAGGACTCAAAGGGTCACTTACAACTGTCAAAATCAAAATATTTTGATTCAAAGAACTGATAATAATATTTGATACCAAAAAAAGAGAATATGCAGAGTATTTTTACACACCAAATACCTACCTAAAATGTTAAATGAGTAAAGTCACATGCAAAAGTAGGAGTATACAGAAATTGAAACTTATAAATACCACTTTCCAATAGATTGCTTTAACCCAGTGTTAGCAGAAATGGATGTTCTAGGGAAGGTTTATGACTTCTAGAACATGGCCAAATTTTTTAAGATTCAATTACTAGAGGTTTATTCAAATAGAAGGAAGGATTCAAGTGCATTATAGCCAGAGGGATAATTAAATGGAGAACCATAGCCAAAGGGATATTTAAAGCCAAATGGAGTGGAAAACTCAAAATCTGCAAGGCTAGCATTCTCATGTTTCTAGATGTTAGCATTTCAGAGAGCGGAAGGATGAAGAAGAGGTCGATGAGACCTCAAAATTATACATGTTCTAGTAGGAACATGTTTTAGAACCATTCCTAGAAAGAGGTGGTGGTTTTTAGAGCATTTGGAAATCCTAGATGCGAGAAAGCTTTGCAAATATAGAAGCCCATATAGGGAATGATATTGGAAAGACTCATGAATGTGGTATTTTCACACTAGACTTTTCAACTTCTACCAATTAATTGTTTGAGCGCCTGTAAAGGTTAGGAGGTAGAAAATAATTCTAGTGTAATGATTCAACGTATCAAATCTTGTTAGGAGGCCAATTTTAGATTTTGACTCGAAGCTTGTTTCATTCCAAAAGGTTTTGGAATCCTAGGGTCATTAGTGTTAAGGAAAAAATGGAAAAAATGACAAATGAGGGAAAAGATATTTCCTAGCAAATCAGATTTGGAGAAAGGATAAGTGTCAACAACACATCATATCTGGAGTTCTCTTCTCTTCTATATTTTATTTCTTCTTCCTATTTTAAGGGATTTCAAGGCCATAAGTTGGGGTTCCAGTTTAATGATTTCTATTGTTTTGGTTTCCATTCTTTTTGGTTCCAACTTTTGTGGTACCAATAGCAAGTTCTTGTGGGTTTTGAGTAGTATTGTCAATCTTCCATAGAGAAACTTTCAATGAATTTGGGTTGAGTCCTTTTGTTGGTTTTTTTATTCTGTAGTTGTATTTGTGTTGTATGACATAGATAGAATAGATTTTCATTTGAAATATAATGCTAGTTCAAATATCTCCAGTGTAAAACTCATTTAAGTTTAAAATAGAATAGAACAAAGAGTTATTCTCATTTAGTGTCTTATTGTGAGATATGTGACTTTATTTTCACACTTTGATCTAATGCGTCAATTAAATGCTTGAAAAGAGTTGTAGATTTTTTGGGATTCTACATGGATTTTGATAAGTACGCTTGGTTAGGATTGTTGTTCAAGAATATTATAAGGCGATGTTCTTAGATCACATGTTATTAGTGAAACTCTTTTATGTAATGTTGTATTTCTTATGACTCAAATTCCCAATGGGATGAGGCATATATTTGAGCTATTTTAGGTTTTATATATTTGTTTTTGCTCATATCCAGGTTTCTCTTGTTGCGAAAAATTGTTAAAACCCAAGAATATCTTTACTTTTGACACTTTGTGTATGTTTTTGTCATTGTCTTGCCCCAAATCTCATGCTCCATGCAAGTTGACGTTCAATGGATAATTAGTCATTATCTAGTATCTCCCTATTATGTTAATGCCTCATATGGCATTTATCTATTTTTTTAATGCCAGTTGTGAGTCTTTAGAATGTGTATTAAAGGGCATTAAGGTCTACCCGCCTTGGTTTTGCAAAGCCTAAAGTGCAAAATGGTTTGTTTGATCCTTGTTAGTTGGTCCAAGTCTCATAGATTTTTTACTATTGGATTTTTCTTCTCCATAGGAAATTGAGTGATCAACTTGGTTTCTATTTTGTAGTGTAAACTCTTTTCAGGAACCAACACCTACTACAATATATGTATATAGCTAGGAATTTTTAGTTTCATAAATTACCCTTTCATTACTTGCTACAATTCTTGAAAATATTAAGGAGTTTCCTTTTTAAGTTCTTTCAACTTTATTGAGAATTTTTTTAAATTTGTAAAAAATTCTCTATTTTCTATTAGGTCTAGTTTGGGGTAGGAGCCAAAATAGAGAAAATGTACTGCATAAAAACTAAGTTGATTAGGGGTTTTGTGTGACTATTTTTGGTGTTTTTTTAAAGTTAAATTCATGTTGAAGCTTAGATAGAAATATAAATATATTACTACATCCTCTTGTAGAGTTTCAAGCTAGGGTACAAGGGTTTGATGATTAAAACTTGTATATATTTTTAGTTTGACTTTCCCTGTTTGATGCATAGACAAAAAATAAAAAAATAAGAGATCATAGGTCTACCATTAAATTAAAGATGAAGTAATTAAACAACCTTTTTCTTTTTTGGTTGAGTTAAAAATAACCCAAGAAACTATTTCTCTTGAACATATTCCGCCCTATTTCACTCACCCCAGAACTCTTACGTGAGCGGTGATTGATTATTTAGTATAAAAGGCATATTGCTTTGTAAAATTGACTCGTTCATCAATATTTATAAATATGAAATATTAAGGGAGTTGATTTGAATAGAAATTGATCATCCTTACGTGTCAACTTATTATCCATAATAATAATGAATGGTATG
The DNA here is from genome assembly GCA_027943335.1 of Chamaecyparis obtusa. Taxonomy (NCBI): domain Eukaryota; kingdom Viridiplantae; phylum Streptophyta; class Pinopsida; order Cupressales; family Cupressaceae; genus Chamaecyparis; species Chamaecyparis obtusa. Next base: position 284,260 of record BSBK01004700.1, on the reverse strand, counting down.
CTTCCTAGATGTAATGAGATTTTAGTTGAATTTTACACTCAAGGCATTCTAGTCTTCTCTTGGAAAACATTTTAAAATCCACACATGGTTGTAATATGTTAATGAGTAGCTATAAGTATCATTATAAGACAAGAAACAATAATAGATCTATCATTGGTTGTGTATTAGGTTGATTTCCTCATTGGATCAACTACAACAGAATGGATAATCCCTCCTAGTTTAATGGAAACCAAACAACTTGTGATAGAATGGATTACAATACCCATATATCATTAAAACACCAACTTGGTAAATTAACCATAAGGATGGTCAAGTAGGTACCTTCTTATTCTAAATTATAAGCTTCCTTCTAATTATTAATGCTAAGTTGGGTACAAGAGATGACATTTATGGATACATATGGTGTAAGGGCACTATGAGGTCATAGGTAGGGGTTGATTATGTCATTACATAGGATACCCTTATCCATCTAAGGTGATCATTGATGGAAACCCTATGACCATTTCAGAGATAAGCTTATCCATTCTCATAACTTTACAGTAGTCAATGAGCATATGATGAGACACAACTACTAGTTGTACCACATAGATAGTAGGATAGATTCTTCCAAAAGAATTTGGTCTTAAGGCCAACCACATCTCAGAAATGGACGTCCTTGGTTTCTTAGTTATCTAATGGAATGGAGGAAGGAGAATCTCTAATGGAGAATAAGTAGGTATCATACTGAGCCCCACTTTGTTGAAGTTTCAAGAATTTATTACTTGAGTTTACCACTGATAGGAACACCTAGCGTACTTAATCTTCAAGAGGTTATCCTTATGCATTGTAGGATGGTCTAATCATCGACTCAATCACCCCAAGCCATAAAATCTATATGGAGGGGTGGATAGGGATGGTTTTCACCATGGAGGGTTCATATTACACCCCTGAGGTAAAATATGGAAGAATAAAGTCCAAAGTACTCTTGGCCAATCAAGAATTTATGGTATGTTCTTGGTAATGTTAATTGCTAGCACTCCATTTTTCTTATGACGTATCAATTTGTGAAATTTTAGATAGCCTAGGATACATATATGGTTAATGAAAAATTTAAATGGAATAATACATAATGTTATTTATCATTGACATTGATTGTTCTTACTCTTCATTATTTAAAAAAAAGAATGTGTAGATTCTATGTCATGTCCAAGATTGTCATTACATAGGTATGAGAGAATAGATGTCAACCTTAGGACCTAGGGGCTCACACCTTCTTACACTAATATGACTATTTTATGTTGGAAACCATGGGATGTAGAAGAAAGGAAAATAGAAAATTTGCAAGGAAATAAAACCATTGACAAATAGAATTAGAAGGATCCAAGGCAACTCCTACTACTTCCAAAAATAGAAATAGAAATGATCTTGGACACTAAGCCTCTTGCTGAAATCATCAAATGATTGAAAATTAAGAAAGGAAAGATGTTGGCCCAACCTTCTCAGTGTATGGAGTTGCTAAAATAAATTCCACCTTGAAATCCAAGGGCAAAACACTCAACTGTTAGAGACTTTCCTTTTGGCAACAAACACAATGCTCCTTCCCTTTTCAAGAAAGAAATTGTAGAATATAAATGAGTTCATGCTAGCATAATTAATACTATGGGCACCTTTGAGAAGGAAGATCCCAAAGAGGAGCTTGAAGAAGAGGATACTCCTTTAAAGTAATTGAAAAAATGTGTGTGTGAAGATGATGGAATAGTACTAAATAATCATCGTCACCTTATGTAAAAACTACTATTATGAATGAAAGTTATGACTCTATATATATTTATTGTGTCTAGATGGCATTATGGATTTCATTAGAACTGATATTTAAAAATGGGATATAATATGTTGCCTTTATGAGTGTGGTTGCAATTTTTAATTGATAAATAACAAAAAATAAATATTTAAAAATAAAAGAGATTAATGTTGTCAATTAAAATAATATTTTTTTCCCTATCTCACATAATTAAATTTCCATAATGAAGAGGACCCTAAGGAGAGGAGCTATTCCTAGCCTCGTTGAAGTCCTTTGTGCAAGTAGGGGTGCCACATCAACTCCTCCTACTATACTAGAGGAGTTACAAGTTGAGATGAATGCCCTTTGTGAAAAGATAGCTTCTCAAGAGTAACAAATTGAAGAGTTGACAAGGCAGGAAGAGAAAGGTAACAACCATAACATGGGTATTGGCAGTGAAGATATAGGTACAGATTCCAATGAGAAAATAGATCCAAATTATCAAATCAGCTCTAGAATTGCCACCTCTAGTGACTCTTACTGGGTTGCCAAGAGACGTGGGAAATGACCCGTTGATTTGAGAACTTAAGAAGATGTAAGAACCTAATTGATGGTTTAGGAGGTGGAGATGCAACTGTAGCTTGGATTATTGGGATGAATAAATACTTTGGGTTATTGGAATTGAATTCCAATACTAAGGTTAGAATTTCCATCTACCAGTTAGAAGATGAAGCATAACTATGGTGGGACCACTTGGAAAAAATAAAAAAATAATGATATAAGTCAACTAAATTGGGATGAATTTACCATGAGGTTTCACAAAGAATACTTATCTTCCTATCATAAAGATCAAAAGATGACCAAGTTCCAGTCACTTCTCCAAGGGGGAATGACAATATTAGAATACAAGGCAAAGTTCATGAACCTACTCCTCCATGTGCATCATATGAAGGAATAAGAGGATTGGGTGAACAAGTTCATCCTAAGACTGAATAAAAGTATTTTATATGCAACCAAGCTCTCTTGCCCTAAAATTTTGAACCAAGATATCAATGTAGCCTTAATTGTTGAAGAAAAGCATAAAAAAGTTGGAACATAAACAAAAGGGTCATTCCTCCTACCCTTTAGACAATAAGAAGGATTATCAAGAAGAAAAGTCTGAAGGAATGGTTTCACACTAGTTTAAGATGGGTTGGAACTATAGAGATAATACGAGGTCAAATAGTTAGAAGGATAGAAAAGATAAAAGGCAAAAAACATCTAAGCAAGGGGCACTAGTCTATTCCACCAAAGACAAGTCAAAAGAGGACTGATAGGTGGATGTTGGACATGCAAAGGTGACCACTACATGAGTAATTTTCCCAAGAATCCAAACAAGACCACTAATACTAGTGCCTATATTTATGCTACCATGGATAATCATCAAGTAGATCAATAGGCTTCACTAATAGAGCATCAAGGTACACTCCTTTGTCAACCTATTTCTATTCTAGTAGATTTAGGATCCACAGATAGTTTTTATCTCCTAATGTTATACAAAAATGTAAAATGGATCCTAATTTTCTAATTTGAGAAGAGATGGAGGAAGAGTTTGGATCAGGTAAGACACAAAAGGTTAAATTCTACCTATGGGGAGCTGAAATCGACCCAGGATTATAAAAACCAAGGTAAATCTGTGTTACACAATTGGGATCCTAGAACATAATCTTAGGAATGGATTGTTCTGAGAACACCAAACTAAGTTGGATTTCTATAATAATAATATTCAATGTTTGGATGACCAAGAAAAAATAGTGGTTCTCCAAGGAATTCAAAAACCACTAGTGATGAGTATTATCTCAACTATGCAAGTTAAGAGGGAAATGAAAAAAGGGAGAAAAATATATCTTTTGAAGGTAGAGGAGGGAAGTTAGGATCCAACTCCCAATATTGAAGATCATCATATTCTTCAAGAATAATAGGATGTATTTCCTAAAGGGTTGTCAGGATTGCCTCTTAAGTGGCAGATGAATTTCACTATAGACCCAGTTTCAAGAGTTTAGCCTATCTCAAAAGTCTCCTATATAATGAAAACAACATAATTATGAGATCTTAAGATGAAATTATAATATCTAATGGAGAAAGGATTGATTTGGCCTAGTGTATCCCCTTGGGGTTCCCTAATGTTATTCATTAGGAAGAAGGATGGAACCTTAAGGTTGTGCATATATTATCAGATGTTGAACAATGTGAGAACTCAAAATAGGTATCCCCTACCTATAATTGATGATTTGTTTGATCAAATGAAGGGAGCATCTATATGCTCAAAAATAGATTTAAGGTTAGGCTATTATTAGTTGAGGGTCAAAGAGGAGGATATTCCAAAGATAGCCTTGCAAACTAGGTATAACGACTATGAGTTCTTGGTTGTTCCATTTGGTCTAACAAATGCCTCGTTCAATTTCACGAGTCTCACGAATAATTTTTTCCATGAGTAACTTGATAAATTTGTGTTAGTGTTTCTAGATGACATTGTAATCTACTCCAAAAATATAGAAGAGCATGAGGAGCATTTGAGAATTATTTTGCAAAGATTGAGAGACCATAAATCCAAGTGCTCTTTATTCCAACACAAGGTACTTTATCTTGGGAATATTATATCTACCTAGGCAATTGCAGTGGATCCAACCAAGACACAAGTAGTTATAGATTGGTCCATTCCTAAGAATGTGGTTGAAGTAAGAAGCTTTATGGGATTGGCTAGTTATTATCAAATATTTGTAGAGAACTTCTCTAAGGTGTTCGACCCCATAACCTCCATTCAACGAAAGAGAAATAGGTTTGAATAGATACATAAATGTAATGTTTCCTTCCAAAAATTGAAGGAAGCTCTTAGCTCAACACCCATCTTGCAAGTACTGACCCAGAAAATGAATTCATAGTTTGGATAAATGCTCCTCTAAATGGATTAGGAGGAGTTATAATAAAAAATGGATGCATGATTGCATTCAAATCTAGGAAATTGAAATATCATGAGCACAACCATCCTACCCATGACCTAGAGATAGCTTCTATCATTCACGCCTTGAAGGTATGGATGCATTACTTGGTAGGGAGAAGATTCAAGTTGAACACCGATCATAAGGGACTTCAATATTTGTTTACTCAACCTTATTTGAATGCATGATAGAGAAGATGGTTGGAATTCTTAAGAAACTATGAAATAGATATTTCTTATATTAAGGAAAAAAATGAGTTGTTGATGCCTTAAGTTGAAGGGCTAAATTGACAAGAATCACTCATTTTAGGGTTGAATTTCTGGGTATGTGCAAGATCGTGAGGGGCCAAAAAGTGGCAATGTGAAAAATATTCACTTTTCACTTGTCCAAAAGCACATGAAAATGCTTGTTGACTTTTTAGTAGGCCTGGGTGTCAGTACACCTGGCCAAACCCAACACCAAAGCACAAGCCTTTTCGGGTACCCGAAACCTGTGGCATAAATCAAAACCCTCTATTTTCTTAGATTTCAAATTCAGTACAACAGACAAGCAGTATTAATCTCTTAGTGGAAGTTTCAAATTTAACTTACTCAAAAGAAACAGATGTAGTTTCACTTCCATTAAATAGAGAACTATTTTAGTGATGTTTAAAATATTTTTTTAGACTTATTTTGTTGTTTTGCTTTTAGATGGTGCTCTTTTTATGTCTATTGCAATAATTATGATGAAGTATTAAATTGTTGATGTTATAATAATGGGATTTGAAAGGAAGACATGATGTGAAGAATCTGAATACTTTTAGATTAGATTTTGTGTTTTTAAGTATTGACATATGCTTCAAAATTGATGTTTAAAAATAATATTTGAATGCTTTTACAGTATCAATATTTTGATTCAAAATAGTGATGTTTAGAAACAAAGTTTAATAAAATCATTCAGATTTTGTAATAAAAACTCTACAACTATGATATACACGATATTTTTGGGTGCCTGATTGCGCCAACAAAAAATTCAACTCCGTAGTTGATCTAATAAGTGCTTTACACACCTACAATTTGGTTGTGCTTTAAACATAACCCTAAAATGAGGGTTCTAACATTTGCGCTCTACAATGAAACCCTAAAGCTGATGTCGCTGAAAGTGTGAAGAAGGTTTTGTCCGGAAGTTTTTGTTTGTCAAGAGAGTTTTGTGTTGAACGAAGGAAGATCGTGGGATTGAAGATGACGAAAAAGGTTGAGTTTCATTCAAAATCTTTTAAGGAGGTTGTTAAGATAGGTAAATCTTCTAAATGGATAGGTAAATATTCTAGTTTCAAGTTCCCATTTCTAAACAAGCAAAAAAAATGTTGACATAAAATTATTCTGCTCTTTTCCATACAAAAATTTCATGGTCTTTGACAATCAAACCCCCTTAAAAGGATGCCTCAAAGCTGGTTCATGGGATTAAGTAGAGATGTAGTTATAAATTGGAGGATCGGTAAAAAATTCTTTTGCTAAAGTAACAAGACTACTATAGAAGGGACCACAAGTTGACAAGTTGACAAAAAACAAAAAATGGGACCCAAATCACATTTTTTTTTCCTGCAACCCATGAAAAAAGTCTGAAATATCGTACTTCTCTAGTCTATGGTCAAATATGACAAGACAATAATTAGATACCCGATATTTCTAGGTAGATGAAAAAAGGGGGGGAGAAAATGAAAAAATTGAACTTTTATATATAAAAAGAGGTATATATATATATAATGTATTATATACATAATGTATTCAAAAAAATACCTGCACAGTTGATTTGATGACAGACACTTTCAGCCCAAGTCCTCTTGAAAGAATCCAGCATAGGATTTTTCTACAGACTCCTTGTAATGTCGACGGTCTGACTATATTGAATAAGTAGATGTCAATGGACTTCCCCTCGATTGAATAAAATCAATTGATTTTTTAAATCTTGAAAAGAAATTTCACACAAATGTACAACCACCGTATGCTCATCATAGGGTTCCAATGTGTCCATAGGGATCATGGGGACTTTCTAGGGGTCCTAACACGTGATAAGGTGTACTAGGACCCCTAGGAAGTCCCCATGACCCCTTTTGACACATTTGAATGCTCAAGTGTGTCTGAAGGGGTCATAGGACCCCTTAAGACACACTTGAGCATTCCAATGTGTCCATAGGAGTCATGGGGACTTCCTAGGGGTCCTAACATTAAGGCATACTAGGACCCCTAGGAAGTCCCCATGACCCCTTTTGACACATTTGAATGCTCAAGTGTGTCTGAAGGGGTCGTATGAACCCTTAAGTCACACTTGAGCATTCCAATGTGTCCATAGGGGTCATGGGGACTTCCTAGTGGTTCTAGTATGCCTTATCACATGTTAGGACCCCTAGGAAGTCCCCATGACCCCTTTTGACACATTTGAATGCTCAAGTGTGTTCGAAGGGGTTGTAGGACCCCTTAGGACACACTTGAGGATTCTAATGAGTCCATAGGGGTTATTGCAACTTCATAGGGATCCTAATGCATAATAAGGTGTACTAAGACACCTAGGAAGTCCCCATAAACCCTTTTGAAACATTTGAATGCTCAAGTGTGTCCGAAGGGGTCGGAAGACCCCTCAAGACACACTTGAACATTCCAATGTGTCCATAGGTGTCATGGGGACTTCCTAGGGGTCCTAACGCATGATAAGGCCTAATAGGACCCCTAGGAAGTCCCCATGACCCCTTTTGACACATTTAAATGCTCAAGTGTGTCCTAAGGGGTTGTAGAACCCCTTAAGACACACATGAGGATTCCAATGTGTCCATAGGAGTCATGTGGACTTCCTAGGGGTCCTAACACGTGATAAGACATACTATGAACCCTAGGAAGTCCCCATGACCTCTTTTGACACATTTGAATGCTCAAGTGTGTCTGAAGGGGTCGTAGGACCCCTTAAGAAACACTTGAGCATTCTAATGTGTCCATAGGGGTCATCGAGACTTCATAGGGGTCGTAACATGTGATAAGGTGTACTATGACCCCTAGGAAGTCCCCATGACCCCTTTTCACACATTTGAATGCTCAAGTGTGTTTGAAGGGGTCGTAGGACCCCTTAAGACACATTTGAGCATTCCAATGTGTCCATAGGGGTCATGGGGACTTCCTAGGGGTCCTAACACATGATAAGGTGTACTAGCACCCCTAAAAAGTCCCCATGACCCCTTTTGACACATTTGAACACTCAAGCATGTATGAAGGGGTCATAGGACCCCTTACAACGTCACACTTGAGGGTTCCAATGTGTCCATAGGGGTCATGAGGACTTCTTAGGGGTCTTAACACATGATAAGACATACTAGGACACCTAAGAAGTCCCCATGACCCCTTTTGACACATTTGAATGCTCAAGTGTGTCTGAAGGGTTCGTAGGACCCCTTAGGACGCACTTGAGGGTTCCAATGTGTCCATAGGGATCATGGGGACTTCATAGGGGTCCTAACGCATGATAAGGCATACTAGGACCCCTAGGAAGTCCCCATTACCCATTTTGAAACATTTGAATGCTCAAGTGTGTCTGAAGGAGTCGTAGGACCCCTTAAGACACACTTGAGGGTTCCAATTTGTCCATAGGGGTCATGGGGACTTCCTAGGGGTCCTAACATGTGATAAGGTGTACTAGGACCCCTAGGAAGTCCCCATGACCCCTTTTCAAACATTTGAATGCTCAAGTGTGTCTGAAGGGGTCGTCAGACCCATTATCACACACTTGAGCATTCCAATGTGTCCATAGGAGTCATGCAGACTTCCTAGGGGTCCTAACGTGTGATAAAGCATACTAGGACCCCTAGGAAGTCCCCATGACCCCTTTTGACACATTTGAATGCTTGTGTGTGTTCGAAGGGGTCGTAGGACCCCTTAAAACACACTTGAGGGTTCCAATGTGTCCATAGGGGTCATGGGGAGTTCATAGGGGTCGCAATGCATGATAAGGCATACTAGGACCCTTAGGAAGTCCCCATGACCCCTTTTCACACATTCAAACACTCAAGTGTGTATAAAGGGGTCGTAGGACCCCTTAAGACACACTTGAGCATTCCAATGTGTCCATAGGGGTCATGGGGATTTTCTAGAGGTCCTAACGCATGATAAGGCATACTAGGACCCCTAGGAAGTCCCCATGACCCCTTTTGACACAATTGAACCCTCAAGTGTGTCTGAAGAGGTCCTAAGACCACTTAGGAGACACTTTAGGGTTCCATTGTGTCCATAAGGGTCATGAGGACTTCCTAGGGGTTCTAATGTGTGATAAGGCATACTAGGACCCCTAGGAAGTCCCCATGATCCCTTTTAACACATTCAAATGCTTGAGTGTATTTGAAGGGGTTGTAGGAATCCTTAAGACACACTTGAGCATTCCAATGTGTCCATAGGATTCATGGGGACTTTCTAGGGGTCCTAACGCTTGATAAGGCATACTAGGACCCCTAGGAAGTCCCTATGACCCCTTTTGACACATTTGAATAATCAAATGTGTCTGAAGGGGTTGTAGGACCCCTTTCAACACACTTGAGGGTTCCAATGTGTCCATACGGGTCATGAGGACTTCCTAGGGGTCCTAACATGTGATAAGGCGTACTAGGACCCCTAGGCAGTCCCCATGACCCCTATTGAAAAATTTGAACTCTCAAATGTATTCAAAGGGGTCGTAGGACCCCTTAGGAGACACTTAAGGGTTGCAATGTGTCCATAGGGGTCATGGGGACTTCATAGGGGTCCTAACGCATGATAAGGTGTACTAGGACCCCTAGGAAGTCCCCATGACCCCTTTTGACACATTTGAACACTCAAGTATGTCTGAAGGGGTCGTAGGACCCCTTAAGACACACTTGAGCATTCCAATGTGTCCATAGGGGTCATGAGTACTTCCTAGGTGTCCTAACACATGATAAGGTGTACTAGGACCCCTAGGAAGTCCCCATGACCCCTTTTGAAACATTCAAACCCTTAAGTGTGTTGTAAGGGGTCTTAAGACCCATTAGGAGACACTTGAGGTTTCCAATGTGTCCATAGGGGTCATGAGAACATCCTATGGGTCCTCACGCATGATAAGGCATACTAGGACCCCTAGGAAGTCCCCATGACCCCTTTTTCACACATTTGAATGCTCAAGTGTGTTCGAAGGGGTCGTACAACCTGTTAAGAGACACTTGAGCATTCCACTATGTCCATAGGGGTCATGGGGACTTCCTAGGGGTCCCAACGCGTGATAAGATATACTAGGACCCCTAGGAAGTCCCCATGATCCCTTTTGACACATTTGAATGCTCAAGTGTGTTCGTAGGGGTCATAGGACCCCTTACAACACACTTAAGTGTTCTACTATGTCCATAGGGTTCATGTGGACTTCCTAGGGGTCCTAATGCATGATAAGGCATATTAGGACCCCTAAGAAGTCCCCATGACCCCTTTTGACATATTTGAATGCTCAAGTGTGACCGAAGGGGTCATAGGACCTCTTAGGACACACTTGAGGGTTCCAATGTGTCTATTTGGGTCATGGGGACCTCATAGGGGTCCTAACATGTGATAAGGCATACTAGGACCCCTAGGAAGTCCCCATGACCACTTTTGACATATTTGAATGCTCAAGTGTGTCTGAAGGGGTCGTAGGACCCCTTAAGACACACTTGAGCATTCCAATGTGTCCATAGGGGTCATGGGGACTTCCTAGGGGTCCTAACGCATGATAAAATGTACTAGGACCCCTAGGAAATCCTCATGACCCCTTTTGACACATTTGAATTCTTAAGTGTGTCTAAAGGGGTTGTAGGACCCCTTAGGACACACTTGAACATTTCAATGTGTCCATAGGGGTCGTGTGGACTTCCTATGGGTCCTAACATGTGATAAAGCCTACTAGGACCCCTAGGAAGTCCCCATAACCCCTTTTGACACATTTGAATGCTCAAGTGTGTCCGAAGGGGTCGTAGGACCCCTTAGGACACACTTGAGGGTTCCAATGTGTCCATATGGGTCATAGGGACTTCATATGGGTCCTAGCATGTGATAAGGCATACTAGGACCCCTAGGAAGTCCTCATGACCCCTTTTGACACATTTGAATGCTCAAGTGTGTCTGAAGGGAATGTAGGACCCCTTAGGATAGACTTGAGGGTTTTCAATATCTCCATAGGGGTCATGGGGACTTCATAGGGGTCTTAACATGTGATAAGGCATAATAGGACCCCTAGGAAGTCCCCATGACCCATTTTGACACATGATACAGAAGCATCCTAGGTGTAAGAGCAATCTTGCATCACCCAAAAAAATATTTTTGGTTTCTTTTCAATAAGGGCTCTCTTGTGTAGAGCTGCTATTTATGGAAACTTTCTATTTTTAGTAAGTTGGTCATACAATCTTGAAATGTTCTAATTTCTCCCCTAGAGGTTCATTTTGGTCATATCAGCCTGCCAGTAAAGTTTCATTAACAAATCAAGTCTAGCTTTGTAGATATTGAAGATTTTTGGTATTGGCAATAGGGTACAGAATCTTTGAACTCAGTTTTGAAGGCTTTAGAGGCCCTAGATGAGGTCAAAAATTTGGCTGAATGAAGCTTTCCTAATTGAGGTGTTTTAGACCTCCTTATACCCTTTCTGAATTGGGATCATAATAGTCAATCTGGTCAACTGGTGATGACTTATGGTCTCCGGAAGTTGGACCACCTAAAATGGTAGAAAATAATTTTCCTTCAAAATTTCTATTCGGATTTCAAAAGTTATTTTGAGCTGACTTTGATGTAATAAATTGAAAAATAAAATAATTCTAAGTTTGGTCGGCCCTATGGGCTAAATTTCTAGAACCTTCTCGGGCGGTGGAAATTGCCTATATAAAGAAGGCCTGTAGTGTTGTCTTAGTCAGTTGGGGACAGTTCTAGGTAGATTTGGGTAATGATTTGAGGCTTTGTCCTATAGAATATTGTAAAGGGAATGCCCATGTGGCTCTACTTATTATAATTCTAAAATTTGTAATTCCACATTTGTGGAGATAATAAGAAGCCCATTTTCTATTCTTGCAAATTGTTGTTGTTTCTGTGTTTCTGTTATGTGATTATGGTATTAAGGGGAGCACCTTCATCAACACATTTGAATGCTCAAGTGTGTTTGAAGTGGTCATAGGACCTCTTAAGACACACTTGCGCATTTCAATGTGTCCATAGGGGTCATGAGGACTTCCTAGGGATCCTAACACGTGATAAGGTGTACTAGGACCCCTAGGAAGTCCCCATGACCCCTTTTGACACATTCAAACCCTCAAGTGTGTTGGAATGGGTCCTCAAACCCTTTAGGAGACACTTGAGGGTTCCAATGTGTCCATAGGGGTCATGAGGACTTCCTAGGGGTCTTAATGCGTGATAAGGCATACTAGGACCCCTAGGAAGTCCCCATGACCCCTTTTCACGCATTCAAATGCTCAAGTGTGTCTGAAGGGGTCATAGGACCCCTTAAGACACACTTAAGCATTCCAACGTGTCCATAGGGGTCATGGGGACTTCCTAGGGGTCCTAATGCATGATAAAGCGTACTAGGAACCCTAGGAATTTCCCATGACCCCTTTTCACACATTTGAATGCTCAAGTGTGTCCTAAGGGGTTGTAGGACCCCTTAGGATACACTTGAGGGTTCCAATATGTCCATAGGGGTCATGGAGACTTCATAGGGGTCCTAATGTGTGATAAGGCATACTAGGACCCCTAGGAAGTCCCCATGTCCCCTTTCGACACATTTGAATGCTCAAGTGTGTCTGAAGTGGTCGTAGGACCCCTTAAGACACACTTGAGCATTTCAATGGGTCCATAGGGGACATGGGGACATCCTACGGGTCCTAACATGTGATAAGGCATACTAGGACCCCTAGGAAGTCCCCATGACCCCTTTTGACACATTTGAACGCTCAAGTTTTTTTGAAGGGGTCATAGGACCCCTTAGGACACACTTGAGCATTCCAATGTGTCCATAAGGGTCATGTGGACTACCTAGGGGTCATAATGCATGATAAAACATACTAGGACCCCTAGGAATTCCCCATGACCCCTTTTGACATATTTAAATGCTCAAGTGTGTATGAAGGGGTCTTAGGACCCCTTAGGACACACTTGAGGGTTCCAATGTGTCCATAGGGGTCATGGGGACTTCATAGGTGTCCTAATGCGTGATAAAGCATATTAGGACCCCTAAAAAGTCTCCATGACCCCTTTTGACACATTTGAATGCTCAAGTGTGTTCAAAGGGGTTGTAGGACCCCTTAGGACACACTTGAAGGTTCCAATGTGTCCATAGGGGTCCTAACATGTGATAAGGTATACTAGGACCCCTAGGAAGTCCCCATGACCCCTTTTCACACATTTGAAATCTCAAGTGTGTCTGAAGGGGTTGTATGACCCCTTAGGATGCACTTGAGAGTTCCAATGTGTCCATAGGGGTCATGTGGACTTCATATGGGTCCTAACATGTAATAAGGTGTACTAGGACCCCTAGGAAGTCCCCATGACCCCTTTTGACACATTTGAATGTTCAATTATGGCCGAAGGGGTCGTAGGACCCCTTAAGACACACTTGAGCATTCCAATGTGTCCATAGGGTTCATGGGGACTTCCTAGGGGTCCTAACACATGATAAGGCATACTAGGACCCCTAGGAAGTCCCCATGACCCCTTTTGACACATTTGAACACTCAAGTGTGTCTGAAGGGGTCGTAGGACCCCTTAGGACAAACTTGAGCATTCTAATGTATCCATAGGGGTCATGCGGACTTCCTAGGTGTTCTAACTCATGATAAAGCATACTAGGACCCCTAAGAAGTCCCCATGACCCCTTTTGACACATTTGAACACTCAACTGTGTCCAAAGGGGTTGTAGGACCTCTTAGGACACACTTGAGGGTTTCAATTTGTCCATAGGGGTCATGAGGACTTCGTAGGGGTCCTAACATATGATAAGGTGTACTAGAACCCCTAGGAAGTCCCCATGACCCCTTTTGAATCATTTGAATGCTCAAGTGTGTCCAAAGAGGTCATAGGACCCCTTAGGACACACTTGAGGGTTCCAATGTGTCCATAAGGGTCATGGGGACTTCATAGGGGTCATAACAAATGATAAGGCATATTAGGACCCCTTGGAAGTCCCCATGACCCCTTTTGACACATTTGAATGCTCAAGTTTGTCCAAAGGGGTTGTAGGACCCCTTAAGACACACTTGAGCATTCCAATGTGTCCATTGGGGTCATGGGGATTTCCTAGAGGTCCTAACGCATGATAAGACATAATAGGACCCCAAAGAAGTCCCCATGACCTCTTTTGAGACATTTGAATGCTCAAGTGTGTTCAAAGGGGTCGTAGGACCCCTTAGGACACACTTGAAAATTCTAATGTGTGCATAAGGGTCATGCAGACTTCCTAGGGGTCCTAATGCTTGATAAAGTGTACTAAGACCCCTAGGAAGTCCCCATGACCCCTCTTGACACATTTGAATGCTCAAGTATGTCCAAAGGGGTCGTAGGACCCCTTAGGACACACTTGATCATTCCAATGTGTCCATAGGGGTCATGTGGACTTCCTAGGGGTCCTAATATGTGATAAAGCATACTAGGACCCCTAGGAAGTCCCCATGACCCCTTTGACACATTTGAATGCTCAAGTGTGTCTGAAGGGGTCGTAGGACCCCTTAGGACACACTTGAGGGTTCCAATGTGTCCATAGGGGTTATGGGGACTTCATAGGGGTCCTAATGCGTGATAAGGCGTACTAGGACCCCTAGGAAGTCCTCATGGCCTCTTTTGACACATTTGAACACTCAAGTGTGTCTGAAGGGGTTATTGGACCCCTTAGGAAACACTTGAGGGTTCCAATGTGTCCATAGGGGTCATGGGGACTTCATAGGTGCCCTAAGCATGATATGGCATACTAGGACCCCTAGGAATTCCCCATGACCCCTTTTGACACATTTGAACGCTCAAGTGTGTCCACAAGGATCATGAGGACTTCCTAGGGGTCCTAACATGTGATAAGGCATACTAGGACTCATGCTCATGCTCAGAATCATATTATTTTTGTGCATTCCCTGACATTTAATACAAATATTTAGTCGACTGCCTTTAAAGACCTAAAACAAATGAAAAATAAAATTTAGGCCAAAAATACATACCGCATTTCTGTATGTAGTACTGTCAACTTCAACAATCCAACTAGCTTCCTCTGCTAAGGCACGGAGAACTTCATTAATGTCTGCTCTGGGAGGAAGATTATAATTTAGTCCTGCACCTCTCCACCTCTGCTCTCTCAATTTAGTCCTCTCCCTTTCCGCTACACTCAACTAAGCCATCCTTACCTATTGTTTAACAGAGATTCTCCAAAATTTGTATACAAAGGCATCCTACAGGAAAAAATGAAAATTTTCCCAGAGAATATCCACAATTCTTATACAAAAGCATCATACAGGAAAAATTACAAAAAATTAATAGCTAAAAGGTAAAATTTATCAATAATGCTGGTAGTACCAAGGTCATACCCACTGTCAAATCTTGGCTTATGACGTGCAAAATGAGAAAAGTAAGTGAAATGAAAGGGAAGTATGGATCAAATAGTGAAGGTGCATCAAATCGGATAAATATCATAATATATGCAGAAAATATTGTTACGGACAAAAATATTTTCATATTAGTGGGAAAGAGTGGGAAGAGCTTCTTGGACCCATGATAGAAGTTACAAATAAGGAGCAAGACCTAGGAAGGGGAAAGTGGCAAAGGAAATAAGTAAGATATAAATCTGAGCCTATGTCACATGATGATGATGAGTACTCACCATCTGCTAGTAGCTCAAGTAGTGACAAAATCTCTTCAGTGCACATGTACACTGACATAAAAAATTTAGATAGAGAAGTAACAAGTGTTGTGGAATTATCCACAGAGCAATGTGAAATGAAGCCTCAAATTGGTTCATTAGCAGGCAAAGAATTTGGTCATGCACTTCATTCTAGCACCACAAATATTTCTATTAGAAATGCCTATTCGTCAATGGCCTTGCATTTACGGGACTTGGGAAACCAAGTTACTCATGTTGGGCATTATCCCTCAAATGTAAGTTCATTGCCACCTTTGGCAAGTCAGTCTCACTCCTCATTTTACAACGAAGGGCAGCCATCTATGGTCCAAGGTTTTAATTCAGCTGACAAGTGGAGAGCTTCTCAAGGTACCGATCTCCTTTGTAGAGAAGTTCTTGATTCATCTCAAGGTTCTCATTTAGGTGACCAACACCTTGGAGGTCCACAATTAGACCCATTGATTTCCCAAATTGGTAAAAGGGTAGATGCAATTTTGGAAAGAGTATCCCAATTGAAGAGAAATGGAAATTCTAGTGAGCATAAATTTATTGTAGATCCAATGGGTGTATCTCCTCCATTGACAAATATAACTACTTCCAGAGACTTGAGTTTAAATGGAGACTATCTGTACCCAAACATGCCCCAGTCGAGAAAATGAACCAGATGTTGCTTGAGTAAAGAAGATAGTGGTTTATTAAAGCATATGCATTATCCCACTTGCTATCAGTTACTACTTTTTGAGTGGCTTGCCAGCTACTTCTGCATGGGATTTATGTAATATATAATGTCCTCATGCAAGTACATGCTAGTTTTTGTAAACATTTTATGTTGTAAAGGGTTAGTGAGAAATATCAAAGAAAAGGTCATTGCATGTATTATTTAGACACATATCGATTAGGAAACCATTTTTCTCCCATTACATGGCAGAAATGCGTAGATTCACTTTCTTAGTATCAATAGGCAGCAAGATGAGGGAAGAAATATTTGTGAAGAGGAAGTACAAATGTTACTGTCCAAAACCATTTGGAGAGTAATATTCTTCTCTTGATTGTAATAACAAACTCAAAATACAGAAGACAACAAATAGTCAGGGCATTTATTTCCTATGACCTATGTTAATTTTAGTTCAATTCGTATTGATGATATTCTCAATGTGTAAAAATAAACTGATGTGTTATTTTAAAATGGTGTTGACTAAAATTTATGAACATATGTCAAATATCCATTTTTTCTAGAATTTGAAATAGAACCAGTGGTAATATAATCAAATTTGTGAATTTCACATCCAATCATTGGATGTTAATCAAAAGTACTTACTTCAAACCTACTCTTGTGTATGTGGGTTCTTGGAGGTATCTAGTGAACAATCTTAGTCTTACTTCAAACCTACTCTTGTGTATGTGGGTTCTTGGAGGTATCTAGTGAACAATGTGTGGATTTGTAATGTCCCTATCCAGGACCTTACTCACTTTGCTTAAAACTCCTAATTAGAATTTGGATTTCTAATGCCTGTTGTGATATTATTTAAGTTTTCCTTTCTCCTTACTGATTAATATTGTAATGAATTGGTTGTCCTTCCCATTCTCTCTCTCTCCTACTCTCTCCCCTTCCCCTTCTCTCTCTCTCTCTCTCTCTCTCTCTCTCTCTCTCTCTCTCTCTCTCTCTCTCTCTCTCTCATAAAAGTGGTCATCCTAAAAAGGTACAAGAGGGGGAGAGGAGGGGGGTTATATTTTCAAAAATACTTTAGGGAAATTAAACTTCCCAATATAAAGAAGAAAAATGGGGATTACAAGACATAGTTATGGTACTTAAAATTGGAGCTCTAGCTTGTAGATTATTGTAATAAGAAAGATCATGTGGTTGTAGCAAGCTATTTAATGTTGTAATGTCATTTCATTGAAGATAATAGAAAGAAAAAAAAATTGTTGCAATTTTATATTTATTTATCTATTGTGTTGTGTGTGTTTGGGAAAGGGGAGTGCCCTGTACCAAGTGGTATAAAAAAAATTCTTGTTTAAAAAAATCACTAAACATGAGGTAGTTTATACTAAGACTATGGTTGTGAGTCTAAGAGATAAGTGTGGAAAATTCTTCCACAAAGGAATCGTAGTGGAAGAATTGATGGTGTGATAAAGGAGGGTTTTAGGGCCCTCTAAAGACAAGTGCAAGCACTACAAGAGGAGTTGTACATAACAAAAAATATTAGGGTGAGAGCTAAAAGAGAGGATGAATCTAAAGAAAAAGGATAGTTTGAAGAAAAGAAAGAAGCAACCAAAAATCCTAATGAGGATAGGTTTTTTGGGACCATTTCCAAGATTGGAAAGATGCCAAAGATTGAAGTTTGCACGTTTTGAAGAAGTAGAAGATCCTAAGAGGGTCAATTTTGTAAAGGCCAAGTCAAAAGGTCATGCTAAAATTTGGTGGAAAGAACGTCAATTAGAGAGTAATCGAAGAGAAAAAGGAGAAAATAACAAGATGGGATTAGATGCTGGAAAAATTGAAGAGACAATTCAATAAAGTTGACTATAAGCTTCATTTTTTGAATAAAATGTAAGGGTTGAAGCAAGCGGGAAAATCTATCCAAGAATATTCACAAGAGTCCTATCGAGTCCTTATCATAACAAGCCATTCTATGGCCAACAAGGAGAAGGTTGCTTGTTACATAAATGGGTTGTAGTCATGTATTCAAAAATAGTTGATAATGGTAAGAATGTTTATCATTGAATATGCATATCAATTTTATTCAAAAGTAGAAGAGAAGCTAAACAAGAGGTTTGAGAGTAAGAAAAATGGAAGAGGTCGTGGTAGAAAGATTGGTGGAGAGTCTTATGGAGGCTGAAATGAAGACCAAAAGAAGAATGATGAGTCTAGTAGCAATCTAAATCATAGGAGAAATAATTTTTATTGTTCTCACAATCAAAATAATATAGATCAAAGAGGAAGAGGAAGAGGATAGGGACTGAGAAGAGTAGGTTTATGTGGAATATGTTTCCAATGCGAAGAAGGACATAAAGCTTATGAGTGTCCCCAACATCAAGGGAGGACAAATAGGAGAATAGAGAGAAATGCACGAGCTGCACATATAGATGAGGATGATGAGTCTTCACATTTTGAAGATGTTAAAAGAAGAGAGGTTCTTGTTACCAGAGAGAGCCTTGCTAAATGATGAGAAGGAACCAACACAAAGGAAGAATTTGTTTCACACAAGATGTAAGTGTAATGGTTAAGTTTGCAATGTTATTATAGATGGTGGTATTATTGATAACCTCATTTCAGAGGAAATGGTTAGTAAATTGAAGTTAGAGAGGAGGCATCTGAATCCCCATTGAATTTCTTGGATGTAGAGGTACCAAAAGGCTTTCGTCAACGAACAATGTCTGGTAAAGTTCAAAATTGGAAACTATCATGATGATGTATTATGTGATATTATGCTTATGGATATTTGTCATGTGTTGTTAGGGAGACCATGGTAATTTTATAATCATGCATTGCATGATGGGTATGCAAATACCTATTCTTAAACAAAAGATGGATTCTAACACAAATTGAATCCATTGAAGGAAACAAAGGAAAATGTATGCAGTAATACAAGAATATGTTTAATTAATGGAAGGAAGTTTATAGAAGGCCTAAAGAAAGAGTATATTTTTTTTCTTCAATTCCAAAAGTCAACAAAAAGAAACTAGAAGATATACCTATGGAATTCGCATATTTATTGGATGAGTTTCGGGATATTGCATTTGATAATGTAGCTGGTAGATTACCACCAGTAAGGAAGATTAGGCATCAAATGGACTTAATTCTTGAAGTCAATTTTGAAATAAGACAACCCATAGAATAACTCTAGTAGAGAGTGAAGATTTGAGAAGACAAGTGTAATAGTTGTCCCAGAAAGGGTTGATTCGAGAAAGTTTGAGTCCCACCAAATAAAAATGAAGAATGGAGGATTTGTACAGACTCTCGAGCTATTAATAATATTACTATCAAGTATAGGTTTCCTTTTCTAGGATGGATGACATTATAGATTGTTTGAGTGGAACTAAGTACTTAGCAAAAATAGATTTTAAGAGTGGATATCACCAAATCAAGATTAGATAAGGAGACAAATAGAAAATAAACTTTAAAACCAAGGAGAGTTTATATGAGTGGTTAGTCATGTCTTTTGGACTAACCAATGCACTGAACACATTCATGCAGCTTGTTGATGTTTTGTAGCTTTAGTCAGATAAACACTATGAGTCAATACTAGTGAAGATATGTATATATATATTTAGTATATATAAGATGTAGATATATACTTATATATATATATATATATATATATATATATATATATATATATATATATATATATATATATATATATATATATATATATATATATATATATATATATATATATGTTTAAATATTATAATATAAATATTAGAGAAATTAATATAATACTCAAGAGATATTATATATATATATGAATGTATATTTATAATCATAATTTTCATTATATTAATTACATAATATTGAATAGACATGTCCCATGAAGGGACATGTCTCTTCTTGGCTCATTCTCAATATAAATGCAAGAGATTGGTGCATTTGGAAAACACATACAATCAGATAGTGCTATTACATTTGCAATGATCCTAAAACCTTAACATGGTATCAGAGCCAAGTTGCAAATGTATGAGAGTAGTTTGTTGATGGTGAATGTGTGACTGTCTCAGAAAATATAGTCTCATTATGAGGACCATATCTCCCAAATGCACCATTGGTTTTTGCTGAATTTTTTATATGTTGGTGATAAACAAATTTAGAAGAATCTCACCAAAGTGATTGGTGAGAAAATTTTGGGTTCAAAGGTTATGACCAATTGTGTATGGATCTATGCGAAATCTGATTTGTTCAGAAGGGTGTCTCTTTCTAGAAAACAAGCATTAATTATTACTGTCGCCTCTCTTGGAGCAATCAAGTCATTTCACAATAAGACATAATCATTGTTCAACAATATTAGAGTGAGAAGTTTACATTGTCGGGGGAATAATAACCAATGTTATATTTCTACTTGAACCATCCTTAGTGGGGAGATGATTCAAAGGGGAGATGTCTTTCAAATAATCTGAGAAGGTGCTTTCTAACTTGATGTATATGGGCAGTAAAAGAGTGAGGTTCCTTCTTTAAAATCCTAACCACTTGAAGGGATATCCAATCATATTGAAGGTTTTCATAGTGTATAGAACCTTTGGATATTCAAGATAGATCATGTAAATAATTTTGGTAATGTTCAAGAATGGTGACATCATTCTATGAATTTGCATGATATTTTCTATATGGGCTCACCTTACAGGATGAAACACTTGAAATTTATAAAAGATAAGTATTTCATGTTTTATTAATGCACATAATTTTTGAGTTTGTAATTCATGCTATACTATTGGTTAGTAAATCTTTCATGCTTCTATCTTTTGTATTTCTCTTCAGGATAGTTTAGTTTTATGAACTATTTGTAATGTCTATCTAAAATACTTTTAGGATGAATCAAGAGACATATGTAATTGCATTCAAGAGAGAAAGAGCTTGATGCTTGCAGTCATGGGATTGAGTTGATGTATGAAACATTTCTTCAAAGAAATAAAATATCATTTAGAAGGACAAACCTACAGAAGCAACCTTGGATGAGAAGGTCAGAAGGTTGATATCACATTCCGAAGAAGTCTGACGAACCATCAGAGGAAACCTTGGACAAGAAGGTTAAATGTTGATGTTAGTATTCAAAGCTTCAGAGGGAGTTAGTACAACATCTAGAGGATCTGCCTTATTTGATTTCCAAGGATCTTGGTCATATTGATTTAGAGGGAGTAAACCATATCGAGATGGTTTTCCTAGTGACCAGGAAACTATAAAAGGAAAAAGAATTGTGATTCAAATGATGTAGTTTCATGTATGTGAGCTAGAAGGCTTTTATGCAAATATCTAGGTCATGATATTCATAGATAGATGGTTGAGCATTCAAGAAAAAAGCTTAATGCAGACTAAAGAACAAAGACATGACTTGCTCACACAAGGTTGATATTATATTCAGAGGGAGTATGATAGTTCATCTAAAAACAACCTTGGACGAGGAGGTGAGGAGGTCATTACAAGACCTTAAAGGGAGCATCCAGGGGACTATGATCATGAGATTGAGTCCCTTGTGTGCTGGCTAAAATTCCTTTATGAGCTAACTCCTACATAACTTGATGCAAACTATATAAGAGATATAGTGCATAAGTATGTTATACAAGGTACATTATCACTACAGAACATATGGTTGATCTATTCTCACCAAATCTCTTGCTAGAGAGAAGGTTGTATACTTTTGAGATAAACTTGGTATGATGGAGAATAAAGCCTTAGATGAAAAAGAGTATTAACATATGTGATCTATTATCTTGTATGTTGTTGCATTCTTCTCTTTAAGAGAGAAGTCTAAGGTGAAAGCCCTTGTTTCCACCCTTTGGGATGAGCCATGATGGATCCACCCTCTGAGATGAGTCAAGGTGGATTTCATGTCTGTGACTCCGAGACTTACGGGCCCTCTTGTGAACATTGGAGAAAGGTGACAACTTTTCGACAATGAACACTTGTATTTGATTAATGTTATGAAGTGATGACTTTGAAACATCTCCATCATGACGGATATCATGTGACTTGATATACATGGACATGTCGTGATGGCTAGGATCTCTTAGACATCATGGTAGATATCATAAGGCTGATATCATTAAATAAACCGTAGATGATTTAGAGATCTTCATGGTGGATATTATGTGACGTAATATCTGTAGACATGCCATGATCAGTCTATATAATATCATGTCTATATGGTACTTTTATCACATATGTGATACTAGTGCACATATCATACAAGACATCTTGAGTACTTGGTGAATATCATGGACTTGGTATTCAAGACCATTACTCCGAGTACTTGGTGAGTATCATGGATTTGATACTTGGAGACCATTACTCATGATAATCATTTTGAGCAATTGGTGAATATCTTGTGAGTTGATATTTTGAGACCATTGCTCTGAGTACTTGGTAAGTATCATGGACTTGATACTTGAGGGCCATTACTCATAATATCAGTAAAATGATATAAACTTAAAATGATTATCTATACTCACATTGAGTACTTGGTGAATATCATGGACTTGATATTTGGAGACCATTGCTCTGAGTACTTGGGTGAGTATCATGGATTTGATACTTGGATACCATTACTTATGATAATCATTTTTGAGAAATTGGTGAATGTCTTGTGAGTTGATATTTGGAGACCATTTTGCATGGTACTTGGTGACTGTCATGGACTTGATACTTGGAGACCATTGCTCATAATATCAGTAAAATGATATAAACTTTAAAATGATTATCTATACTCACATATTACTTTTAGGTAATATTTTTATCCTTCCTAGCTAAGAGGGAGTGTTGATGTTTTGTAGCTTCAGTCAAATAAACAATGTGAGTCAATACTAGTGAAGATATGTGTGTGTGTGTGTGTGTGTGTATTAGAGAAAATAATATAATACTCAAGATATATATATATATATATATATATATATATATATATATATATATATATATATATATAATCATAATTTTCATTATATTAATTACATAATAATGAATAGACATGTCCCATGAAGGAACATGTCTCTTCTTGGCTCATTCTCAATATAAATGCAAGACATTGTTGCATTTGGAAAACACGTACAATCAGATAGTGCTATTACATTTGCAATGATCCTAAAACCTTAACACAACTCATCAACAAGGTACTAAAAGAGTTTTGAGTAAGTTTGTTATAGTTTACTTAGATGATACTTAAATTTTAGTAAAATAATAGAGAAGTATATGATGCATAATTTTAGGTTCTTCAAAAAGTTAAGAGAAGAAAACTTATTTATTAACTTGAAGAAGTACAATTTTTTGAAGAAAGAGTTAGTGTACCTAGGATTTGTTGTCTCAATAGATGATCTTAAAATGGACCCTAAGAAAGTGAAGAATATCCTTAAATGCCCTAATCCAAGGAGTGATTTTGAGGTGAGATCTTTTCATGGTTTGGCTAGTTTAAATACAGAAATTTTATCAAAAAAATTAGTAGTATAAGTGGCCCCCTAACTAAAATAAAGAGAGGGGATAGAAAAGTGCTTAAGTAGACTATAGAAGTAACAAAGAGTTTTGATTTGTTAAAAATAAAAGTTACAGAGCAACCTTTTTTGGAACTTTCAAAATTTAGTAAGGTGTTTCAAGTAGGTTGTGGTGCTAGAGGCAATGCCATTGGAGCTATTTGAGTCAGGAAGGTAAACTCATTGCTTATTTTAGCTAGAAGTTGAATGATGCCAAAAAAAAAAGTTTATTTAGGATTAGGAGTTTTATGCTAAAGTTCGGGCATTTAGGAAGTGGAGAAATTGTCTTTTTCCCAAAGATTTTGTTTTATTTACTAATCATCAATCTTTATAGTATTTGAATAGTCAAGGAAAGTTGAATCAAAGGCATTTAAAATGGGTTGAGTTTTTGCAGAGTTAACACTTTTGTTTTGAAAAACATGAGTGAGCAGTGTAAAAAAGTTGCAAATGCCCTAAGTAGGAGCTAGAATTTATTGATAGAGATGCAAATCAAATATGTTGGGTTCCATGAACTTAAGAGTTTGTATCCAAAGAATCCTGATTTTGGCAAGGCCTAGAGAGATTGCATGGAGACTATTACTTTAGGCATGACTAGGTGGCTAGATTTTATAATCCAAGATGGGATGTTATTTAAAGGAAGTCAATTATGCATTCCAAATAGTTCCATGTGGGAGAACCTAATCAAAGAGAAATATAGTGTAATGGTTGGACGCTTTGGTCGAGATAAGACCATTGCTCTAGTTAGTGAGCATTGTTATTGGCCACAATTGTAGCAAGATGTTAAGAAGTTTGGGCAAAGTGTTTAATATCTTGAATGGAAAATGGAGCCAAGAAAAATATAGGATAGTATCAGCCATTACATGTAATAGAGAGGCCTTGGCAATATATTAATATGGACTTTGTTCTTGTTTTACTGAAAAATCAAAGAGGACATGATTCCATTTTTGTGATGGTAGATAGAATCTCAAAGATGACACATTTTATTCCTTATAAGAAGACTAATGATATCAATCATGTGGAAAAACTATTTTTCAGAGAAGTGGTGAGACTACATGGTCTACCAAAAAACATAGTTTCAGATCGAGACACTAAGTTTGTTAGATACTTTTGGAGGACATTGTGGAAAAAGTTGAAGATAAATTTGAAATTCAGTTTGATGCACCATCCTTAGACTGATGGGAAGACAAAAGTGGCGAATGGTAGTTTGGGGAGCCTTTTGAGATGCTCAGTTGGAGATAAACCCAATGGGTGAGATCTGATTTTACCACAACAAGAATTTGCATACAATAATTTTTTTAATAGGATCGTTGGTAAATCACCATTCCAAATTCTATATGGAAGTCTCATCCTTGAAATTCTTCAAAGTTGAGAAAGTTGAACAATGGAGAAAAGAGAAGTACCAAAGCTAAAGGCTTTGCAAAACACCAAAAGAATTTGTATGAAGAGGTGATAAATCATATTAATAAGATAAATATTCAATACAAGGCTAAGGCATAGTGGAAGAGGAGATATAATGAATTTTAGATTGGTGATGAAGTCATGGTTCATCTTTGAAAAGAGAAGTTTCCAATCATAACATATAATAAGTTGACAATGAAAAAATTTGGAGCATGAAAAATCTTGAAGAAGCATGATTCTAGAAATGCTTATGAGGTGGAGTGCCAAATGGACTTAACATTCCACCTGTGTTTAATATGTTAGACTTGATAGAGTATCAAGAAGGCACTACTGCGAACAAAATAATGGAAGCACGGTTGAATATTCTAACACCTACTTCAGATAAGGAGGAGATAGAAGACATATTGGATAGTTGTGTGGGCGGCAACACAACAAATAACTAATATGAAGAGTACTTAGTCAAATGGAAAGGAATACTTGTTGAAGATTCATCATGGCTATCAAAAGCAGAGGTTGGGTGTCTTGATTTTCCTCTAAATACATGAAATATGATAAAGTCACTTCTCAAATTACCCTAGGAGTCTGGTGCATGAGCGTACAGGGTGTAAGATAAATTTTGCATCAACCAATGTATATACATACATGCATACATGCATACATGTGTATATATATATATATATATATATATATATATATATATATATATATATATATATATATATATATATATATATATATATATATATATATATATATATATATATATATATATATATATATATATATATATATATATATATATATATATATATATATATATATATGGGTATGGGTATATGTGTGTGTGTCTTTGCATGCATGTATGTATGTACATACAAAACTCTCTCTCTCTCTCTCTCTCTCTCTCTCTCTCTCTCTCTCTCTCTCTTTGTGTGTGCATGTGTGTGTTTAGTTGTTCATAAGGGCTATTTTTGGCAGAGTTACTATTTTTTGCAAGGTTACTATTTTTGGTAAGTTGTCAGTGTTACATGAAACCTTTAATAGGCCCCATAAACTATGAAATAGAGCTGATGGTGAAGGAATCATCCCAATATCTTGTGACATTTGGGAGATATTCATTTTTTGGGAAGTTTCTTCAATTAAAAACTTCAAATGTATTTTTGAGGGCCTTAGAATCTCCAGGTTGAGTCAAAAAGGTCAAATCTTACAAATATGATGGAAGCATTGTGTAGAACTCTTCATGAGCTTTTCAGTGATGTATGATAATTGAAAATTCAATAGTTGGATTAAAAGATATGGCTTGCAAAAGTTGTGCTACTTTAGGAGAAAAAATATAAATCCTTGAAATACTCCAGTGAGCAACAAAACCCACTTTAGGCATATTCTCGACATATTCCAATATAGGGGAAAATAATATAAAAGTGGTCAGCCTCAAATAGACGGGGTTACATTTTCTAGAGCAGTCTAGGGTGCTTAAACTTCAAAATATATATAAGACAAATGGGGATTACAAGAGACAATTCTACTAATGCAGATTTTGGCTTTGGCTTACAAATTATTATAATAAGAAGGCTCATGTGGTTGTAGCAAGTTATTTAATATTATAATGTCATTTCATTGAAGATAATAAAAGGAAAGTGTTTATGTTCTTATAATTTTCTATTTATTTATCTAGTGTGTTGTGTGTGTTTGGGTGAGTAAGGGAAGTACCCTTAATCATAAACTTTTAGGATTATATTTTGACTACAAAATTACCTTTTCTCATTCATCAAATTATGAACCTCGTGATAATGGACAAGTTAAATATTCAAATAAAAATATTATCAAAGTCATTTGAATGTTGGCTAACACTAATCAAACACCTAACATTAAAATTTGAACAATTAGTTGTGGGAAGATAAAATTACACCAAATAGAGCCATCAACATGTTAGTGTTTTCCATTATGTACAGAGGAGAAGTCTTTTGTTGATCACTCAAAAACATTAGCATTGCACCTAACCATGACAATTTATGATACTAAATCCAAGGATCTTATTGAGCAATGCACAATGTATGTAAGAAAACTTGAAGAAGATAAAGAAGACGTGGTCAAATGCACATCACTCATCACAAAGAACAAGTAAAGAAACTCTTTGAAAAGAAGGCTTTTCAAACACATTTTATGAGGTGATCTTGTTTAACTATGTGATAAAAGACATAAGGAAAAGGGAATGAGAAAAAAAATTATGTTTGGGGCCTTCAATATTTACAAAGTTTAGTAGAAATAATACATGCTATCTTTCTCATTCAAAAGCTATTCATTTGTCAATGCCCTAAAGTAGAAAATACATAAAGCACTTCATTTATTGAGGATTGAAGGGATTTACCCTTTCCATTTGATGTTGTGTCTCCCCATTTGTGATGTATTCCTAATGTTGTATCATTTATCTCTTCATGGATTGTATAAAGTCATGCTGGTTAGGTAAATCCAAAGTTCCATCTACAGGTGACATAGGATTGTTTAACTCTATAGCCCAATTAATAAAACACCAATTTTCTTATAAACCTAAAGAATATAAAGTCCTATGTCATGGTCCCTAGACAAAGCCAATTGTTGTACTCATACAAAAAATATCCACCTTATCAAACAAACAATTCATTTTGTCTACCATTCTTGATTTTTGAAGTGATAAACTCATATGCATCATTTTAAAGGTTTATCTTACTAACCCCACAAGATAATTCAATGCATTAGTGACAAGCCTGTGTATTAATGTGTTGATATCTTTACAAGAATACCAAAACAAGATATGGTGACCAAGCAATGTGTAGGTGCATACGCAAAATTAAAAATATGTCTCAATAAAGAAGCTAAAACCTTTCAAAACTTTCCAACAATATTTTGGCATGTACCACAAAATTCAAGAACGTTAATAAAAAATAGATGATAGGATTTTTCATTAGTAAGGGTTCATGTCTAATAGTTGTCACACATCTACATTCAACCAATTTCTTAAGATGCAAAAATGAGCTTGGCCTCATAAAGACTATACATCGACATGAGGTATCGCAAAGAATAGAAAAAACATATTAAAAGATAATGCAAAGGCAATAAAGAGGTATTGGAGGGAATTGTAAGCATGCATTCTAGAAAAGAAATTAGGCATATATTCTAGAGAATTAATTTTCTCTATCACCAATATATAGACACATGTTGGACCAATGGTGTGAATGTATTCTAAGAAATAAATTTATTCATTACTAATGTATGG
The DNA here is from genome assembly GCA_027943335.1 of Chamaecyparis obtusa. Lineage (NCBI taxonomy): Eukaryota > Viridiplantae > Streptophyta > Pinopsida > Cupressales > Cupressaceae > Chamaecyparis > Chamaecyparis obtusa. The sequence continues at coordinate 255,843 of BSBK01004700.1, read as the reverse complement.
GCACATGTTAGACCATTGGTGCATGCCTATGCAATATTAAATCACTTATAGTAAGTATTAATGGCATGAATATCAAATCAAGTCACTAAGTGAAAAAATTTAGTACGCCACAATAAATGTTCATTTAGTATTAACCAATGTCCATGGAGGCAACATGAAAATATACAAAGGTTTCTCAACTCTAAAAGTCTATAACAAGGTATTGGCAACAAAAAGACTTAGTGAATTGGAATATCTTTAGCAATTAGCATGTACCCATGCAAGTACATGTATAAAAAATAATCAGCAATGCTTTGTTAAGATCTAAAGAGCCTATTTAGGTTCACCATGCATATCTATGCAAAAAAATTGAACCATATTTCAAATTATCTCTTTAAGAAAGCTTAGGCTACCTAAAAAGTGTATGCTCATTCATGAAGGCTTCCATAAAAATCTCAAAGCACACCTAAAGATGATAAATTTGAAAATAAAAATCTTTTAAAAAAAGAATTACAAAGATTGTATATGGGTCCACACCTCTTCAAAGAGACACCAATATCAATGAGTTTGTTTTACAAAATATGGTTTGGTCTTATATGATGCTTCAGTCTAGTGGATATTATTAAAATCATTCATTCATTCATCAATGTATTGGTGCATGTTTAATCCAACACACACCACATAACTCCTTATTTGAAAAACTATCCTTTTTAATTCCTTGTATATAAGTATGCACCTACAATCATAAAGATGGTATTCTCTTAAAAGGAAAATACAAATTATTTGTCAATTTAGTCCAGGAGCCTCGTTTTAATGGTCTAAATCTTGTAAGTAATTGAAAATCTATTAAAGTGACATGATAATTGGAACTTGTTGAAAATAAAATCTATTGATAGAAAAAACAGCATTGAATTTATTTTTTAAACTAAACTTTATTTTTCTATTGTAGGTAAGTTCAAAACAAAAAATTATGCAATTTCAAGATTCAAAGTTAGAAAATTACTTTTGATGAAGGGTGCTTCCCTTAGTACCACAAACACATAACAGAAATAGAGAAACAACAACAATAATATGTAAGAATAGAAAATTGGCTTCTTATTATCTCCACAAATGTGGAATTACAAACTTTTAGAATTACAATATGCAAAGCCACATGGGCATTCCCTTACAATATTCTGTAGGAAAAATCCTCGAATCAATACCCAGATCTACTACCCAGAACTGCCCTAGACAACACTACGGGTCTTCTTTATATAGGCAATTTTCACCGCCCGAGAAGGTTCCAGAAATTTAGCCCTAAGGGCCAACCCAACTTAGAATTATTTTATTTTTCAATTTATTACATCAAAGTCGGCTCAAAATAACTTTTGAAACCCGAACAGAAATTTTGAAGGAAAATTATTTTCTGCCATTTCAGGTGGCCTGACTTTCGGAGACCATAAGTCATCACCAGTTGACCCGATTGACTATTATAACCCCATTTCGGAAATGCCACGAAGTGCTCTACAGGCTTGACCCATGCAAAGCGCCTGTCACCCAATTTTTTGACCTCATCCGGGGCCTCTAAATCCTTCAAAACTGAGTTCAAAGTTTCTGTACCCTGCTGCCAATACCAAAAATCTTCAATATCTTCAAAACTAGACCTGATCTAGCCATGAAACTTTGCTGGCAGGCTGATATGACTGAGATGAACATCCACATGTAAAATCAGAACATTCTGAGATCGCAAGGCCAACTTACTAAAAATAGAAAGTTTCCATAAATAGCAGCTCTGCACAAGATAGCCCTTATTGAATACAAAAACATAAATATTTTTGGGTGATGCAAGATTGCCCTTACACCCAGGATGCTCCTGCATCAGACACATGGGGTAATTTGAGAAGTGACCCTGTCACGACTCAGGTGTGCAGAGGAAAACCAAGATGGTTAACCTCCTCCTTTGTTAGCCATGATGAATCTTCTACAGGTCGTCCTTTTCATTTGACCAAATACTCTTCATATGTCCTATTCCTTGTGCTTCTGCCAACATGACTATCCAGTATGTCTTCAATCTCCTTAATATATGAACTGGTTGCTGGAATACTCCACTATGCTGCTGCAACCTCATCTTCAACACCTCCTTCATGATATTCTGTCAAATCTGAAATGTTAAACACTGGTGAAATATTCAGCTCAGTAGGCAATTCTACCTCATATGCATTTTCTGAATCATGCTTCTTCAGTATCTTAAATGGCCCAAACTTCTTCATTTTCAACTTGTTATATGTACCAACCGAAAATCGCTCCTTCCGCAAATGAACCATGACTTCATCTCCAACCTGAAATTTCTTATGCCTCCTTTTCTCATCTGCCTTAGCCTTATACTGTGCATTCATCTTGGTAATATGCTTCCTCACCTCCTCATGGATGTTCTTCCAGTGTTTTGCAAAATCCTCAGCTTCAGCACTACTTATTTCTCCTTTATCTATCTTTCTCAACTCAGATGCATTTTTTGGACTACTTCCATATACAATCTGGAATGGTGATTTACCAGTGCTCCTATTGATAGAATTATTGTATGCAAATTCTGCGTGTGGTAAAATCAAATCCCATCCTGTTGGCTTAACTCCAACCAAACATCTCAGAAAATTTCTCAAACTTCTATTCACCACCTCTGTCTATCCATCAGTTTGTGGATGATGTGATGAACTGAACTTCAAATCTGTCTTCAACTTCTTCCATAATGTACGCTAGAAATATCCAACAAACTTAATGTCTCTATCTGAAACTATGGTCTTTGGCAAACCATGTAGTCTCACTACTTCTCTGAAAAATAATTCTGCTACATGAACAGCATCATTAGTCTTCTTGTAGGGAATGAAATGTGTCATCTTCAAAAATATGTCAACTACTACAAAAATTGAATCATGTCCCCGCTGTGTCCTCGGTAAACCAAGAACAAAGTCCATACTGATATCCTCCCAAAGCTTTTCTGGTATAGGTAATGGCTGATATAACCCTGTATTCTGCTTCACTCCTTTCGCCATCTGACATACTCTACAACTCTGTACAAACTTCTTCACATCTTGCTGCAACTGTGGCCAATAATAATTCTCACCAACCAAAGCAAAGGTTTTATCACGACCAAAATGTCTAGCCAATCCTCCACTATGCTTCTCTTTGATGAGATTCTCCCTCATAGAACTTCTTGAAATGTACAACTGACTCCCTCTAAATAGCATATCATCCTGGATGATGAAATCCAGCCATTTCGTCCTGTCTAGAGTAATAGGTTCTGTACAAGTTTTCCAAGCTTCACCAAAATCAGGATCCTCTGGATACAAATTCTTGAGTTCCTTGAACCCAACCACTTCAATCTGCATCTCTGTCAGCAATAGTTGCCTTCTGCTAAGAGCATCCGCAACCCTATTAGACTTTTCACTCCTGTGTTTCAAAACAAATGTATAACTCTGCAAAAACTCAACCCATTTCAAATGTCTCTGATTTAACTTTCCTTGACTATTCAAATATTGCAAAGCTTGATGATCAGTATACAAAACAAACTCCTTAGGAAGCAGATAATGTCTCCACTTCTTTAATGCCTGAACTATAGCATAAAATTTCTGATCATAGACAGAATATTTTCTCTTGGCATCATTTAACTTCTCACTGAAATAAGCAACAGGTTTACCTTCTTGGCTCATAACAGCTCCTATTGCAGTACCACTAGCATCACAATCTACTTGAAACACCTTATTAAAATCTGGAAGTGCTAAAACAGGTTGTTCTGTAACTTTTTGTTTCAACAATTGAAAACTATTTTCTGCCCCATTAGTCCACTTAAACTCTTTTCTATCCCCTCTCATTGTTTCAGTTAAGGGTCCACAAATACTGCTAAAATTTCTGATAAACTTTCTGTAAAAGCTAGCCAAACCATGAAAAGATCTTACCTCAGTAGCACTCCTTGGAGTAGGCCATTCAAGAAAATTTTGTACCTTCTTTGGGTCCATTTTTAGAACTTCTGCTGAAACTACAAATCCCAAATACACTAACTCTTTCTTCACAAAACTGCACTTCTTCAAATTAATCAACAATTTCTCATCTCTTAGCTTCTCAAACACCATACGAATATGCATCATATGCTCCTCTAATGTCTTCCTAAAGATCAAAATATCATCTAGGTAAACAATGACAAACTTACCCAGAAATTCCTTCAGAACCTCATTCATGAGCCGCATGAAAGTGCTCGGTGCATTGGTTAACCCAAAAGGCATGACTAACCACTCATACAGTCCTTCCTTTGTCTTGAAGGCAGTCTTCCATTCATCTCCTTCTCTGATCCGAATCTGGTGATATCCACTCTTTAGATCTATCTTTGAGAAATACACAGCTCCACTCAAACAGTCCATAATATCATCCATTCGTGGCAATGGAAACCTATACTTGATTGTGATCTTGTTTATTGCTCTGGAATCTGTACACATCCTCCATTCTCCATTCTTCTTTGGTGCTAATACTGCTGGTATAGCACATGGACTCAGGCTCTCCCGAATCAATCCCTTCTGTAACAACTCATGTACTTGTCTGTTCAACTCTTCACTTTCTGTTGGTGTCATTCTGTGTGCTGCCTTGTTTGGAAAATTGGCTCCTGGAATCAAATCCATCTGATGACTGATCTTCCTTACCGGTGGTAATCCATCAGGTACATTATCAGATACAATATCCTGAAACTCATTCAACAAATCTACAACCTCTACAAGTACATCCTCTACTTCTTCTTTACTAGCTTTTGGAATTAAAGCAAAACACACATGCTCATGCCTCATACCATCTAGGAATTTTCTTCCATCAACAAAAGTTATTCTTGCATTATCACATACCTTTTCTTCGGTCTCCTTCAATGGCTTTAGCTTATGTCGCATTCCATCCTTTGTTAGGGAATAGGTATTCGCACGACCATCATGTACAACACATCTGTCAAACTGTCACGGTCTACCCAACAACATATGACATGCATCCATAGATATTATATCACATAGTACCTCATCTTGGTACCCGCCGATCTTGAACTTTACCAGGCACTGTTCACTGACCATGACCTTGTGGTCATCCTGCACCCAGTCAATCCGATATGGATGTGGGTGTTTCTGTCTCTTGAGCTTCAACTTTGTCACCATCTCTTCTGACACCAAATTGTCAGTGCTTCCACTATCAATAATCACATCATAGCATTTACCTTCACACTTGCATCTAGTGCGAAACAAGCTCCTCTTTTGTTCAGGTTCATTCTCACCACTCAGCAGGACTCTTCTGTTAATTAGTGTTTCTCCTATTTCAGCATCTTCAGAATTTGATGATCTGGCATCTTCATCTACATGTGCAACTCTGGCCTGGCCTTCATTTCTCCTGTTTGTTCTATCTTGGTGCTGAGGACATTCAAATGCCCTATGACCTTCTTCTCCACAGTGAAAACACGTTCCATGGAAGCCTCCTCTTCTTGAACCTTGTCCTCTTCCTCTTCCTCTCTGATCTCTATTATTCTGATCTTGAAAATGATTGGAATTGTTTTCTCTCTGATTCTGGCTGCTACTGGTCTCATCCTTCTTTTTCGAATCTTCATTTCGGCCACCATATGACCGTCCACCAGATCTTCCACCACGACCTCTTCCATTTTGTCTGCTCTCAAACTTTTTGTTCATCTTTTCCTCTACTTTTAGGGCAAACTGGTATGCCTCCTCAATACTGTTCATTCGAACCAGATTCAACTCCTCCTGAATGCGTGGCCTTAACCCATTAAAGTATCGGGCAACTTTCTCCTTATCAGCTTCTGCATGGCCTCATCTGATGAGGAGTCAATAGAACTCCTCTGTATACTCCTGAACAGATCTTCCTGCTTGCTTCAAACTTTGCATTTTCTTTAGTAGGTCAAGCTCATAATCAACAAGAATGAACTGTTGCTTCAATTTATCCACCATCCAATCCCATCTTGTGATTTTATCTTTCCTTCTTCTATTTCACTCCAATTGAATCTCTTGCCACCAAATCTTCGCATGACCTTTCAGTCTGGCCTTCGCAAATTTGACCCTATCAAGATCCTCAACATCTTCATACTCAAAATATTCCTCACATTCATTGATCCAGTCGATCAATTCCTCTGGGTTAAGATTTCCAGAAAATGTAGGAACCTCAATCTTAGGTCTTTTCCCAATCTTGGAAATCGCCCGAAAAAGTCTTTCTTCCTCCTAATTCACAACTTCAGCTTCTCCTTCTTGATATTCTTCTTCGGCTTCATCCTTGCTTTCGTCTCTAACATTAAGATTCATTCCTCTGTGAATCTCTTCTTGCAATGCTCACACTTGTCTCTGTAGCTCTCTAACCTTAGGTGTCACAGCACCAGCTCTTTTGCCACATTCTTTTCGTGGAGGCATTTTCGCGATGCGCGCTGAAACCCTAACCACGGTCCTGGTGCAAACTGCCTCACAGTCAGCGATCTGTTTACACACTCAAGAACTCTTGCTCTAATACCACTTGATGAAGGGTGCTTCCCTTAGTACCACAAATACATAACAGAAATAGAGAAACAACAACAATAATATGCAAGAATAGAAAATTGGCTTCTTATTATCTCCACAAATGTGGAATTACAAACTTTCAGAATTACAATATGCAAAGCCACATGGGCATTCCCTTACAATATTCTGTAGGAAAAATTCTCGAATCAATACCCAAATCTACTACCCGGAACTGCCCTAGACAACACTACGAGCCTTCTTTATATAGGCAATTTCCACCGCCCGAGAAGGTTCCAAAAATTTAGCCCTAAGGGCCGACCCAACTTAGAATTATTTTATTTTTCAATTTATTACATCAAAGTCGGTTCAAAATAACTTTTGAAACCCGAACAGAAATTTTGAAGGAAAATTATTTTTCGCCATTTCAAGTGGCCTGACTTCTGGAGATCATAAGTCATCACCAGTTGACCCGATTGACTATTATAACCCCATTTCAGAAATGTCACGAAGCGCTCTACAGGCTTGACCTGTGCAAAGCACCCGTCACCCAATTTTTTGACCTCATCCGAGGCCTCTAAAGCCTTCAAAACTGAGTTCAAAGTTTCTGTACCCTGCTGCCAATACCGAAAATCTTCAATATCTTCAAAACTAGACCTGATCTAGCCATGAAACTTTGCTGGCAAGCTAATATGACTGAGATGAATCTCCACATGTAAAATCAGAACATTCCAAAATCGCAAGGCCAACTTACTAAAAATAGCAAGTTTCCATAAATAGCAGCTCTGCACAAGATAGCCCTTATTGAATACAAAAATAGAAATATTTTTGGGTGATGCAAGATTGCCCTTACACCCAGGATGCTCCTGCATCAACTTTCAAGGTATCAACCAACACAAATTTTGATTGTAGGTGAACATGTCTAAGGAAAAAACATCATAATACCAATAGAAAAAAGGTTTTCCTTTAAATTCTTTGAACTTTCTCTTAGATTTGCAAAAACTAGACAATTTTTTAGTTTAAATCAACAAGACATCAAAAGAAGTACTAAGTAATAGTTCTGCATTTGCCAAAATGCAATCTTCAACACTTGTGTTAGAGAAACCTTTGGTCCTCATGAATACTCCAAATTTGTGGAGTGACTTATGTCACATTTCACCAAAAGGATTTAATCTCAAAGAAAAATATCAAACAAATTCATTTTCAATTTCATTACAAAATTTAGAATTTGCTTTGGTTTGTGTGAAGCACTATGATCTTGAAAGAATAAGACATACTCATAGACACATGTTATCTATTCTCAAACTCAACAACATCAAGTTTGCCCTCCTCACACCCTCATTTGAGGAGTCACTTGAAGTAGATCTTGAGGTGTGTGAAAAGGCTATGAATAAACACTTGGTAGCATATAAAAAACAAGCAGCCAACTATTGACTAAAGGAGAAGAAAATACTTTTCCAAGGAATTTCAGGCAAGAAGAATTCAAACAAGAGTTTGCAATCATGACCACTCTTCTACACTAGGAAAAAAGTCAAGATGAAGCTCATAGTTTCAAATTATGGATGTTCTATATCGTAGTATCATATTAAGAGGCGGTGATCACTTTGATTAGGCTACCTTGTGTGTTGATTGCTTACATAAGCAATTGACATATTTGGACAAATTCATGACTCTTACATAGCATCATATCTCACATTTGATTGTTCATCTTATAGAGTAATTTTTAAGGACTCAAAATCATTGGGTCATATGACAACATTCTCTTACATACAAGTAGTTCCCAAAGTTGTAGTACTTCAAAACCCTCAAGCATTATACGAGAGTGAATGATTCTTTTCTCACGTACCCAATTCAAGTTATATAAAATAAGATGTGTATAAGGATTCCCAAAAAGGTCATTGCAATCATATTCAACTAGATGTATTGGTTCATTTAGTTACCAACATTCACCTATACTTGGGTGTAAGGATTCACATCTCATCCATATATGTTATTGAGGTACCAAAGAGACAAGGTCGTTTGCATAGAATATCTTCGCTCAATTTTCAAAAATTCATTTTCTTTTGAGAGGGAGGCATAAGCTTGAAGATAGTTTTAGCCAAGATTCTAGAATTACAAAATAATGATAGATTCTCCATTCATCAACAAACAATTTACTTGGTTCAAATTCAAATTTCCTTATAGAAAGAACATTAATGACACCAAGGGTATCTGATGTAAGAGCATCTTGGGACCTAAGCAATCTTGCATCAACCAAAAATATATTTGGTTTTCTATTAATCAGTCAAGTGTTTCAAGTTGTGGTCGATCTATACTTGTTATTTTGACTTGTAGTTTCTACACTGTGTTTGTGGCTTTGTCTTGAACCTTATCCTATGAATGCGCCTCATTTGGATTCATCGTCTAGGATTTATTGCAGATTCTTTGCGAGGTTGTCCAATTCTTCGTTTACCAGTCAGTCTTTGTATTACCGATCTACCAATTGGGATTCCCAGTTGCGATCGTGCTAACACATTTATAAGTCGACTACCTTATGTGATTGTGTCTCTTATTTTATTTCATGGGAGGTTGTTCCTAGGGATTTGGGTCCTAGCCTAATTGTTGTATTACTTTCTCTCTATTCTTAGGGAATGTGATCTTTTTTGGGTTGACTGATGATTGTAATGGCTATATAAGCTTATGGACTTATTCCTAACAGATAGATGATTTTCATAAGATTATTTGGTCGTAGTTTGGCTAGGGTTTGTAAGGGATTTCAGATCATAATAAGGCATGTATGCTTGGCATGTAGGACTGCATGTTGCAGATCTGTTGTAACTAATTTTTTGATAATAATTGAAGGTTGATCCTTTATTTCTTTTCTATCTTGGTTATTGTTTCCATTGTGTTTGTGTTGGCTACAAGGTTGGCTGATCTCTTGTAGGTTTGTCAAAATCCATAAACAAGTTTATACACATTGCAAGGGTTAAATACTATTAGGTTAATTGTGTAAATGAGTTTGAGGTGCAAAAAAACATATTTCAATCAACTAAAATTTTGCCAAATTATTGGTCTATTAGAGGATGGGAAGGCATTTCACATTATGAGTATGATGTCTTGTCACCACAATGCAAGAATAACATGGAACTACATTTTCCTTTGGTGAGTTGGCCAAGAAAATGTGGTTTCAAATAAAAAAGGAATTAATGTTTTTATTATTAAATCAACCAAAACAAGGGGGTTGTCCATTACAAGAACAAGGCATGTCAGTAGACAAACATGCCATTAACAACACATAGGTAGCATAACATAAAGACAACCTAGCACTAAGGGTAGAAGCCCTTAGAGGAAGGGCTAGACTCGTGTCATATGAGAAGAGAGAGTTTGAAGAATAGTTCCTCCTACGTCATCGAACAATTATCCAAGCGATGCTATCCTTAGGTTCACCAACAAAGGATACCCCACTAGGACACCCGTCAGCATAGGGGCCAGAGTGTTGAAGAGGTAGAGCATTGTCAGCAGAACCTTGCTGTAGAACAGGAGTAAAAGCAATAGGATCAGTACATGCCCCATGGCCAGAGGGGAATGCACCATAATTAGTAGGGACCACATCTAGGGTCGCAACAGAAACATGAGTCAGACTAGCAATAGAGGTTTGGTTCAAGTCGGCAGCATGAGAAGCATCAACATTTTCAGCAGGAATTTCATCTTCATCAGTAAACAAAGTCTTCAGAGGAAGAATCAGAGGGAGAATATGAAGCACATACAGTCAAGATGCTCAACACTAGCAGCATCCACCAAGTAACAACACCTTTTCCACGCAGAAGAGCGCAATCAGTAGCCATATGTCCTATAGAGAAGCAATGTCGACAATGAAAGGGAAGGCTTTCATAATCCAATGCTTGAGTCAATGGCCTCTCACCGACCATAAGCACCACCTCCCCCGGCAGCGGAGTGGAGATATCCATATCAACCAACATACGAGCCAAAGTAGAATGGCCTAATGTAGCAGTAGCTTCATCCACCTTCAAAAAATGGCCAAGAGAGTTTCCAATGGCCTTGAAGAAAGACATCTCCCAGAAGTGAAGCGGGAGATTAGGAAGGCAAACCCATACTGAGTGCACATTAAGTGGTTCAATAAGAGGATTGAAAGAAACAATCCAAGGTCTTGCAGAAAGGGAATGATTTCCCCAAACCCACAACTTGTTCAAGATTAAATCACAATCTACAAAAGAGGAAAATGAAGCAATAAAAAAAACCCTAGCTCAGCAATAAAGCTCAATGTCACTAGAAATTAGGGGTCCCCAAGAACCAATAACCCAGCGGTGCAAATCTGGAAGAGAGGGCTATAGACCCATGAACCTGCAAACCAAACCACGACAGTAGTAAAAATCTAAATTCTCCATCACATCAAGACCACAAATCACCATAGGGGAGGCCTTAGCACAAGCAATAGTGTGAGCTTTATCCCTAGAAGGGATGTTGGCAGCAGACTTTGGCAGCCCTATCATAGCTCCTACCTCCAAGAGCTGTAGATTTTGGAGGGAGAGCACCCTCCGTAGCAATCGTAGTACCAGCAACACCAACAAGGGGATTAGACGTCCCAACATCCAAGGTGTTCGACACACTAGGAAACCCCATAGAAGATTTTGGGGGAGGAACCCCATCCTTGTAGCCCTAGGGCCAAAATCACCAACACCAGGAGCAAAATTACTAGCACCCAGAGAAGAAACAACCTCCAAACCAAGCTTGGGGACAGTAGAAAGAAGCCTAGTAGGTAGAGCAGTAGACACCTCGAGGCCAAAGCCATCACAAACAACAAGAGCCAAAGGACCCAATGCATCCAAACTAGATGAGAGAGATCATCACAAACAACAAGAGCCAAAGGACCCAATGCATCCAAACTAGATGAGAGAGATCCCACGAGCAACAACAACCCAACGTAGGAGTTCCTAGCAACACCCATGACAAGAATGGAGGAGCCAACTACCATAGGAGAAACAAAGAGAGAACTTGTAACCTTAGCACAGCAAGTATGGATCCAAACACCAAAACACCAGATGTCGGTGTTGGTGATGGACCTGCAGCTATCTAGTGGAAATGTTTGTAGGCCCAACAAAAGACACTTTCACCTCTTCCAAATTTAGGAAAGACACTTTCACCTTTCAAAATTAGAATTGAGATAAAAGGGAATGAAGAAGATACTAAAGAAAGTGGGAGGTTAGAGAGAATTCTCAAGGCAAGAATTCAAAGGAAGATTCAATAGAAGAGGATTATTGTCACTACACCTATCCAATATGGACAACCAACACTGATCCCACCCATCATTGTTTGGAAGACTTTCTCCTAAGAGATTGTATTTTGATTGATGAAAACTAAGCACAAGATATAACTTCACCCTTAGTCCTCCGAAGTATAATGAAGTAGAGGATTAGAAAGTTCTTGTATGGATGCTAGTAGTAGGGAAAAAGAAGGAAACCCTCCACATCAACTTGATTTTAGCATCTTAACAAAGTGGTTGGAGCACTAATCGTGAAGAATCCTAAGCACCAATATAGTATGACTAAAACTACGAAAGAAAACTTGATCATTAAAACAAGCATTCCTCCTAAAAATGAGTCTCGTCTCATCAAGCAATGGAACCTGTTGATTTTCATATCATTAGGACCAATTTGAGCCATATTATTTGGCAAGATAATGTCAATATGTTAGAGATCCACATTTGAAGTATACAACAAAGGGAGGATTAAAGATGGCAAGAACAACATAACCTTGAAAGTTGATGTGAAGCCACTCAAAAATCGTGTTTCTCATCTTCTACATTCAACTTCAAAATCTAGTTTGTTTTTACCTCAAGTGCTAACCTCTGATAAAGAGCAAAGACAACTAGATCAACTAGTTCTATAAGTTTGGAATTTGATGAATTAAGTCAAATATATTTTTCATTGGGATGTGTTACAAAAATTGTACCAAATGATAGAAATTATTTAATCATATGAAGAAATTGTTGATAAGTTGGAAAAGACAAAAAAATAAATTGACTAAGGAATAAAGGAACAAAGTATTTATTGCTAGATAGAGTTTCATTTACTTTTATTGAAAAGGTAGGGAAATTGTTCCAAGTTGAAAATTTTATTTCTACGTTTGGAAAATACAAAATCCATGTAAATATATTGATGGGGTCATTTGAAACTTGATGAAATTCAAGGTCAATTCTTGCAATTGGTGTACGAATAATTTGAAAATGATTAGCAAATAGACAAGATGCATATTTGGCATGAACCATAGTCCATTCCAAAGAGAGAGATTCAAAGAACCTCACGCAGTTGATCTCTAAAGTAGAGTTGATTCTTCAAACCTAGCACATGAACTTGGATTCAGTTACAATGCCCAACAAAGTTATGAGTACATCAATTTCTTCAAGATCTACACCAAAGAAGTTCTAAAGCAAAAGTTGGGTCACTTGTTTGTTTGATATGGAATATTTTCTTATGAAGAGAGATACAAAAAGTGTGATATTAAAGCATATATTCATCGATTGATATTGTTTCTCACATTGAATGTCTAAATAAAAGTGTTATAAAGTTTTGCTTAATTTATCCATGAAGGTTTTGCAATACATTATTGGAGTTAGGAATAGTGAGTTTTTTAAAGTGAAAGGAGGTTGTTTGTTGGCATGTTATTATTGTCACACGTGTTACAATGCTTCTTGATATCTCAAACAAAGGATTTATAAACTAATCAACCACAATTCTTTAAATCACACTAAGAATTTTATGAAGCATATAGAATTGTAGTGGCATTTTAAAGGTGGACAACCACTTAAAAGGGAGGGGGATTGTACATGAAGGGCATAATGACTTTAGTTTTTAAAAAATATTAGCTCATGATGCAGGAACATCTAGGGTGTAAAAGCAATTTTATATCACCCAAAAAAGATAAAAGAGGGAAAAAAATAATTAAAAAAACAAAAAGAATAAATAAATAAACAAAAAATAAAAATCAATACACATAAAGCTTACTTAGGCTTAGTTGGCATAAGTTTGGTATCATAAACTTGCTTTTTGTAACTTGTCCTTTATAGTTAGTCATTATAAAGTTACATTTTGTAACTTGTCAATTAATAAAGTTCATAGGATCATGTTAGGTGGCATTTTAGAAGATAGATGATAGCTCATCATTTAATATTTTCTTTAGGAATTTATTATATTGTATCATGCATTTAATTTTGAATCAAAGATAGTTGTACCGACCTCTTCAACTCTTGCTATATAAGCAAGGCATATGAACATTTGTAATCATCCTCAAGCACCCACAAGCATTATTAATTAAAGCATTGTTTTATTTATTTCTCTTTCAATTACGTGTTTGTGTTTGTAAGGGGAGTACCCTCATCAATGATATTAGAGTGGGAGTTCCTAAGTGTAGTGACAAAGCATCGAATGTAAGATAGTCTTGTGGTTTTGGGCTCATCGTTGAGATGCCCTCAAAAGTAAGCAGTGGTATGTGCAGTGGGAGAAAATAGAGAAATAGAATTAGAGCAAAGTTCTTGAGTGTGTAAACAAATTGCCTAGTGTGAGGCAATTTGCATCAAGAATGTGGTTGTGGGTTTGTGAGATAAGTGAGAGAAAATGCATCCATGAAAGAACTAGGGTGGAAGAATTGCTAGTGCGATAAAAGATGGCTTTTGAGCCATCTAACGACAAGTTTAGGCATTGCAAAAGGAGTTGCGTAGAGGAGCTAATACCAGGGCAAAAGATGAAACTAGGGATGAATCTGAAAGACAATTTGAAGAAGAATAAGAAGTGGCCAAAAATCCCAATAAGGCTAGGTTTTTTATCTAGCCATTCCAAGATTTAAGAAAGGCCAAAGAATGAAATTTCCACATTGTCTAGAAATCTTAATCTAGAAGAGATGATCAATTTGATCAAGAATATGGAATAGTATTTTGAATATGAAGAGGTAGAAGATCCTAAGAGGATCAAGTATGCAAAGACAAGGCTGATGTAATAACCTTCATTCTTTAGGACTATCCTAATTCATCAAATAGTCCCAATTAGGAAGTTTCTCTTTCAAGGGTTGTTCTTTTTAGCATTACCTCCTATATTATCCAATGTTATGCAAAATCATTAAAGAATGAAGTAAACCGACAAGGGTACAAGTAAGCAACATAATTTGTATATATGTAAATATCTCTTGTAAAGATCATAGGGGAATCCGTCTCTCTATCTCTCTAAGGCCCTCAAGAGCGGAAGAGTTACAAGGCTCAGGTCGCATGAAACCAACTACAAGCGGTTTCCCTCAAGGCCTAACCCCAATGATGGGATAACCATCATGTGCCCGAAATTACTCCATTGTCCACAACCTTGTCACTCAATATGTTTTAGAGGGATAAATGAATTCTTATGATCTGTATAAGATCTATTTATTTTGTACAATCAAACAATCTATTTAATTATAGAAAATACAAACATATGTATTAATATGTATGCATACATATAAATACATATTTAAATACACACACACACACACACAGATATATATATATATATATATATATATATATATATATATATATATATATATATATATATATATATATATATAATTTGCATATATTCTCCATATGTATTGTTACCTACAGATTTTGTGTAATTATTGTAGGCTTCCTTTTCCCAAAATCACCCTAGAATTTTATAAGGTGTTATTTATTTTTGTTTACCTTTGCACAAACACCTTGTCGGTTGAACTTGAACCATCGAACTCAAGTAGTTCAATGTTCAACATTCAATAACATTCATCGGTATGGTTTCATTTTCATTGGCAAGTCTAACGGCATTTCCACTTTGCATCGTGCGCTTATCTCTTGAACCGTGAATATTGAACTAAGTTTGGTTCAAACTTCTGAGTTCAATGGTCTTTATTGTCTCGCAAAGCTCTTCGCTATTTTCCTTTATGGCTTAACTTTTTCCCTTTTATTTTGATTAAATCATATCGATGAATAGTCCCTCCTCATGTATGTTGAACTTGAATTGTGAATTCTCATAATTCCAGGTTCGGAGTTCAATGTTGGCCCATAATTTGAAAAAGGCAAAAATGACATGACACATGTGACAGCTGGCACTTCATTACATTATCCGCGCATGTTGAAAGTGCATGATTAATTGATGTAACTTTAAATTGTCATTTCAAGTAAGGGGAAAGTACAGTAAGTAATGATACATATGCCACGAGACATTCAATAATCATTAATTCAAAAGTTGTGCACCATTAATTTAGCTTGCGCCGAATCTCTCAGAGATTTGTAAACTGCTTGCAATAAATATCAAGAGTCCAGCCATATTTTCTCATAATGCTAAAAAGATTTCATGCCGCAGCTATTAGGGAAGGTATTCTCCTCTCGTCTCAGAGCTCCGTCATTCGCATAAAACCAGGTGAGCCCTTTTGCTAGCTTCATCCTTCCTTGCAGTATTACTTTAAGGTGCATTTCTATGTCAGCTTGTTGTTTTCTCCTGTTAAAATTTCTAAATTTGAAAGCCTAAGATGAAGGACCCCATGCCCAATTTCGGAAATACTTCCCCGTTATTATGTCCCTGCCTAATTGTGAAGATACTCATATCAAAACCGGAGCTCTAGAAGATATTATAGCCGGCATTAAGGAACCTATCCCAGGCTCCATGCTAGACAAAGCTATCCAGAGTGGCTTAACTGATGCAGCCGCATTTCCTATAGTAGATCCTTGCCGTGAATTAATTGTGGAATGTTCCAGGAGATATAGTTTTGAGGAGAAATGCATAAGGAAAATTGATGGGAGCCCACTTGTTTTCATAACTAGGGAGGTAGTGCAAAAAGCCCTAGGAATCCCAGAGAAAGACCCATATGAGGGCTGGAACATACCTTCTTCTTATTCAGTTTTTGCTACTAAGAGACAGGTGTACAAAAATGAGATCGCTCAGTATTGGCTCCAGAAGGCTCAAAAAGGAGGGTCTCGGCTTCCAAAGCCGTTGACTATAGATCATTTTAAACCTGGGTGGCAGACTTGGTTATCATGTTGAATAGGATTAAGGGAAACCAGCATGCATACTACTGGCATGATTGGATGTACTTTTATATTCAAGTGACTTTGGGTGGAGAACGACACATAGATTGGGCTGAGACAATAGCAGATGAACTCAACCACCAATTGGCTAATTTCCTTACCGGTAGCGGCTTTTATATGTCCTCGTATTTGTTCTATATTTTAACCTGCACCTATGAATGGAAGGGTTTATTCCATGAACAACCTATTCCTAATATGAAAATCTATGATTATTACCCCCACCTTCAAAAGGAATTTTATATGGTCAATTTCCTTAAAGTAAATGGTGTGTTTTTCGGGAAATTGACACATGAGCTCCAGGGGAATACTGAACAACGAATGTCTGAGGAAGCCAAGTCTTTTGTGAATATTTATGAAAGTTTCTTCATTCAATTCAGGAGATTTACATACTTGAGAGTAGGTGGTTTTGAAGGAGAACCATTTAAATTACCTCATTATGCTTTTGATAGCCTGGTAATTGCTGAGGTATCCCGTCAATTAGCTTACGTGCACAAAGGAGTCAAGGAGAGAAAAGGTAGAGCTAAGTCTTGTTTCCCAGTTGAATTGGGATATTTTACCTGTAAAACGTCTTCTGATGCACTAAACCTGGAGCATGAACTTAGAAAGTTGAATATGAAAACATTTGCATTGAGGAAAGACTTCGATAGCAGAGGTTTTGCAGCTAAACACTTCAGTTTGCCTTCCGAGTTTTAGCATATCTCACAAATGGAAGATTACTGGGAAGGTTGCGATGATGATTTCAAAGTGCGGAGAAGAATGTGGTCTAGATTCACTCTGGGGTAGATTATTGCATTTAATATTCAGGTTGATATTTCTGCCATAGATGAAGATGATGGTACCGAAATCATTGATGACCAGTATGAAACTAGGGTCAGAGGCACTCCACTTCCTGAAATTGATTGGAGTGTTGAGGAGAGGGAAAGTTTAACAATTAAGACTCTCAGTGTAGTAAAAAGAACTGAGAAATGGATTAATAGTAAAAGACCTCCTCCTTCAAAAAGACATAATCCTAGAAGAGCTGCTCATGCTAAAAATGCTGCTGATAAACCCACGACCACTGCTAATAAAGTTGTTTCCTTTGCAGGTACTAGGTCTAAGAAAAGTTCCCCTGTTAATCCAGCAATTAAAGTTACTCCTGTTTCCTCATCAGTAAGAAGAACCCCAAGAAGGAAGGTTGACAAGGAAGCCGATGAGGTTGTGAAGGACAGTGAAGTAATAGACCTTGAAGGTATGGATTCCCACATGGCTGAGCAAGTTGATTTGAGTAATGTTGAGGAGGAAATGATGACCCTGAGACATGCTAAGGCAGCTTCAGAAAAGCTTCCGGCAAGTATAACAAATGATGCTTTGCAGACACCCTCCCCAGCCCTTAGTTGGTTAGGGACTTCTATTTCAAATAAGAAACGGAATGTTTTACCAATTACTCTTCCTGTGGAAGACATGGTGAGCAAATGTTTGGGGGCTTCTATGAAACCCAAAAGAATCAAGACGGAGTCCATGATTGAAGTAGATGAAAAGACTGGGAGATGGACAGTGGAAAGGGCTTTGCCCAAAACTGACAAGAATGTTTTAGAGGCTACAGTTGATGACTATATCATAGAGAAAATAGATCTTGGGATTGCCAGTAGGGTTGCAGATGCTAAACACTTAGAAACTTCCACAAGAAAGATTTTGCATAGGACTTTTAAAGATGAAAAGGATAAAAAAGATTTGAAGGCAATGATATAGAGACTGTCAGAATTCATTCAAGCTATTCAAGAACCTAGCCCACTTCCCCTTACTCAAGTTCCTCATACTTTTGACCCCCGCTCACCTGAAGTTCGTAAAACATTGGATCAAATTCAGCGGAATAAAATGATTGTTGAAGTCTTCAACAAATGGATTGTGAGCATGATACAGTAAGGGGGAAATTATGTCACTCAGCTAATTGAAACTCATGAGGATGTCACACAGGTTATTTCAGAACTGCCAGCCGAATTATCAGAGTGGAGGAAAGAGAGGAAGAAATGGGGCGGCATTGCTGATCAACTTACAGAGATTAGCTATTATGGCGTGATGACATTTGTTGCAGAAAAACCGGTTCCAGGTTTAAATGAAGAGGTCCTGTACATTGCTGTGAAAAGTATAGAATGGAGAAATTCAATCATCAAGGATAGTTGTGATGGAAGGACCCGTCTCCTAACTGATTTAAAAGGCCTTATTGATATCATGCAAAAAGACCTGAAATGTTTAAACATTGTATTGATTGATGAGGAAACTCAGAACGTGAAGAAGGCAGACAAAATAACTCAGGAATGGGAAGCGGGGATAGCTATGATCAGAGATAGTAAAGAACTAACAACAGAAGATCTGACTTCCGTGGCGAATACTGAAGCTATGCTCATCGCTTGTGTGGATCACCTAGAGTCTCACAAGGCAAGCCTAGGACAAATTTGCAAAGACAGGAAAGTACTTGCGCAGCGGATCACCCTCATCGGTTTGCCATATCATGCCACGATCATTGGTGCATCCGTGGCACAAGAGGAGTGGAAGCAAGCACGCGCATCTAGGGCCTCACCGAACTGAACCCTGATCATCCAGCTCAGCCGAAGATAACGGATTTCCTTGGAAATCATTTGCTTAGGGTGTTAGTTTTCAGTTCCTTTCCAGTTTTCATGCAAAGTAGTTATGTTTTATCCGAAACTCTGGGAGTTTCATTGACATTCTTAATTTTTGATAAGTTGTACCAGATGGCTATATAAGGCCAGGAAAAACTTTCGAAAGGAGTTAGTTAGTTTTTGGAAGAAAGTAATAGAATAATATAGCTTAGAGTTAAAGTTTCCTGCAAAAACTTGATTTGAAAAGACCTTTCTACCAGTGAATGAAAAAACTTATTTGATATAAATCTGTTGGTTTATGTTTATGAGTGGGCTTCTGTTGGAGTATTATTCAGTGGATGAAATCTTTTCTTGAATTAAGTTGTGTTATTTTATTTTGTTAATCAGAGTTAGATAAAAGTTTAAAGCTATGGTTTTTATTAGTTCAAACCTATGAGCTTTATAGTGATATCTTGTTACTGATCATAAGTGATCGAATCATATTGATGAAAGATTGCTCATAGCCTTAGTAACTTTCTGGTTAAAAGTTAAATATTTGCAGTAATGCATGGTTTGGTAAATATATTCATTGAAGATGTTATTGGGAGCTGTACCACAATTCAGAGAATTAAACATTTGAAGTTGAATTCATTTGTTAGTAAAGATTTGAAATTTCGTAAAGGGTGATAGAGAAAATTAAGATCAAGTATAGAAAAGACAAATTTATTTACTAACATGTATATAGATATAATTCCAAATATATATATTTAATATCTATATAACTCTTATATTATCTTTTGCATTTTAGTTATCTATTATCTATATATGTGATTCAATATTGTAATATATATAATAATTTGTATATATATTTTTGTTCCATTATTACTTAGATATAAATACCATATATACAGGATTGCCTATTCTCCAATCTAAGACCTTTGATCCGAACCAATGTACATATATTTTATATTTATGATCATATAATTTTCAAAACCATATATATATGAGTTCTTGATTTCTTATGTATATATACATATTTATCATGTATTATGTATACGTATTTTTATATATGAAACAAACATGTTATTAACAGTTATGAATATGATGTATATATATACCATACACATTGCCTTACCTCTAATATATATAATATTATGTAAGCGCCCTCATACTATTCATCTCCTTTGATGAATACCTATTATAATATTTCTGATTGCTTCTCATACGGTTAGTATCAAATATAAAACAAGACCATGCTATCCATCGATGGTCCTCAATCATTATTTCCTGATCTCATGTCTGGTAACCAGCACCGATTACATATTACAAGCTATGATTTATTTTCCTTCCCTTAATACTTTTTTCTTGACCTTCCCTTAATACTTTTTTCTTGACCTTCCCCAAGGTCAATATGCAATGAATTGTATTAAACTGAACATATTATCTCCTTTCCGATGCTTGACACCTTTCTTCTCTTGACCGAATAGAAGGTTTTTTATTATCTTCCTTATAACTTATCTGGTCCGTGTAACCCCTTCCATTAAACTCTCATAATGGATTATGATATAGCATTAGATTATTTTTATCAATGATACGAAATTCATAATATATTATTCAAATTATTGCTTCTGATGTTTGTGTTGTATTAAGTGGTGAATGTTTTATCTCTATTGTAATTTGCCTTCTTAATAATGAAACATCTACATACCCTCTCAAACATGTGAACTATCGGGTATTTGACAATATAGTTGTTATTATCGTTGAGTATAAAATGTTTGTTGTGAACTCCCCTAATCCAAATATCTTCTGAGCTATATTTTGTTGATATATATAAATTGTATTCAATGATATATCTCTTCATAGTAAAGAGCACATATATTTTATAGCCTCTTATTATTTGGGCGGTAATCTATAAATATATATATTATTCCAGGGTTCCTTCATTGTTATTAGAATGTAATATACCTTTTATTTGATTCTTCTCTGTTCTCTCCTTCTTGCTGATCAATTTCCTCCTTATCTCCCCGTCTCCCATTCTATTTCCTCAGCATCTCTTATACTTGTGCATAGGTCTTATGGCCACGTCCCTTGGTCAAAGGCCACCGTGGATGTACCAGGTGCTGAATCAAGGTGACGCTTCTATTTCCACCTGTAAGTGACATTCGAACACTGAATGTTATAATGTTATTAATATCATAAGAGTACTATGAATGGGACTTATTGATCAATATTATAAAAAACTAGTAAGTAATATTATTGTTGATTTATATTATTATTACTAATTATGTTTTTGATTATATTCTTAATATTACTGATGGATTAGATATTTAAAAAATCTTGTAAAATTTAGCTTTGAGTATATTGATCGAAATTAGAAACAAATAGCGACCCATAGCAGAGCAGGGTGCGAAATACATAAGACAAGAAGCAGCGACATTGCTTTGGGGAGCAGTGACAGTAGAGGCCCTAATTTGTCTTAGGGCAGGTCCGAACTGCAACAGGCCCAACATTTGTTTCACAAGCGAGCAAAAATACAATAGCAAAGGCACCGATCCATAGCAGAGACCTGCCATTTGGATGACCAACAAATTTTATAGCAGATCTACCATTTTGAGGAAGGATTTATAGGTCACCAGGCCTGTGACTTTGACAAGAAGAGGAGCAGATCTGATAGAGGAGACAGCGCATTAACAATTGGTAGCAGATCTGTTATTAAGGGGGCCTGTTATGTGATCAAAGGCTGCGACTTGTAAAAGAAAGGCAGCAGACTACTATTGTGTGTGAAGAGGCCAGATTCGTTTGTGAAGGATCTGATATTTTGACAGAGAAGACCTGCCATTTGATTGAAGACTTGTGAATTTATAACAGGGACAGCGATTCATTTATCAGAGACAAGGAGAGATCCGAGTTCCAAGGGCGGATCTAACATTGAAAGAGCAAAATTTTGAAGGAGTTTGATAGAGCCACAATTCGCAGATTTCTAAGCATGCCATTTTGAAAGATAAAAAGCTACAGATTCAAATTTTTATCCAGCCCTGCCATTCTTGAGAACAAAATTTGCAAAATTCAGTCAAAATATTTTGACAAATGATTCAAAGAAAATTATAGCAATATATCTGCTGAAGGACGAAATTCTATTTGGATAAATTGCGGTCCCATCTACATTGCTGAAGGTCTGCGATCCCATATAAATTGTGATCTGGATAAATTACTGAAGGTGTATCAAACTTACAAATTTGCTCGAAGACACAGTTGGCAACCAGGGTTTAGTCATCTCACTCAACTGAAAATTATCACTGCATTACCTCAGCAAAGATCTCTGTTGTACACTGAGTTACATTTAATTAAATCATTCAAAGCTGGCCCCGATATATCAAGTTCAAAACGACTTACAGATCTATGAATATGGAGCGAAAGATATAGAGATAGAAATCAACAGCACACCACAGAGTTAGCAGTAGTCATTCCTGGACGATGATATGCTATTTCTGGGTAGCGATATTACTTGCATAGGCCTGTAATTTACCAGCAGTATTACTAAGTGACAATCACACACATTAGCATCATTCTTTTCCTATGTGCCAAAATTATGATAAAGGTTTAGGTTTCTTACATTTAAGCAAACTCCTACAGATTGGATTCTACAAATCAGGCTGTTACAGTTCGTCTATACTCTTAGTTCATATCAGAAAGCATATCAAGACCCTTCCAGCTAAATTGGTTAACTCCAGATCTACAGATCATTTCATATTTCAGGCTCGGAACATATCTTGTCTCAGATCTTGCAAAAATAGAGCCTACCTGAAAAACAGGAGATTTTCGGAAAAGGCAGAAAATAAATTCGTCAAGCTGAGAAAGTAAATCTCAACTCCTAAGGCATCAAATTACATCCATCGACGAACCCTAACAGAATTCTGCTCTGCACATATGCAATATGCGAACTTTTCATCAAAAAAGGAAGTATGCTTTCTTCCGACGGCAAATCAACCTAGGGCTCATGCACTTGAACCCTGAGAAGCCCATAGTGGCTTCAGAAGGTCCAAAGATGAAAGAGGCTTTCACTAATTACTGCTTTAACTGTTGGCTCTATGGTCATAAGAAAAAAGATTGCAGAAAGCCTACACAGGATCACCCTTCGTATGATCATCTGAAAGAAGTCATAGGAATACAAAAAAGAAGAGCAGATCAAAATATAGACTGGGATATGTATGCTTTATTTTCTCGACTCCCTGCGGACGAACTTGCAGCGAAAAAACGTATCATCGAAAACCCTATAGATGAAAAAAGATCACAGAATGAAAGTTTGAAGGACAAAGTAAGGGTAAACAATAAAAGCCCTATTAAGAACTTGGCTACAAAAAAGAACTCCTATGGAAACTCTAAAGAGTTGTCTCTAGCTGAGAAGTTCAAAAAGGGAATGCAGAGCAATAAGGTGCAAGACATGTCTAGGGTTGAAAAACCTATATTTGCAAACAAGAAAATCCCTAAGTTTTTTAAAGATTCCAAAACAAAGATCTTCACAGTCAATTCCCTAGACAGTCAGTTGAATTTTTTTGCAAAAACAAAATATGCGAAAGAGGGCACAAGCAGCGGGGATGCTAAGGTGGGGAGACCTAAATGCAAGTCATTATACGATACCGAGGAACCCCTATCTGCCAAGGGGGAAGGCAAGATCTTACCTACCCAAGCACCTTCCGTCTGCACGAAGAAGGAATTCACCTGGCAAGTGGTAAGAAAGAAGAAAAAGGTAAGCAGGTATCCGTTATCTCAAAAACCGTTCAATTTAACTCTTAAAAACTCCTTTGATTTGCTTGATAAGGATGAAAATGGTTATATGATTAGCAATAATAATAGTAATCAAGTTTCATGTAATAATTCATCTAACGAAACATTAAAGCTTGCAGCTTATACACCGCCTCGTAGGCATAATTTTCAGCAGGGTGCAGGTAAGAATAATCATAGCAGGCATTATATCTCTATGATCCTAGATAATGATGTTATTATGCAGCAGCAGAAAATCTTGCAAGAAAGTGGTCTAATTTGTATCTGGAATGGTACGGGAGTAACTATCAAGAATGGAGTGAAGGAACTATCATTACTGCTACCGAGGGAGGTGAGTATAACACATATTATGGATCTTTTTTTGTTAATTGTTTGTACCAATAAGAATATGAAGGATAGCATTTTGAATAGAAAGGATATTAAATTCAGAAACATCCCTTTTTCTTTTTTTGAATGGATGCCATTGTTTAATCCAATGATGTTAAATGATTTTAGAATAGAAAAAGTTGTGTCTTTAAATAACCTGCCTATGGAAATGTCTAACAAGGAAATCATAAGAACTATAGGGAATAAAATTGGGAAATACATTAGGACTATAGAGTCAACCTTCAATCAAATCAATAAAATTATCATAGTTGAGATGGAATTTCATCAAAAAAGCATCCTACCCATCCAGTTAAACTTTAATTCAAATTCTGTCATAATCAATCCTAGAATATTAGAAAATTTTATCGAAGAAGGTGTGTACACCCAGAAGTCCCACAAAAACATAAATCTTATAAATCAACCCAATAAAGATGTGGAGATAGAGTTATGTAAGGACAGAGGGGGTTTTATAATTAGGCCTACAATGACTCAAGGACTGGATAGGCTCCATCCCACAACAGATCAGGTTTAAATACCTCATTATCAAACCAATTTCAGATCAATAAGATAACAGGAGTAGAAAATATCCTTGAACCTCAAGAGCCATACAAAATTACAATGAGTGTATCAAAGGATGAGGCCAATCATACAAATGATGAAATAGATAGAACAATAATAAAAGAAAAGATTAATAGATCAACGAATGAGACCATAAATGTTGAGGTCAAATCTCCCCTTCCTTTATCCTTGGAGCATAAGAATAACCTTAGTACTCAGAGTATCAAGCAAGGAATTTACACTGAAAATACCTCTTACAACCTAAATAGAATCTCCAACAGTTCAGAAGATCAAGAGAGATCACTTATAAAGGAGAATCAAAGAATAGAAGAAGAAATAGTCGAGATCACCAATGATATAATGGATACCCTTATAGACGAAATATGTGACAGAGAGGAATTTGATCACCAAAAGAATTTGCTAATTAAGAGCATTAAGGAGATGTTAGCATTAGACAACACATCGGAAAATGGAGAGGAGGACATGGAAATGGAATGCTTACCAAATCTAGATGAGATAGGAGATAAGGAAACAGATCTAAATGATAGAAAAGGTCCCTTGTATGTTAGGGAAAAAGATATAAATAAGACAAGGAATCAAAATGAGGAAGAGATTAGAATTTGCCTAGAAGGAATCAACAATGATGACAGACAATTAGGCATGGCAACAACCATTGATGGAATCAAACCCGGCGATTATCTTCCATCAGTTAAAGACTCCATAGAAGGCCTCTTTGGTATCACCAACGGAGATAGGCAGTTAGGTATAGCAATGAAAAGAGGAAGTCTGAGCACCCCTAATATCAATAGAATTAAAAAGAAGAGGGGGAGGAAATCTGCAGTGGAGTTAAGATCTATGAGTGTTAATGTAGGAACCCAAAAAGAGATTGCAGATATTCCTAATATTGGAAAAAACTCGGAGCTCATCCCCTCTGATTCTTGCCCTCAGACAAAAGTAATGCAAAAAGAAAGAATGGAAAAATCCCCCTTAGAGGAGACCTTAGACCAAGGATCACTATTAGATTTTTTAGGATTAGATCCTGCCTCTATTTTGGAGGAGTCTAGGAGTAACGATATAATAACAGGAGTATTATGTTCGCTATCGAATGAAGAACTCTGTGAGGAAAACAAAGAGAATATGGTTAAGAACAATACAGAAACTTTAGGTTTAGGAAAATCAATTAAGGGCAGGTTAGAAGCTGATACGGGGAAAATAGTCAAACCAAGAGGAAGAAAATCCCTTGTTGAACTAAGAGCAAAGGAAGGAATGGCGCCAGGTCAGGTTAAAATTACTGATATTCTATACTCAGGGAAGGGGAAGGTCCTTCCCGAGTCCTCATGAAGATCATTAGTTGGAATGTTAGGGGTTTAAATGCCCCTAACAAACAACGCCTTGTAATAAGGCAATTAGCAAAAGTTAAACCAAATATGGCTATGATACAAGAAACTAAACTTTCTAATGAAGGATATGAGAATATAAAAAAGAATATAGGAATAAGAGAATTAGTAGGTTATGAGGCGGAAGGTGCTTCAGGTGGAATTGCTTTTATTTGGGATCCAAGAGAAATTGTTTTCAATATTCATGAAAAACAGAAAAATTGGATGGGAGGTCAAATCAAAAGTTTAAAGTCAGATTTAAAATTTAATATAATAAACATGTATGCTCCTAAATTCCTACATGAAAAGAGAATTGTATGGCAGGAGATTAAGGATTATATAGAGAACTTTCCGAACGAAACATTTATACTAGGAGGAGATTTTAATGCTATCCTATCCTTGGGAGATAAACAGGGTGGGATGAAACACTTATCAAAAACAACTTTAGAATTCCAGGAATGGATAAACATTATAGAGGCGTCGAAAATTGAATCAGACCAAGGGAAATACACCTGGACTAACAAATGTAAAGACACAGAGTTAATAGTAGAAAAATTGGATAGGTTCTTTTTTATAGGGGAGTTGAGGAATTTTGATTTTAATTTTACTAATGAGGTCCTACCCATTGCCGGTTCCGACCATTTTCCTATAGAACTAGTAATTTCGGAATCAATCAGAAATAAAAGAATCCCGTTTAGATTTGAAAAAATGTGGTTACTTAATGAGGAATGTTTGGATCTAATTAAAAAATGGTGGACAAAGGCAAGGTTTGAAGGCTCCAAGATATATAAAGTCATAAGGAAACTAAAACTAATAAAAAGAAATCTGTCACAATGGAGTAAAAACACTATTGGGGATATATTTTTGGAAAGAGACCTTATAGAAAAAGAGCTAGAAAATGTGAATAAGGAGATTACTGAAGAAGGAAAACAGACTTTAGACGATAATATAGAGCAAGAACTATTATGTAAATAATATGATTCTCTTTCACAACTTAGCGCCTTTTGGGGGCAAAGAGCGAGAGAAACATGGCTCGGAGAAGGGGACCGAAACACCAAATTTTGTCACAATAGCGTCAAAGCTAGAAGGAATATAAATAAGATTTCCAAAATCAAAGATAGCAATGGTAAAACAATAGAGGATCCCAGAGAAATTACAGATTTAGCAGTCTCTTTCTTTGAAAAATCTCTGAATAACTTAGGGAGTGTGGATTTGTTGGACCAGGCCAAGCTGTCAAGAAAGATCCCCCGTCTTATAACTCCGCGTCAAAATAACCTCCTAAATGCCGCATTCACAGTAGATGAAATACTCAAGGTTCTAAAGGAAATGAACCCAGATAAATCCCCTGGTCCTGATGGATTCCCGACTTTTTTCTTTCAAAAGTGTTGGTCATTTATGGTCAAGGAAATTACTGATGCTCTAGAGGGCATGAGGAACTCAAGACATATTCTTAAAGAGCTAAATAACACATTCATTGCTCTTATTCCCAAAAAGGTCAATGCAGAGAACTTTAACGAGTTCAGACCTATCTCCCTGTGCAACACTTTGTATAAAATCTACTCAAAAGCTTTGGCAGGCAGAATGAAACAACTTCTTCCATTGATTATATCTGAAGAACAAACGGGATTTGTCCCTAGTAGGTCAATTCTGGATGGAGTGATTATTGCTCATGAGGCTATACATTCAGTAACAAATAATAAGGATCCGAGTATGTTGATTAAGTTAGATATCAATAAGGCATATGATAAAGTGGATTGGAGATTTTTGTGTAAATGTATGGAAGCTTTTGGATTCTCAAAACAATGGATCAATATGATTTTTGAATGCATCTCCACCCCTCACTTCTCAATTATGGTGAATGGGTCTCCTGAAAGCTTTTTCAGCTGCTCTCAAGGTTTGAGGCAGGGAGATCCGTTATCTCCTTTTCTGTACATTATTATGGAAGAAGCATTGGGGAGAGGTATTAAGAAACTTCAGGAAGAGGATAAGGTTAAAGGAATCAAGATTACTTCGGGAGTCGAGGCTACTACTCATCAGCAATATGTCGATGATAATCTCCTTTTTGGAAAAGCACTTTTAGAAGAAGCTCAAGCTTTCAAAAAAAATTTAAATACTTATGCTAACGCTTCTGGACAATCTATAAATGAGGAAAAATCAGAAATTTTTTTTATTAATACTGAAGAGAGACGAAAGAATGAGATTAAACGTATTCTAAACTTCAAAGAAGGTTTCTTCCCATGTAAATATTTAGGTTTACCTCTGGATAAAGGGGTCAGATCAAATCACTTATGGGAAAGTACAATTCAAAATATCTCCAAGAAACTAGATCAATGGAAAGGAAAATGGTTATCAAATGCGGGAAGGGTTGTTATGATCAGGTCAGTCCTCTCTGCAGTTCCTATTTATCAGATGATGAGCATGAGAATTCCGGCAGGTATTAATAAGGAGATTGCTCGAAAGTTAAGGAGATTTTTCTGGCAAGGGTCAGAGGAGAAATCTAAACTAGCTTTAATTGTTTGGAATAAGATTTGTAAGCCAAAAGAAGAGGGAGGTTTGGGTATAAAAGACCTTACGCTTCAAAACAAGGCCTTGGGGGCGAAATTAGTATGGAGAATGATTAAAACCCAAAGGCAAAATGGGTTAAAATACTCAAATATAAATACTTACTAGGAGAAGTGGAGGAAAGTGTTTGTCGTTCTGATAATTATCCGATGGGCTCACGCATATGGAACTTCATAAAAGAATGTAAAGATATAGTATTAGAGTCCCTTTCTTGGGAAGTGAAAAGCGGGGATAAGGCTCTATTCTGAGATGATTCATGGGGTGGAAAACCGGCCCTTCATGAAATTCTTGGGAATGATCAGCTAATTGAACTAATCAAGCATAGTAAGGGAGAGCGGGTAAAAGACTATTTTTCACAGATTAATAATAGTGAGGGGAGCAGCTGGGCTTGGAATCCTCTAGAGGAATTCAGACTTCCCCTTGATTTCCAGGATAAACTTAACAAGGCTCTATAAGAACGAAACTTCTATCCACGTTCAGGAGAGGACATAATCATATGGGCTGCCTCAAAAAGTGGTGTATACAATTCAAAAGAAGGTTTCAAAGTTATATCAGAGATAGATTACACTCCCACCAGTCTTCCCATTGATCTATGTTGGAATAGAAACTGTCTTCCTAAGGCAGGTCTATTCTCATGGGCTGCTTTACAAAAAAGGATTCTCACTGCTGAATGGTTTGAAAAAATAGGGTACCATGGTCCTTCTAGGTGTGCCCTATGTGAGAAAGAAAGTGAGACGATAAATCATATATTGTTAAATTGTGAGTATGCCAATAAATGCTGGCTTTGGGTTCTGGAGAAATTAGATCTGAAGACTGCTCTTCAAAATGATATCACAGAAGTTTTTATTTCATGGCAAAGATCATGTAAGAAGGATTTATATAGTAAAATGAGATACATTATCCCATCTCTGTTAATCTGGGAATTATGGAAGGAAAGGAACCGAAGGATTTTTCAAGATAAAAGGATGAACATCGAGAGATTTTTGAACAAATTAAAGGCAAATATAGTAGAAATTACAAACAATAGAAATATGCTGGAACAAACAATGATGGAATTCTCACTAGAAGACAACAACCAAAGAAAGAAGTGGTATGGCTTGAAAGTTCCTCCCTGGATTGGATCTAGCATTGACAATAAATCCTTATCAAGGGAAAACTGCAAATGGAAACCACCAGAGCAAGGATGGATTAAGTTGAACTTTGATGGGGTAGCTAGGGGAAACCCAGGGGTGCTGGGGATAGGGATATGTTTACATAATGCGGAAGGAAAGATATTAGGAAGTATAGCAAAACCTATAGGAATGAAGACAAATAACGAAGCTGAAATAGAAGCTATTAGATTAGGTCTGGCATGGTGCAAAAAATGGAGGCTTAAAAAAATTGCAATTGAAGGAGACTCAGCTATTATTATAAATGCAATTAGACAAGGTAGAACACCGAACTGGAAACTAAATAGTGCTATTGAACAAATAATGGAATCTCTTGAAGTTATAGGAGATTATACAGTAAATCACATTTACAGGGAGGGCAACACAGACGCAGATAAGTTAGCTAATCTAGGAGCTGACGGACAAGAAATTGAAGAAATTCATGAGAGTTTGAAAGAAGAACTTGAAAGGTGAAAAAATGATTTCAAAATAGGAAATCAAGAATAGATGTAAATAAATTTAAAGGTAAATAAGTATAGAAACATTTGTGAGTATAAAAATGAAAAAATACACACACGAACATGCACAAACACACACACATATATATTGCCCTCTTAAATAGTAGACTTCAAGATAGGATAGTAAGAAGTTAACGTCTCATTTAGTCAAAACAATCATCAAATATTAGGGGCATGCCAACCTACAATGAAGTCTCATCGATCACAAAAATGATAATCTTTAAAATAGAAAATGTTATGACAAATTAAAAGGTTCCTAAAGTGCTCATAAAATTCTTATGTTCATAATAATGAAACAAAGCTTATAGCATGACTGCCAATAGAAATGGACTTAGATTGTAATGTTTTATTTAGTAGACTAACTCACGGGTTAAAATTTGCAATTCCATAATTTCATCAATACCTAACCTGAACTAGCTTTTTGAGGATTGAATCATGAAAATGATTAATTAATTGTAAATTAGGAAAATAGAGGTGGCATGGTGTCTATCTATTTTGCAGGTATACAGGAAAATCATAACAGACCAAAAAGGCAGAAATAAAGAAAAGGAGGCCCGAGAACTTATCAAAGCTAAGGCAAATACTCGAAGAGCGAGGATGAGAGAAAATAACATGATTTTTCAAAAGCGTGTTTAAAGTTAAAGGAAGGCTCATTAGCTGTAAAGATAAAGGCAAGGTATATGTAATCTCAATCTAAATAAATGTACGGCACAAGATGGGAAAGCTCATTTTAAAAGAGCATTGTATTCAAAAGATTAATGTATATTTATGTTCACTATCATGGAGGTATGCCTCCAATAATCTGTATTAAAGAGGGAATGCCCTCTTCAACTCCATCAAGTGGAGCTTTGTAATCCTACGCTTGTAGGAACTCTAAACTTGATATATTATTCCTGGACTAAAGTCCCGGGCCAGACTGGAGGTTTTCTTCACCGTTCTTTCCTACCAGTGCCCGCACGAACGGAGGAAAATGTAAAAAGATAAATTTTAAATAAATAAAATCAAGGCTTCGGCCGTTTACTGATCAAAAAAAAAAAAAAAATATTACTGATGGATTAATTATATATTAATTAACATTGATTAATAGTATTGATCAATATATTATTAATTAATTATATTAATCAATAATATTGATTAATGATATATTATTAATATTGATTAATGTGGTTAAGTAAAGATTTTGACAATACTTGAATAGTATATTTATATGCTCTTAGAAATATATTGGTGTTATTCGTATATCGATTACAACTCATGACAGCTGATATGAGTTCAGTTACAGAGGAATAGAAGAGGGGAGGAGAAAATAACGAGATGGGATTAGATGGTGGAAGAATAAAATAGAAAGTTCATTCTTGTTGTCTGTAAGGTTGATTTGCTAAAAAAATTGTTAAGGTTTCAAGCAAGTAGGAAAATCTGTCAAGGAGTATACAAACGAGCTCTATCGAGCCCTAAACCATTATGAGGCCAACAAGGAGAAAGTTGTGTTACATAAATGGTTTGAAACCAGTTATTCAAGAAGAGTTGGGTTTGCTAAGAATGTTTTAAAGGTAGAAGCAAAGCTAAATAGAAGATTTGAGAACAA
Organism: Chamaecyparis obtusa; assembly: GCA_027943335.1. Lineage (NCBI taxonomy): Eukaryota > Viridiplantae > Streptophyta > Pinopsida > Cupressales > Cupressaceae > Chamaecyparis > Chamaecyparis obtusa. The sequence goes on along the minus strand of BSBK01004700.1, from coordinate 223,827 downwards.
GCAAAATGAAAGAGGTTGTGGTAGGACTAGTGAACGGTCTTATGGAAGCCAAAATGAAGATTAGAAGAATGATGAATCTAGTAGAGACCAGAATCAAAAGGGGATTAATTACTACCATTATTATGGTCAAAATAATGGAGATCAAAGAGAAAGCAAGAGAACAAGGACAAGGAAGGGGAGGGTTTTGTGGAACATGTTTCCAATATGGAGAAGGATATTGATCCTTTGAGTATCCTCAAAATGAAGGAATGACTAACAGAAGACCCGAGGGTAGTGCGAGAGTTGCCCATTTAGATGAAGATGTGAAGTCTTCACATTCTGAAAATGTGGAAGCAAGAGAGGTTCTTGTCACAAGAAGGGTCTAGGTGAATAAAAAGGTGGATCCAATTCAAGGGAAGAGTTTTTTCTCATTAGATGTGAATGCAAAGGAAAATCTTGTAATGTAATCATTGATGGTTGCAGAAACAACAATCTTGTGTCAAAAGAAATGGTTAGCAAGTTGAATTTAGAGAGAGACATCCACATCCCTATTAGATCGCATGGTTGTGGGATGACCATAGGGTTTTGATTAATAAGCAATGTTTGATAGACTTTAAAATTGAGAACTATCATGATGAAGTACTGTGTAACATCATGCCTACAAATGTTTGTCACATCTTGTTCGGGAGGTCATGGCAGTTTAAGCATCATGCAATATATGATGGATATGCAAACACCTATTCGTTGAACAAGGATGGAGTTTGCTACAAGTTGAAGCCCCTAAAGAAGGAAGAAGAAAAGGTATGTACTAATACAAGAATTTGTTTGGTTAATGGCATGAGAGAATTAGAGAGAGAAGATGAGGGTGAAGATGATCTACTAATACAAGTTGGACCATGTTAAGGTTTTTAGGATCGTTGCAAATGTAATGGCACTATCCGATTGTATATGTTTTCCAAATGCAACAATCTCTTACATTTATATTGAGAATGAGCCAAGAAGAGACATGTCCCTTCATGGGACATGTCGATTCATGATTATGTAATTAATATAATGACAATTATGATTATATATATATATATATATATATATATATATATATATATATATATATATATATATATATATATATATATATATATTCCAACAAAAGAGTATTTGGTAAAATCTTATTCTTGTGATGAGAAGGATAATATTGCTATGAAGGACATTATGGCAATAAATCCTTTGGAAGTCAAGAGTGTAGTTGGAAATAAAGAAGATGAGAAAGAGCACATAGGGTTCCTTGATAGTTCCTTATTAAAAACTGATGAAGATGAGGATCTCCTATGAGAAGATGAGATAAGAAAGAGTGGTAGTTTGGTAAAAATTGAGAATGATGAATCCCATGATATTTATGCTAACAATATTTTGAATGCAGAGAAGACTGAGTTTTTAACGAAAACATGCCTTTTTGAAGGCAAGGAAAATACAGAACACTGTGTTGTAGTTGAGGTTGATAATGGAAAAGATGTTGCAGTAATAGAAAAGGTAATCTATGGCATTCATGTGGAAGAAGAAAACCTATGGCTTACGAAAGTTCGATAGTACAACATTGCTTGAGCTACATTACATTTAAAGGGGAAGAAAGAGAGGACGGATGAAAGAAGACCCATAAAGGTGCAAACTACGGTAAAAAAGACAAGGGATTAATCAACTATATGCCACACTTAGACAAACCAAACACTGTTCATGAATTTGCTCCATTCAAAAAGCATGAAAGGTGACGAAAAGTATAGATGATGTTGAATGGCAAGAGATTAATCAATAATAAGAAAAACAAAATAGAAATCAATCCATGGATTTATCATGTTCAAAAAACACAATAGGTGATGAAGTTGTCATTACACTAACTACATCCTATAAATTAAAAAGCTCGTTGTAAGAATCAATGAGTGTTACATGTTTCATTTGTAACAAAAACATTTAATGAACATATGATACATAGATGGGTTGCAACCCTGTAGACATTGCATCATTTTACTGGAACTATTTTTTTCAAAAACCCAGCTCACAGAGCACTTTAACAACAAAACAATGTTTGGTTGAACCATTCTCATCATATATTTTGAAAGATAATAATAGTGCAAATGTACCCTATACCATACCACACACCTGAAAAGTAAAACACAGAGAACTTATGTATCTTGCTTCACTCCAAAACAAATATAGTTAACATCTGTATTATCTGATAAGTTCCAACTGTGCCTCAAAGGGTCATAGGTAAGCCCTGCCATTTCCTGGACCTGTTTGCATTTGCCAACATAGTATTACATATCAAGTAACATAGATTTAAGAATAATGATTTTCAATACAAAATAATTTTTCATGCAACCACATGGGATGGGTTTTTTATCCTTACCATAATAGAAGCATGCTTCATGAGCAAAACAAGTTCGTTTGGAGTAATTAAATTGGACCAATCATGTGTTCCTCTTGGAAGCTGCAGGAAACAATTTTCTACGTCAATAATAGACAACATAGGAAATCCATATCAATTCAACAGTGTTCTATCATTTCTATACAAGCTTTTGAAAGGTTCTAATATTAATGCTTTAAGAATTTACCTTTTGAAAATTCTAAATATACATCCTCTATATTTCTCAGTTTGTGTGGTGTTGGTACAAGTGTTCAATAAATCCCTAATTTTATTTTGTTTCTTTTAACCATCCCTGTCCAATTCATCACAAGACAGCACTTAACCATACATCCATGATTCAAGTTTTGAATCTCAAAGTTTCAAACTACATGAATCAAATACAAAGGATTTCCACAATCTATTCAAGGTTTGAAGCTCCATGCTCAACGGACAAACAATTGCCATAAAAATATTAGACATGCATGCATTCATAACTCTTAAGGAAAAGCTTATCTTGTTTTCTGAGTTACTATGCTGGCATTCATAATTTAAGTTTGTATTCCAATACATCACATCCAATCTGCTACGCCCTTAACCTTAGTGTGCATGTGCATACGTGTCCACAACATACACCTAACATTAACCTTAATTAATTAATATGATCATTTGCATAGTCTTATATAGATAGTTAGGTCAGCTTAGTTGGCATCCATGGCAGAAGTAAAGATATACATGGGAGATGTTAGTTTATAATCATCATATTCTGAATTTTGTTCTTATTGAAGACTCAAAAGATTTGTCCCCTCAAAGTGGCTTTTTGTTATCAGCATATTCTCTATTATATTCTTCTCTTGTGAAAATAATTTCATTACATGTGGTATCAAAGCATGATCTTGGCACCTTGAAGGCAAGAAACAAGGCATTTTTTTATTAAAGACATGAAATTATGAAGTATCTCTTCAATTTGGCAAACAAAAAAATGCAATTTGGATGATCAATTAAAGAGATTGAATCATTTAAAGCAATTTTGAATTAGTTATTGCACTAGTAAAGTTTTCACCAAATTTCTTGTCATGTCCCCTTCCCAAACATAGTTTAATAATTTGATTTTTCCATATGCTAGTGTGATGTTGCAAAATTGAAAAATAATGTAATTTATATTCATTCAAAAAGGTAACATTATGTTATTAAAGAAGTGTCTAAAGCATTTTAAAAAAGAAAATAGAAAAATTATTTATTAAAATCCCTGAAAAATGCTATAAAATTCTCAAATTGAAAAATGTTCATCTTTTCTTGAGGATGAAAACCCTCAAGTTTTACATCGGGGAAAAAAGCCCTCCACTTCCTTTATGATGATTTCATACAAAGATCATGTTTCTGCTGATTATTGATGTTTGGGGTGTTTGTAGAACACAGATTTACTACTGAGAAGGGATTTGAATCAGTAGTAAATAAAACTTTTAACCAATTAAACCTTTGTTGAATTTTCTTTTAACTGAAAACTGAAATGAAGGCACCAAACTAGAACTGAAAGATAACATCACACCATAAAGACAGTGCACAAGAGTTGACGTGAAAACCCAAGGGGAAAACCACGGTGAGTAATGCTGCTAGGATCTACTCTCCTAATCCAGCCTCACAATCTTAAAAAGGGTACCAACCCAAGGTATCACCAAATATCTTTATATAAGCACACCAAATTATCAACTTTCAAAGCTCCAACTTAGAATTTTTACAAGTATTACAAATGGTTACAGGTCTATGACTTTTTTTTTAAAGAAATGTGAACAAGGATTCCAGATAAAACAATTACTTCTCTGCAAACTGAAACCAATTCTGAAACGCTAGCTTCTATTAATCTGTAATGAAATCAAAATTGATACAGCGGCCTTTGCAAGTTGAATCCCACCTGAAACAACAGCACTGCCACAACAAAATCTGAAACAGCTTTGTTTTTATATTTGACAGAATACTAATCAGATTTGTATCTCAGCCAAGATTAAAACAATTTCTAAACTGAGTGCTGCAAATTCAAGAGAATCACTTCTACTTTAAAGATAATAAAGCAAAACCTGATCTTCTCTTTCAAATTGTCTTCCTTTCTTCAAACTCCAGTCAGCAACGAAAATTTCAACAACACTCCTCTTTATCACAGCGACTACTACTTTTACAAAATAGAATGAAGCTTTTAACACAGTGGGAACTCCCTTTTTAGAAGTTACACAGAAGTATAATTTTTTTAATTGCAACCCATACTCACCGGAGACATATTTTTATGCTTCAGACATACATATTCTTCACACACCTTTTTCCCAAATGACAATACTTCATATATATATATATATAGGCAGACTTAAGGGATCACCAGATTAGAAGCTTGGAGAAGTTAAAACCATTTCTTAACCATCAACCGCTATACAACTTCTTTTTCAACGTTTTCCGCAAGCATACGATGACAACCAACTCACATTTCATGTTTGATGATAAAACCCGACACTCTTTCAATCATTATTTTAATTCAACACATTCACGACAGGATGTATCTATTCAATCGGCAGTGTCTGCTATTAAAAATAATTCATATGGTTTGGTGGGCACGCTAATTACCAATTCACAACCCAAGCCACTCAGCCCATATTCGATGACAATCCAATAACCATTGTGTTTTCCGTATGTCTTCCAGCAATAGACTTCTTTCATTAAGACTTTGCTTGATACAGATCTTCCCGATAAATGAGATTGCACATATAAGGGGCTGCTTTCATAACATTCAGCAATATTTATGTATCAAGAGAAATTATATTACTGTCTCCATTAAACTCAACAAAATATATTCTTCAATGAACCTGATACAGATTTATTAAGGTACTGTTTTGCAGGTATATCAAACACGACGCAGAAGACAAAACATTCATGCAACAAAGATGCAGAGTCAAATAGAAGTAACAGTAATCTTCTGTGTATTTGTAAGGTATCACTTCTATTGAATATCTTTTGTCTTTGTCTTGATATCATAGAGATTTCCATGGTTCGCACTGGTCCGCGTTTCTTCTTCCAGGTTGTGTTTTTGTTGTCTTTCTGGCCCATTCCATTCCTCCTGGCTGTGATCGCATGTTTATGTTTGTACGACAGTGAGCAGACTGGTTTGGTTTGATTTGTCCACCATGCATCGGCTCTTCCTCTTCCTCATCGCGTGTCTGCTTCATCCTGTGGTGCTGTGGCGAGTTGACAGGTGTTTGCGAGCTGAGCTGCTAAATGTGCTTTGGTTCTGTGGCATTCTCCTCCACGACTTGCTACTGTGTTCTCTCTCTCTCCCCTTTTCTGCTGGGATATGCTCACTGCGGACTCAATGGAGGCTTCATCCCAGACCCCCATTACATACCAGTGCCTCTACAATAGGATGAGCAAGCTGGAAGCTGAAAATCAATGCCTCCGGAACACTATCCAGTCCCTTTCTGAGGCACTGTCCAATCTGAAACAACATGTGGAAACCAACTCTCAGCTCATCAATGATTTCTCAGTGACTCTCACAACTGAAACAATGGTCATTGAAAAACAAGTTGATTCAAACAATGAGCAGATTTTGGAAATCAGCATCATCAAAGATAAACAAGCAGAACTGGATAACAAACAGGCCTCTCTGATTACAGAAACCAAACAACAACTGAAATCTTGGGCTTCAAGTTGCAACAACACCAGCCCTGCCCCCCTCTTTGGCGTTGAGAAACTCGTTCAAGATAAGCTGGCCGACAAGCGAGTTAGATGGGCCCATGAGCTTAACTTGTGAGTTTGCGGTCTATCACTCTCCTCTTCTACTGACCCCGTGCTAGCAGGTTACTCCTTCTTCAGTGATCGGGTCGGTATATCCGATATCACTCTTGACAGAGCCTAGATTAGCCACGACGAAACTCTTTTCCTCAAATTCCTATCCATGGCAGACTGGCTTCGAGTTCCTAGGGCAAGGAGGAAGCTTTATCCTCTTCCCACTAAGACTTATTTGGATGAGGATCTCACTAAATCTCAGGTGGCAAAACTGAAACACTCTAGAGGACTTGTTGCGGAGACTAGACGGAACGGGAAGTGGTCTGTTATCAAGACCCTAAGAGTTGTTATTCGTGAGTCTCCTCCTCCTAGGTGGGAACCCAAACCGGCTTTCAAAGCCAAATGACGATCCAAGCGACAATTGGTTAGGAAGGAACGCCACAGTTGTTCTCTACTTGTCAACTGCTGGAATGATAATGATATTTTATGGTCCTTACTGTAATGTCCTGAACTAGACTGACACGTTTCTGAGACCGTACCGATGGAGTGAACAGGTACAGTGTACACCCAATCTACCAAGGGTGTCGTATAGTGGCGCGGATCTGTCTGCCGTACGGTGGCGCGGATATGGCGTGGATCTATCTGTCGTACGGTGGAGCGGATCTGTCTGCCGTACGGTGGCGCAGATTTGTTTGTCATACGGTGGCGTGGATCTGTCTGTCGTACGGTGTGATGAGGCTGTGTAATGGAGATGGCACGAATGAAGTTGGAAATGGACCGAGGAAGGGAGGCGTACAATGATCCACAATATATTCCAGACTATATTATTACTACACAACAATACTTGCCAGATGAAATATGAATAATAATTGCTTCAATTTGCCAAATACCCAGACCCAGAGAACAAGCAGAGTAGGGTGAGGGTTGATTCCCACCGAAACTGCACAAAACCAAATAGGGAGGGTCTTTCACCTTCGAAATGGCAAACAACAGAATCCCAATAGGAATTCGCAAATACAAATCAAATACAAAACTCCACATATTAAATCTAACCTACACGCCGAGCATAAATACCCGTCGGGGAAAACTCCCGAGAGTGCACAAAAGAGCCGACGGCGACAACTAAACTATGCTAACAAAAAGAAAGAATGGGCCCGAGATAAACTAAATCAATCGCGACCCCTAATACAATAGTTTTAATAGTCATTTAATGACGGGGATATTACAGTCCTCCCGTCCCAAAGATTGCTTGTCCTCAAGCAATTTCACGCTGGGGTGTTCCAGAATCTCTTCTCCTTCCCAAGTGGCATCTTCAAGGGGAAGGTCCTTCCAACGCACAAGAAATTCCTTGATAGTGCGTGTCCTCAATCTTCTCTCCCGGTTGTTGATGATTTCCACAAGTTCCAATACTAACTTTCCTCCGTCATCGAGGGGTGGCAGGTCTGTGGAAACTGTCACTTGCTGGCCCACAGCTTTCTTCAGACAAGAAACGTGGAAGACGTTGTGGATTTGGCTTCCCTCAGGCAGGTCCAATTCATATGCAACTTCGCCCACTCTCCTTGTCACACGGTACGGTCCGTAGAAACACGGTCTCAACTTCTCCTTTCCCGAAGCCTTCAGAGACGATTGTTTGTAAGGTTGAAGTCGGAGGTATACCAAATCCCCCACTTCAAAACTCCTCTCGATTCGGTGCCTGTCAGCGTACATTTTTTGCTGACTCTGAGCGTGCCGGAGATTTTCCTTTAGGGATCTTAGAATATCTATTCCTTCCTGCAGCCAGTCTTTGGCCTTCGGCATGTGACTGTCACGGAGAGCCAAATCCACAAATGAAGGAGGTTCATACCCGTACAAAGCTTTGAAAGGTTCCATTCCAATGGACATGTGGAAAGTGGTATTGTAGCAGTACTCTCCCAGGTGTAGCCATTTTACCCAAGCCCTTTGTTGTGCTGAAACATAATTTCTGAGGTAACCTTCCAGCCATTTGTTTACAATCTCCGTTTGTCCATCGGTCTATGGGTGGTAACTAGTGCTTGGTGACAACTCTGTCCCTGCTAGCCGAAACAATTCTTTCCAGAAATTACTGAGGAAGCAACTGTCTCTGTCGCTCACTATGTTTCGAGGGAGTCCATGCAAACGAAACACCTCTCAGAAGAATAAGTCTGCTACCTGTGAAGCGGAAAACTCTATGGGTATAGCAAAGAAATGTGCATACTTGGTTAGCCTGTCGACTATTACAAAGATGCAGTCCTTCCCTTGTGCCTTAGGGAGCCTGGAGATGAAATCCATTGATATACTATCCCACTTCTTCTCTGGAATCGGTAATGGCTGCAGCAAACCCGCCGGTAGAGTGTGTTCGGATTTATTTTGTTGGCAGATGGAACATTCCTGGACGTACTGTAATATATCACCTTTTAGGCCCTTCCAAGAAAATCTTTCCCTAATCTGTCGATAGGTCTTCAAGTAACCTTGATGCCCGGCTAGAGGTGAATCGTGCATTTCTTTCAAAACCTTTTTCTTCAACTTGGATTTAGGTACCAGGTAAATTCTGTCCTTGTAGAAAATAATATCATCTACCACTTTATACCTGTCGTCCTGTATTTCTTTGTCTAAGAGTTGGCATGTGAACGTGTCCTTGGAGTATTCAACCAACAAATGTTCTTTCCAATCCGCTGATATTTGAGATAAGGAATAGATGGCCGGTTTTCTTGACAAGGCGTCAGCTACTACATTATTTTTTCCTTTCACATATTCAATGTCAAAGTCAAAAGCCTGGACTTTACTTACCCATTTCTGTTGTCGCTCATTCAATTCTCGTTGTTCCAGAAAATGCCTAAGACTGTTGTGATCTGTACGGACAATGAACTTGGCTCCGACGAGGTACTGCCGAAACTTGGTCAAGGCATGCATTATGGCTAACATTTCTTTGTCGTATATAGAATACAACATCTCGGCTCCTAAGAGCTTCCGACTTTCGAAAGCAATGGGGTGGCAGTCTTGCATTAAGATGGCCCCGATGCCTTCTCCGGAGGCATCACACTCCAGGATGAAAGGTCGATTGAAGTCTAGCAGTGCAAGGACTGGACAAGAACTCAGTCTCTTGGAGTTTCTCAAAGGTCTAATGTGCTCGTTCATTCCACTGAAAAGATCCCTTCTTCGTCAGGTCGGTGAGAGGTGTGCTGCGCTGAGAGAACCCCTTCACGAACTGTCTATAGTAACTACACAACCCAAAGAATCCACGTAGTTTTGAAAGAGTCTTCGGAGGTGGCCAATCTAGGATAGCCTGAATCTTTTCTTGATGCACTTCAACTCCCTGGCTATTGACAATGTGCCCCAAATATATCTCTGTCATCCCGAATTCACATTTGGATTGTTTGGTGAACAACAATTGTGACTTCATAATCTCGAGTACTTCTTCCAAATGCCTTAAGTGCTCCTCCCATGTCTTGTTGTAGATCAGTATATCATCGAAGAATACCAGTAGGAATTTACACAGCTGTTTGTTAAAAATGTGGTTCATGCACGATTGGAATGTAGCAGGAGCGTTGGTCAATCCGAACGGCATGACCAGAAATTCATAATGCCCATAATGGCAATGGAATGTTGTCTTCTCCACATCTTGCTCCCTCATGCGGATTTGTTGATACCCCGAACGGAGGTCTATTTTGGAGAAATAAACGGCACCGTGTAACTCATCCAACAATTCATCGATCCTGGGAATCGAATACCTGTTCTTGATGGTTTTTTTGTTCAGTGCACGGTAGTCTACACACATTCGCATTGTTCCATCCTTTTTAACGAGCACTATTGATGATGCGAAGGGACTGGCGCTGGGTCTGATCCAACCTTTGTCAAGGAGTTCTTGAATTGTTTTTTCAATTTCATCTTTTACCCTCCTAGGGTGGCGGTATGGCACAATGATTACTGGTTTGGCACTAGCTTCCATCTCAATGGCGTGTTCGAATCCTTGGTGTGGTGGTATGCCTGGCAGTATGTCAGCGAAGACCTAGTGGTATCTATCCAAAACCCTTTAAAGTTCTTCCTCCTAGAGGTCCATTCTTTGTCTCTGTATGGGTTCTATCGAGGCAAAACATTGTGCGGCCCAAACCACATTGTCGTGTCTGAAGATAGGTTCCATTCGTTGGGCTGAAATTTCCTTCGGCCCTCCATTTGACATCCCTCTCAACACAACTTTTTTGCCGTTTACCTCGAAGGAGAACTCCATCTGCTTGAAACTCTGTGTGTATTCATCCAATGTTTCCATCCACTGAATGCCGAGAATGACTTCCATGTCGTCCAAATCCACCACGAAGAAATCATCTGTCACCGTGTGGTTGCCCATGGTGATGCTCAGTTGTGGAACCAAATGAGTGCATTTTAACAAATTTCCTCCCACTACTTTGACATCAAATCCCTAGTGTGCCTACCTACATAGGCTTCACCGGCTCACTAGTGAGGAGTTAATGAAGTTGAGTGTGGCTCCGCTGTCAAGCATGACCACGACCCGTTGTCCTTGGAGGGTGCCCCGGACCCGGAACACAGTGCATCTCGGAGTTCCTGCCAGAGTAGCAATGGCGCCTCCTCTTTTGAAGAGTGTGGCAAGTCTTTCTGCGCGATTGATGTTTACCTCCCCGAAATTTGTTGTTCGGCTACTTCGGACTTAGGTGTTTGTTCTTCCTCTCCGTCAGACGAAACCTCAATGTAATGGATTTTTCCTTTGCCAAGGCATCGATGTCCCGGAACCCATGGCTCCTTACAGTTGAAACAGAGTTTCTTCCTTCTGAGTTCCTGCCTAGTTTCCTCATCCAACGGAGGCCTCCTTGGTGGAGGTCTGCTGTCTCTTTCCCGTGGAGCGAGAGGTGGTTTGGACTGCGAGTGATATTTGGTGGACGACGACGAAGATGTCGCCATGTTGCGTGCCTTCTTCATCGCTTCCGTGAGTGTGATGGGGTTGAATCCTTTCACCCATCCTTTGAAGGGTTCTGCCAGTCCATCCATGAACAGTACCACCAATCGTCTTTCTGAAATATCAGTCACCAAGACAGACAATCTCTTAAATTCTGTTATGTAATCATCGACTGTGCCAAATTGCTCTAACTGAGCCAACTCTTTGAAATTTAGTTTTGGATCTTTCCCATCAAAACGATCTATCAACCTCTCGGTGAATTCAGCGTAGGAATTTATTTGGTCGTGGTCGAGAGTAACCATGCCATGATGCCACCATTCGTGGGCTATTCCCTCGAGATGTAGTGCTGCAAATTTGATGGCCTCATCTTCTGGCATAGGGTTGAGCTGGAAATATGTGTCTGCTTTTTGCACCCATGCTCGAGCTGTGATAGTTCCAGACCCATCAAAGGAGGATAGATTAACTTTGCCCATCTTCCGTCTCAGATCGTCATTATAATAGCCATGCTTGTTTCCACCAACATACCTCATTCTCAGCTCAACATAATCTTTGTAGGATATATCTCCTTCAATATTTGCGTTCCTCCAATCTTCCCGAAGCAGATCTTGTATTTCCTGGAAGGTTGGTTGCTCTCCTTGCCATTCTTCCGCCCGTGGAGGGAAAGTTGGCATTGACGGTCAAGAGCGTACAGGTTGGGGATTTGCCTGTCACGAGACAAAATTATCGCTTTGTTCTGCGGATATCTTGCTTTCGGCCAATTTTCGCAATCTCTTCCATGAGGCGTTGAGTGTCATTTATCTGTACCTGGTTCTTAGTGAGTTCTCTTAGAAGAGTCATGACTTTGGCCATAGGGTCTTGCGGATCGCCCATTCTACTAACTGAGTGAGATCTCCTTTTCCTTGAATAAACTCTCATTCAATACCCACAAGCTGGCAGAATCACCAGCTCTGATACCACTGTAATGTCCTGAACCAGACTGACACATTTCTGAGACCGTACGAATGGAGTGAACAGGTATGGTGTACACCCAATCTACCAAGGGTGTCGTACAGTGGCGCGGATCTGGCATGGATCTGTCTGCCATACGGTGGCATGGATCTGTCTGTCGTACGGTGTGATGAGGCTATGTAATGGAGATGGCACGGATGAAGTTGGAAATGGACCGAGGAAGGGAGGCATACAATGATCCACAATATATTCCAGACTATATTATTACTACGCAACAATACTTGCCAAATGAAATATGAATAATAATTGCTTCAATTTGCCAAATACCCAGAACCAGAGAACAGGCAGAGTAGGGTGAGGGTTGATTCCCACCGAAACTGCACAAAACCAAATAGGGAGGGTCTTTCACCTCCGAAATGGCGAACAACAAAATCCCAATAGGAATGTGCAAATACAAATCAAATACAAAACTCCACATATCAAATCTAACCTACATGCCGAGCATAAATACCCGTCGGGGAAAACTCCCGAGAGTGCACAAAAGAGCCGACGGCGACAACTAAACTATGCCAACAAAAAGAAAGAATGGGCAAAAGATAAACTAAATCAATCGCGACCCCTAATACAAAAGTTTTAATAGTCATTTAATGACGGCGATATTACACTTACCGGGTCTCTTTCAGGATGTTGGTTCCGCCGACGTTCTTGCTGTTACGAAGACTCACGAGAGTCATGTCCGTCCTCTCTCTAGTTTCCCTGGGTATCAGTGGCTTTCCGTCTTTCGGGATGAGGTCAGATCTTCTGGTGGGGTCGCATGTCTTGTCAGTGATCACCTCTTCAGTTCTAGTTTTGTGATTCATGCCAACAGTTCTGCCAAATTAATGTGGATCCGTATTGGTCGTACTACGCCACATCACAGAGACATCTTTATCGCAATGTGCTATTTTCCGCCACCCTCCTTGTCCTATGTTGTTCATAGTGCTGAGTGTGGCGATCCTTACAAGGACCTACTTGAGCACATCATCAGTTCCTTGGCCATGGGAGACATCATCATTCTTGGAGACTTTAACGCACGGACCAAAGACCTTCAGACTCCCCTTCATGACCATGGTGTTGATTCTGCTTGTACTTCCGAGACCGAACTGCTCACTCTGGGCTTACAATGTTCCTCTAATGATAGTCGGGGGCCCCTCACAAGGTATGGTTGCCACCTTCTTCAGCTCTGTGATTCCTCGGACCTAGTGATTCTGAATGAAATCCCATGTTTCTCTAGTTCTGGATCCTTTACCTGTCGGCCTCACTATGGTGGCACGAGTGTCGTGGACTACGCTCTATCCTACGCCTCCTTCATCCCCTCCATCCACCACTTCACCATCTCGCGCCTCCCTTTGGACGACCACGCCCTCCTCAGCCTTTCCATCAGAGTCTCCCCACCCCCCTTACCCATCCCTCCTTCCCTGCTTCCCGTGCAAACCCTCACCCGCACCTCCTTTCGTTTCTCTGAGAGCGACCAGGGTCTCTTTGTTTCTCACCTCAGACGGCTCCTCCCGCTGGCCTCCTTTACTGAGTCCGGAGATGCTTCCTCCATGTTCAACACACTTGCGACCACTCTTTGGGAGTCCACACTCCTCTCCATTCCTCACCGTACCACCCCCTTATCTCACAGCCCCAAGCGCAGGAACACTTGTCCTATGAATCAGTGGTTTGATGAGGATTGCAAGACCTTCCACCATTCTGTTCGTTCTGCCTTCTCCGCTCATTCTCACTCCTTCACTCAGCTGAGGCTCTCCTACCGTTGTTTCCTCTGCCACAAGAAATGCGTCTTTGACACGATGCAGTGGAGATCTCTATGTGCTTCTCTTCTGCGGTCCCCCAAGCTCTTCTGGCGCACTCTGTTCCCCCACCATCCTCCTTCCACCATGGATTTCCGCTCACTGATCTCCCACATTTCCACTCTCTATGACATCCCCGGCCAGCCCTCTCTCCACCTCACTCCTTCGCACACTTGCCATCTCTTCACATTCTCCAACATCTGTGAGGTGGTTAGACTGATGAGCAACAGTAAGACAGCAAATGAGGAAGGGTTCCAAGCAGAACTCTTCAAACTTGGTATCAATGTTCTGGGTTCATTTTTCTCAGTGCTCTTTAACAGAGTGGTTTGCACCGGTTTTCCCCACTCCTGGTCTCGGCACATCATATACCCAATTCATAAGACCAGTGCAATCTCGGATGCCGGGAACTACAAAACCATCATGGTTGGGCACACTTTTGCCACTTAGATGTATGCCTGAGGGGTTTAGGTGCACGAGGAGAAGATTCAGGAAATTCTTGACTGGCCCCCACCCAAGACACTCTTGGAGCCACATGGATACTTCAGACTATGCAGCTATTATAGAAGATTTGTAAAAGGATTTTCACAACTGGGAGCACCACTGACAGATCTAACAAAGAGGGGAGCTTTCCATTGGGATGCGCAAGCACAACAAACCTTCAACAAATTGAAGTCATGAGTACATATCAGGTACTATCCCTACAAGACTTCACACAACCCTTTGTCTTGTAGTGTGATGCGTCGGGAGAAGGCACTGGAGCAGTATTAATGCAAGACCGTCACCCCATCACGTTTGAGAGTCAGAAACTCTCGGGAGCAGAACAACTGCACTCCATGTATGAGGAGATGCTTGCCATTATGCACGCACTGGCAAAGTTCCGACAGTACCTTATTGGAACAAAATTTGTTGTGCGGACAGATGACAACAGTCTGAGATATTTTATGAAGTAGGACTTAAATGAGTAGTAATAGAAGTAGGTGAGCAAAATCCAAGCCTATGATTTTGACATTGAGTACGTGAAGGGGAAGAATAATGTGGTGACCGATGCTCTATCAAGAAGACCTGCCATATGTTCATTGTCACAGATCTCGACAGATTGGAAGGCATATTTCTTGGTCAAGTATTCCAAGAATTCATTTGTGTGCCAATTGATGGATGGCCAAATACAAGATGACAGATACAAGGTGGTTGACGATGTCATTTACTACAAGGATCGGATGTATTTGGTACCCGAGTCAAAGATGAGGGAGAAAATTTTGAGGGAAGTTCATGACTCGCCTCTTGCACGACACCCTAGGTACCTCAAAACATATAGGCAAATTCGAGAAAGGTTCACTTGGAAGGGCCTCAGGATGACGTGCTACAGCACGTGCAAGAACTTTCCACTTGTCAATAGAATAAATCTAAGCATACCTTGCCTGTCGGGTTACTGCAGCCCCTGCCAATTCCTAATCAAAAATGGGAGAGCCTTTCGATGGATTTCATCACCGTTTGACCAAATACGCCCACTTCTTTTCCATTCCCACAGGATTTCAGGCAACTCAGGTGCCCGAGTTATTTTTCTGAGAGGTGTTCTACTTGCATGGCCTTCCGAGGAACCCAGTCAATGACAGGGATAGTTGTTTTCTTAGCACTTTTTGGATGGAGCTATTTCGCTTAGCCCGAACAGAACTGTCACCGAGTACGAGCTATCACTTGCAGACGGATGGTCAAAGGGAGATTATGAACAAATGGCTAGAGGACTACCTCGGGACCTACGTTTCAGCACATCATAAGGCGTGGGTCTGTTGGCTACATTTAGGAGAGCATTGTTACAACACTACCTATCACGTGTCAATAAGTATGTCACCCTTCAAGGCACTCTATGGTTATGAGCCTTCGTCATTTATGGATCTGGCCTAAGGCGACAATCATGCACCGAGGGCCAAGGAATGGCTGCAAGAAAGTTTGGATATCTTGATTTCTCTCTAGGACAACCTGCAAAGGGCTTAGAATCATCAGATGTATGTCGACCAACACCGGGTAGAGCAAAGTTTTGAGGTAGGAGATTTGGTTTACCTCCAACTACAACCATATAGACAATCTTCCTTGAGGAAAAGTGGTGCCGAAAAATTGAAGCCACACTTCTATGGACCCTACAGAGTGGTTTGAAGGGTGGGTCAAGTTGCCTACGAGTTGGAGCTTCCCAAGCAAAGTTGGATTCACAATGTTTTTAATGTTTCGTGCCTTTAAAAGGCAATCGGTTAGCGTGTTCCAGTTTCTGAGGAACTCCCACCCATTAACGATGAAGGAAAACTTATTTTGGAGCCCGCGGAGATCATCAAGGTCAGAGAGAAAAGGCAAAGATTGCGCACCATCAAGGAGTACCTAGTTCGTTAGGACCTGTCAATTGAAGATGCCACGTGGGAAAGCAAACGGATCTTGGAGCATCTGAGTCTGCAATTGCTTGAGGGCAGACAATTCTTGGGCCGAGAGGATTGTAATGTCCCCGATATAATTAAATAATTCAATTAAAATTAATTGTATGTATGGCCGCAAAACTTAATAATAATATCTTTCGGGCCTCTTTTTTATTTTCTAGTTAGTTATGTTTTTGTCATGTCGGCCCTCTTGTAACCCTTCGGAAAGTTTCACAGAGCCCGTTTATTAGGTCGTGTTTGGTGTAGTTGTAGGTATGGTGAATTTTATGTTTTATTTGTATTTGCGAACTCGAGTTAGAAGTTTAGCATTGTCTGTCGTTTTGGAGGTGCAAGATCCTCCCTATTCAGGTACTCATAGTTTTGGTGGTTAGCAGCCACCCTAGTCTGCTCTTCTGTGCAATTTGGTGAAGTCTTCATTTGAAGACGAAATTGTAATAATTCTTAATATTCTATACTACATGCGGCTTTCGATCTACTATTCATTCTAGTGTTGATTCTGTGTGAAATATCTTGTATAACTCGAGTATAATATATTCGCCACCATCGTGACATTAATCCATACCTGAGAGACCATAGGAATGCAAGTGAAGATTACGTGCATAATTCGTACGAAGTAGGGAGGTCTGGTCGTACAGTGCATACTGTACAAAGGGACTAAGTTGGAAGTTTACCGTACGGTAAACTTGAACCATACATCTACGTGGAAGATCGTACGGAGATAGAGTATGTGTGTGGAGACTTTTTCGCACTGTGAAGGGCGTAGGAAGGAAGGTCATACACTGGAGGGCATGTATTGGTCATACGACAGTGGTATTGCGGTGACCATACGATGTGCTCCAAAGGGGTCCATACGACCAGAAGTGTCGTTGGGACATTACAATCCATCATGCTATTATGTATCCGACAAGGTTTTCTACTTCTATGTCACAGAGATTTCATACAAATACATGGTTACAAGATGATTATGGGGTCAGTAGGCATGATGGCTTGGCTAATCAATGTTGTCGGGATAATTGTATGTACGGGTTATTATGTTACTCTCGGTCGTTAGTGACCGAGAGGTTAGACAGTTACGTCACGACGCATCGGTCGTGACCCTTCGGGTACTTTATATACTCTCTCGGAGGTTGGACATGGGAGATATGATTGTATAATCATTATGATATAAATGTACTTGCCAGTCTGGAATGATTAATGAAAGTATTTATTATTCTCTTATATATTCTGTGTTTATTATATTTCCCGTACGATGTCTGTATTATTATAACATCTGGCGCCGTTGCCTAGACGTACTCGGGAAGAGAAGTGAGGAAAGGATTTATGCCCAATGTTTTAAATAAAGATAGAAATAAAAAGCAACAAGATGACGAAGGCGAAGCCGCACAGAAGGCTTTGATCTCCGCGCAACAACGTGAACGTCGGTATAGGCTGAGGCAACTTGCCAAGGACCAGCTTGCCGGAGGGTTGCCCGAAGGGAACCTCAGAAGTGGTACGGAAGGTGCAGAGGCCGACGGAGAACAGTTCACTTCGCCGGAGCATTGGAGAGTGCGGAGTAGGGAAGAACTACTCGAGGAAACACAATTGAGACAGGTCTTACTTCAAGAAGAGCGAGACCAGTTTGAAGATTTGACCCGTACACCACGTGCAGAGGACCGAGACCACGAAGGGAATCGTACGATCGAAGGTGACAGTACGGCCGAAGGCACTGCGAATGCACAGGCGAACCCTCCGTTGGAACCAAGGACTCCACACAGTACGATCCCACCAGTCACACAACTACCGCACGAGCAAGTGCCACCAGTGAACACTACACACAATACTCAAGGAGGAGGTGGTGTCGGAGTACCGAATCCCTCGCGGAGGCAACAACCTACCATGGCTGCGAGTAAGCAGAAATTGCCCAAGTTCATAGGCCAAGCGAAGGAGGATCCTGTTCGGCATTGCCGGACCTGTGAGACTATATGGGCTGCCAATGGAGTTACCGACCAGGACGAATGGATCCGCCAATTCCCTGCAACATTGAGGGAGGGAGCCATTGATTGGTACTCCGATGTAGACAAGACAGGCCTGACGACATGGAATGATGTGAAAAAGGCCTTCCAGACGGAATTTCAGTTGTTAAGGGACGACAATGAGATTCTGGCGGAGATTTACAATACCAAGCAAACGAAGAGTGAGTCTGTCCGTGCCTACGGACGGCGACTGAAGGAACTCATAGGGAAGATGGAGTCAGCCCCGGCAGACGAACTCAAGAAAAGGTGGTTCGTGGAGGGACTAAAAGCTTCCCTTCGGAAGAAAATGAAAATTGTCCCGCCCACGTCGTACAGCAACGCGTACAACCGTGCAATGGATCTGGAGAGCGAATATAAGACCTCCACGAAGACTAAGTCTTCGGATGATGAATCAGAGGCAGAAAGCAGTGAGGGCGAATCGAGTAAGAAAGTGTTGGCCCTACAAAAAGATCTGGCGAGGATGATGAAAGAACTGAAGGCCACCAAGGGAGGCTCGAGCAAAGCAGAGGAAGACACTGTGTGGTGCACAGACTGCAAAGAAGCAGGCCACACAAAAAGTTCTTGTCCGAAGAAGGCTTTTTGCGATATCTGCCAAATCACAGGACATTCCACTAAAGAATGTCCCTACAACTTGAGGGCGAGAAATCAACAAGTGCTCTATGCCCAGGAGCAACCCTCCATGTTTGGGACCGGCGGTCAACAAAATGTTGCATCATCCAGCAAGTACAGAAACAACCGACGGGGAGACCGAGGCAATGATGAGAACAAGCCGCGGGTCCAGTATGACGCGAAGGGGAGGCCCATGATACAGTGCAGAAGTTGTAACCAATGGGGACATTATGCCCGTGACTGTCAGAATGAGACTACCGCTCCACTAAAACTGTGTCGGTGGTGCGGACCGGGGAACCATGAGGATGCTAATTGTTCGAAGCCCGGTTGCAACATCCTAGACATGTAACGAGGGGGCACGGAGAAGGTCCTCGCAATCACACGCGGGCAAATGAAGAAGGCCACATATCCTCACCCCCCGACAGAGAAACAAAGGATGCTCGAGGCGAAGGCTGAGATCGCGAAGGGTATGGAGGACCGAAGGGACTCCACAGATGTCGACATTTCTACTCGAGCAATGGCCGAACAAAATATTTTAAGGCAGATAATGCAATTGGAGGTACCAGTAAAGGTCAAGGACCTATTGGAAACGATGCCGCATCTCAAAACGGCTCTATTCCTTCGGCAAAACATTCCAGCAAGCACGGTTGAACGAACGGAGATCACGAGTGGCTCTGCAACCGACCCCATGACGCTATCAATAAATAATGGGCGGAATCCCGCAGTGGTGGAGATGGGTATTTTGGGTACCATCCTCACGAACACAATTGTCGATGGTGGGTCGGGCGTCAATGTCCTCCCGGAAGAAACGTGGAAAAGCTTAGGGAAACCGACGCTGTGGCCACCGACTTTCAATTTATTAGGGGCCGACCAGCACGGTATTAAGCCTCTCGGTACACTGATGGCGCAGCAGGTGACTATTGGAACCCAGCCTTTCACCTTAGATTTTGTTGTAATCCCTCTTAAGCAGAAGGGGTATGATGCCATCCTGGGTAGAGGGTGGTTGGTGACGGCCCGAGCCAATCATAATTGGAAGAAAAACACCCTTGCATTTGAAAAGGGGGGAAGGAAGTTTGTAGTGGACCTCAACACGCAGATGGTTGGGGAGGAAATGGCATCCGATTCAGAGTCAGACGACGGGATGGGCGGAGAGGAAGGAAACATGGAACTTAATGCCGAAGGGATACTGAAAGTGGAGGATGATACAGATTCGATGGACGGTCTATTCCACTGGCAAATGGGTGATTATGAATTATTTCCGCCATCCTGCAACATATTGAAGATTGAGGAAGCCGAGAGTGAGTTCCTTCCGGAATATACAGCATACCGAGAAGGGGAAGTCGAAAGGAAAGAAAGCCCTGCCCAGGAGTTTCGGAAGGAGGAACCCATCTGGCACAAAGAAGCAAAGTTGGAAAAAATAAATCTTGGGGATGAGAGAAATCTAAAACCCATCGTTATGGGAGACAATTGGAATCCTGTGTGGAGGACCGCAGTCTTCAAAATCTTGATTCTCCTTCTTATGTACGGGCAAGAGGCCGTGGTCCCTGTAGAATTTATGGTTCCAAGCCTTTGGATGGCCATTGAAAATGGACTTGGCCACAAGGAAAGCTTGAGGGAACGGTTGCACAATGAGATTAAGCAAGGAACATTTCGGGAAGTTGCTCACGATAGGGCTGTCAAGTTATGGACTCTCGATGAACGGATACATGACGCCATCAACAGGACCAAATTGAAACCTTCCCTGGAGAGGATGGACCAAAGAGGAAGGACAGAGCAACTGAGAGGATGGCAAATGACTCGAGCGGTCATGCAAGCGACCCGAGAGCCATCCGTACGGGCGACCAGAGAAGCCTTCGGACAAGAAATTGAAAAACACCCGTATGGCTATGCATGACCGTACGGCGGAGGGAAAAAAAAAATAAATTCGAAAAAGCAAAAAAAAAATTGAAAAAAAATGAAAAAGCAGAAAAAAAAAAAAATGAAAAAAAAATAATAAAAAATAACATGTTCGTACGATACCGTACGGCATGCATGTTGGCACCGTACGGTACATGTACCAATGGATTTTTAAAAGACTGTACGGCTTTTTTTGCAATTGAAGCCGGAGACATAAACCTGTGACCGTACATAGCAAAGGAGGTACGACCGAACATTGTAGAGGGTCGGAAATTGTGACCGTACGGCAATAAATGAAGGCATTCAACTAGACCGTACGGCCACCTTGCTGCGGGTTTCAAATTCCGTACATTGCCGTACGGGTGGAAGAAAAGCATGAGTTTCCTTGTTTATGAGTTTGTGGCCGTATGGTTCGTGTAGGAAGGTTAGGGAGCATACCGTACGGAAAGGACACGAAATATAAAGCAGAGCCGTACGGTGGCAGATAAAGACGAGGATGCCATATAGTTTCATTAAGATTTTCGTACAGTAAGCGGGACGAGTGTACGGGACGAGTGTAGGATAAGCGTATGGCAGCTTCTATTGGAAGATTCAAAAAAAAAAAAAAAAAAAAAAAAAAAACGACGACAAATAAAAATAGTTCAAAATGAAGAATGAATGGTACCGAAGGGACGAGCATGAGTAGGTGGTAAGGGAAACATAAGCGGTTTGCAAAAAAGAGCATGGGATTAGAAGAAAATCACAAAAATGGTGTGTTTCATAGACTTTGTAGGTGCTAAATTGGTCTTGGCGCTGCCCCTCGACCCCGCTGGGGGCGATGCCCCCTAGACCCCCAGTCGGTTTAGTTATCAGTCCCTGGAGAGTGTGACCAGTTGATGAGACCGGGAGCTGCTGCAGGCATGGAGCATCTGTATGTCAAAGGTGGAGAAACCACTGGAGCAAGCCTTTTGAGAGGGGTATTACGCTTTGAGGCACTCGGAGTAGGTGTTGGCTAGACGGGAGACTATCGTGGTGGATGCACAGAGAGCTCGGGAGGAGCTGACCACCCAGTTGGAGGCAGTAGAGCGACACTTGGCTCAGCGTACCCAGGAGTTAGAAGCAGAGAAGGCAGCACGGGTGGCTATTGAGGTCAGATTGACAGGAGAGACAATATTGTGTTAGCTGACACTACAGCTGAAAAGTATGTTTGGGAGACAAGTTTGGTGCAGGCACGGGAGGAATGTGATGTGATGGAAAAAGAACTACGAAGCAGCATTGATGGGGAGGGCGGCACTTTAGCTTTTTCAGGGACGCCCTCCGCCCCTTCTCTTCAATGATTTTCTTATTCTATGTAGTGTATTTCATCTCCTTGTTGTTGTGAGTCGCCGGAGACGACTTTGTTTTTTGGGGGGGATGATGTTGTCGGGATAATTGTATGTACGGGTTATTATGTTACTCTCGGTCGTTAGTGACCGAGAGGTTAGACAGTTACGTCACGACGCTTCGGTCGTGACCCTTCGGGCACTTTATATACTCTCTCGGAGGTTGGACATGGGAGATATGATTGTATAATCATTATGATATAAATGTACTTGCCAGTCTGGAATGATTAATGAAAGTATTTATTATTCTCTTATATATTCTGTGTTTATTATATTTCCCGTACGATGTCTGTGCAATACTAAGTTTACCCCAAGCTGGTAAACAATCAACACGTCCATAGGAATTGGGCAGAGGATAGAGAGAGACGTTGTGTTACAAATACTTTCATATATTTGTATCACTTCATGACAGATGGATGTGAGGTTCATTTGTACTGAGATCCGGACGGCGATAGGTTTGGCACTGTGTATTGGATGGGTCCCAATGGATTGCTTCACCACTTCTGGCATGGTGAAGATGAGATCAAATTTGCACAAAGTAAATCGGAGGATATCAGACATGGCAAACTTCCTTTCTGGATTTGGGATCTAAGTGGGTTTTCTTCTGGCAATTGACATTGCTTGGGGACAAGCAATTTCAA
Organism: Chamaecyparis obtusa; assembly: GCA_027943335.1. Classification (NCBI taxonomy): domain Eukaryota; kingdom Viridiplantae; phylum Streptophyta; class Pinopsida; order Cupressales; family Cupressaceae; genus Chamaecyparis; species Chamaecyparis obtusa. The sequence continues at coordinate 201,066 of BSBK01004700.1, read as the reverse complement.
GGAGGGCAAATTGTAATGTCCCCATTTTAGCTCACCATGGTTTGCAGTTTGGTTTAGCTTATTATTGGCCCTCGTAGGTTGTCTGATGGTTGGAGGGTCCCAATTGGTAGTACAGGAGACCTATTTCCATTCCAAAGGTTAGGAGTGTTTAGGATTGCTCTTCATTTGGTACAATTTGGTAAGTGAATATTTCAAGAAAGTCGGGATTTCTAATTATAGAAGGGCACCTAAATGGGCTATGTTTGTAGTGTTGAGCCCTGGCACCTTTGGCTTGAGTAGATATTCAAGGACTTACTCTTTATAGTAAGTCAAATTCGCAGAACTACTATCTTTGGCAGGGCACTTGGACACATGGCATATGCAGAGGTCATCCTAATTCCTAGTTGACTCATTGAATTAAATTTCACGGCTCAAGTGCATGTTGTTTAATTATTACTAAAGCGTACTTTATTAATAATTCATTATAAAGTCTATTATGAAGTGTGAATGGGGGCCATGAGATATTCATATTATTAAAGAGCTTTAATCGATTAAATAAAGTTGGCGCCTAATGGAGGATTATTAATGAAGTCAACTATGCAACAAAGGCAAAATAAATTCAAGTCATTAAAGTGACTTGTGAGTGAAGATTCATGGTGAAATATTATAAAAAGACAAGGAGAGAAATCAAAGGATTATGCTATTGACTATTTTTCTTTTGTTGATGATCTTAGGAATTGGCCCAAGAAACCTAGGGTTTCTATTATATCCAACATTGGAGGACGTTGTTGTCCTTCATTTTGTATTCGCAAAATTTAGGCAACACTACGAAAATTTTCATAAATTTGTAGCCTAAACTCTCTAAGGTAGGCATTCTAAAGGCATTTTTCGAAGGCAATTGGTTATAGCGTGACTTGGCCTAAGTTTCTCGTCCTACAAATGCCATTTTCGGAGATTTTCATCAAGTTTTCCTTTGTCTTTCTTACAAAATCAGGTTTTTCTTTCCTAACTGCAAGTGCTCAATTTTTGGAAATCTCAAGTCTTAGATCAATTTTTCTTGGTTGGTTTATTTGTTTTTGCTCCTTTGTGTCTTAGGTCTTTTGCTTTTCAAATTCCAGTCGTTTTGAGCTATCGCAAGCCTAAATACATGTTGTAGTTAAGGAGAAAATAAAGGTTGAAGGCACTTGCAATCGGGTTTTTAAAAGCCTAATTACAAGTTGTCTTTATAATTTTTTTGTTTTACATGCTTGTAGTCGGGCTTTTAAAGCCTGATTAGAAGTTCTCATCCTTTAAGATACGTGTAACTTGCAAGAGTATTTGTTTAAACCAATTTAGTCATGGAGATGTGTTTTTTACAAACACTCGTTAATATTATGCTTGAAATCGAGCTTTTATAGCCCGGCTACAAGCTATTCTTTGATTACAAACTTATTAAAGCTTACATTGTAAAATACAAAACACGATGTCTCTATGAAAGTCACTTTTTTTTACTTGCAATGAGAGCTAGAAACTCCAACCTGCCTTTACTTATGACGTGAGTTACAAAGCCCGATCTTTTGTGAGGAAATTTGAGTTTTAAAGGTTTATATCTTAGTTGCAGGGTCCGCACCCTGGTGGCTCGGACCAGGTTCGGGTGCGCCCTGGTGGCTCGGACCAGGTCCGGGTGCGCACTGGGTCCGGATTCGCGTGCGGGTCCGAGCTCGGTCAGGACAGGGTCCGGATTTGGCCCTGTGGGTCCGGCCGGGTCCGTGGCACCACGGACCCGGCCGGACCCACAGGGCCAAATCCGGACCCTGTCCGGACCGAGCTCGGAACCAGGCGGATCCGGGCAGACCCGGGAGGACCCCCCAAGGACCCAGCGCGGACCCGTACGGACCCGCGGCACTATGGGTGTTTGGTGGGGTCAAAAAGTTTTAAAATAACATTTTTTTATTGCTTTTTAAATTGGGAACCCTAATCCATCCCTTATACTTGCTTCCAAACCTCATTTGCACTCACTTTGCTCTTTCATTTTGTTGTTGTATTTTGCTCTCCCATTTTACAAGCTTGAAGAGAGGTGAAGAGTTTCAGCTGTGGAGTGCTAGATAGGATCCACAAAAGAGATTTAACTCATTCAAGTGTTTAAGGTATGCATTTGAGATTGATTTTGTAGAAGTTTGAAGTAAGCATTTGGATTGTTTTTAAATTTTTTTTCCAAACTTTCATGTTTTTGTAGAAGTTTGAAGTATGTTTTTTTTCCATTTTATTATAGATTGCATCTATCAAAATCAGCAATGAGTAGTGAAGGCTCAAGGGCTGAGGGGTCTCAAACCTTCAAAATTGATAAACAATCTCCTTTGTGGAAATACACTAGTAGAGCTGCTCAATGTCCTGGAGGTGGGGGGTTTGTTTGGACATGTAATTTTTGCAATACACAATATAGGAGCTCCTACTATCGAGTAAAACTTCATTTTTTAGGCCCTTCAGGTAAGGGGATCAATATGTGTGTGGGAAAAGACAAGAAGGGGTTACCACCTAGACAAATAGCTGCACTAAGAAAAGAACAAGCAGATGCAGACAAACTATGTGCAAAAGGGAAACAAGGTGGCAATACCGGGATACAACAAACAACATCACCACCCACTCAAACAACCTCTAGACATCCCTTCCTGCCTATGCCTTCAGAAGAAGATGAAGATGTGAATCAACCACAAAACACCCCCCGCAAGAGAGGCCCATTAGACAAGGCATTTCAAAATGAGTTAAGGGAGATTGCTGATGAAAAAATGGGACGTTGCCTCTTTGGAAATGGTCTTTCATTCAACTTAGTGAGATCACCCTATTGGAGGGAGATGGTTCAAGCAGTTAATGCAGCACCTTCTAGATACCAATGCCCTGGATATGAAAAGATGCGCACCACCTTATTGAATAATGAGAGGAGAAATGTAGATAACCGATTAAAACCAATAAGAGATTCCTGGGTTCAAACGGGTGTATCTATTGTTTCTGATGGCTGGAAAGATTGCAAAAACCGTCCTCTAATCAATGTAATTGCTGTATCCCCCAAGGGTGCAATGTTTTTGAAGGCAGTTGATTGTGGAGGGGAAAAAAAAGATGCAGAGTATATTGCTCAAATTCTCATTGATGGCATAGAGTCGGTGGGTAGTGACAATGTTGTCCAAGTAATTACGGACAATGCAAAAAATTGCAGGGCTGCTGGTCTTTTGATAGAGGCTAGATATGATCACATCTTCTGGACACCATGCACCGTCCACTCCCTCAATCTCATTCTGAAAGCAATTGGCACCCAAATAGAATGGGTGAAAAAAATATATGATGAGGCTGAGGAGATTCAAATGTTTGTGACAAATCACCATATGTCACAAGCAATTTTCAGAAGTTTCTCACACTTGGAATTATTGAAGGTAAATTTAAACTTTAATTTATTTAGTTTCATTTATCATTTAGAGTTCTATTTCATGTTTTACATATTTTAAATGTGTTATTAACTCACTATTGACATGTGTTTAGGTGGCTGAAACCCGATTTGCATCCCACATAATCGTGCTTCGACGACTTGTGAGGGTCAAGGAAGCATTGTGTCAAATGGTTATTAGCAACCAATGGAGTATTTGGAAGCAATCCAATACAGAGAGGGCTCAAAAGGTGAAGGCTACAATACTTGATGATGATTATTGGGCTCTTGTGGATTATTTATTAGAATTCACTGAACCTGTCATGTCTATGCTTCGGTTTGCTGACACCGATGAGCCTTGCTTGGGGGATGTCTATGATGGCATGGACACCATGCTGGAGAAAATGAAAATGGTAAGTTACAACTTACAAGTTTATAAACATTAAATTTACATAAGTTCATAATTTAGTAATTTTAAATTTACATAAAGATAACTTACATGAACACCATTTGATATCCCAGGTCATTCAAAGGAAAGAGAATGATCCTGATGACATCTTCTACAAAAGGATTGAATCAATTGTGCACCATCGGTGGAACAAGATGACTACATCCTTGCACCTACTTGCATATGCCCTATCTCCTAGATATTACAGCTCAGAAGTACTTTCTATTCCAGGGAGAGTGGCACCATTTAGAGATGTTGAGGTATCCAATGGGTGTAAGAAGGCCTTGGCTAAAATGTTCCGTGATCCAGAATTGGGGGCACATGTTAGAAGTGAATTTGGGTCATTCGTCTCAGGACAAGAGCTTGATGACATTGCTGAAGAAGACAGGGGTAGAATAAATGCAATCAAATGGTGGTACCTCCATGGGCAAGAATTCAAATACCTCCAGCCCCTTGCAATTAAAATATTGTCACAAGTAAGTTTTTAATATTTCAGATTTCTTTTTCTTTTTTTGGGCCACTTAACACTCTTGAATTTATTATTTTAATTTATCTTGTATTTATAGTTTATACAATTTGTTATTGTAGGTTGCAAGCTCTTCTGCTGCTGAGCGGAATTGGAGTACTTACTCCTTTATCCACTCTGTAAAGCGTAACCGGTTGGCAGCAAAAAAAGCAGAGGACTTGGTCTACGTACACAACAATTTGCGCCTTTTGTCACGGAAAGATCCGAGATACAAGAAAGGCCCAGAGATGCTATGGGATGTAGCACCCGAGTCTGCTGACTTGGAGATGACCATTCAGGATCTTGCTCTAGCCACATTGCTTGATGTGGATGATGAAAACATAGATGACATGGTACCCAGTAGTGCTAGTGGAACCAATTTGGGCTCTACTGATGGTGTTGATCTTACACTCGCAGCCGCTGAAGACCCCGTTGATACTGATTATTTTGATAATCCATTTGATGATTGATGAACAATGAACATTGAACTATATTTCTGATTTCATGTTTCAAACTTTAGTCTTTATTGAACTATAGTATGCTACCTACATTTTCATTTTATGGCAATGTGAATGGATGATCAAGTATTTAATTTGTTTATGAGTATGACATATGTTATGTGAATGGATGATCAAGTATTTAATTTGTTTATGAGTATGACATATGTTTATGAGCATTGATCAATGAATGAGGCTAGATTCATAGTATGAAGCATTGAAATGATTTAGAAATTCTGAAATTATGTATATTTCTCTTATTTTCTTGTATATATATTATATATATATATATATACACACGTATCCCCTACGAACCCAAAATAGGGGAAAAAAAAATCCACGAATCCACGAACCGGGTTCTCGTACCCGAATCCGTCCCCGAACCCGAATCGGTAACTTAGGTTTATATGATAGCATCTTATATGTAGTCGGGCTTTTAAAGCCAGACTACATCTTATATGTTTAAATTTAAAACATTAAATCTTCCTTGTAACACAAATTACAAACTGCAATCCTCACTACAAATCATCATTTTTTATTAAAGGCACATAAAAGCTTGCATTCATGCTCTTGAACCCCGGATATATTTCATGGTCATCGTTTTTGAAGTGAGTTGCAAGTGCAAACATCGCTTAGAAAACCCGAGCTTGCCACTTGAAGTCGACAATTTAAGTGAATGTTATTGTATATACATGAAATCGGTATTTTTAAAAGCCCAACTCTGTATGTTATTTTATTTAAAATACTCTTGCCATGTAATCTAAAAACTGCAGCTTCTTTGTCTATCGATATGTTCTTTGGGAGAAAAATTACACTTGCATTTGTGCATACGAACCCCGACAAGGCTTTTTAAAGGTGATATTGTTTTAAGAAGGTTGATGATTTAAGTATCAAATGCTTGCAAATAATGTTACAAAGTCTAACATCAACCATCAAGTGTAAAACCGATAAATTTCATTGCTTGTATTAATTGATACAAGTGTGATCATTGTGCCCTAGTCACTGTTTTGGAATGAAGGGCTATTATTTTCTCTTGCAATGCGATTTGTAAACACTGACACAAGATATTAAGGCATTTTTCCCAATTGTTTACTTGCAGCGTTTGATCTCCTACAGCCCACCACTTGTCATTTTTAATCCATTTTTCCCTTAGTTCGTAGTTATGGCTGAGAATTTTGTTTTATAATTGAATTGCAACCTCCTTCAAGCACTTGTGAACTCGGATTTGTCTTTCTTGAGTTCACAGTTCGCATATGAAAGAATTTTTGCTTGATTTTCTGAAGTCGTGTACCCTACCAATTCCTAATGCGTTTTTGGTCTCTTTTGCAATCCTTTTTCGTTGTCCAACAATATATTCAAAGCGAGACAGAGCAATTCCAAGCATGCCATCAGCACTGAAGAGTTATATGGGCAGAGTTAGAGTCATGGTTTGCAGTTCACATCTATGAGATGATATAATATTGAAATGCCAACCTTTTGAATTCTATGGCCTACCAGCTCGGAGAAATATGATGAATAACTTCAATATTAAGATCCTCTAGGTATTGGGAAGATATTGGATTCTGTGAAGACTGATGAACAGATTTTTGACTATGTATTAATGCACTATTCTTGACAGATCATGAAGGGAGATGGCATGTCTGATATGACAATCAATGAGAAAGATAGGGATCAACAACATTGATGGTAGTGATGACAAAGTTACAGGCTAAGAACTGTGGAGATATCGTCAAGAGCACAGGAGTATTTTCACTATTAAACAGAGATAGGGGTTGTCATAAACAGAGATACATGTTCTTATCATAAAGAGCAGCTAAAAGAACTTCTGAAGGACCAGCAGTACCCCCAAGCAAAATGATAAGAACACAAAGATCATCAAAGATGTAAGTTGTTGTCCCAGGATGAAATGCCTACCAAACCAGAAGTTTCCAAGTGTCAGCAATCCTGTAACAACTTGAAAGCCTACAAAGAGGTGAAAAAATTGTTAAAATGATTGAAAGCATAGAATGCTTTCCAAACAGAGATGGTCATGAAACACGAAAAGCCACTTTCTCAGTAACAGCCATTATGATGCAGAACAATCAAGGATGCAAGTTCCTATTCCACTTCAAGATGTTTCCACCAAACCTGGGCACATCAATCACAGAGCATCCTGTAGCAGCATAAAGAATGTAACAAAGGATGATGTAATTGGAGTCGTGTCATGTCAGGCACTTAATTTATTTTTCATCATGCATTTTGTAATTTCATTTCAACAGATTACATGTAATGTAAAAACAAGATGTAATAGCATGTGATAGTATCACTTCCAAGGTTTTAACATGCAATCACATTGCACGACATCAGGACTTGCAATGTTGAATAAGTCAACTATAGGTATTTAGTTGTTGAATAAGTCTCTATTAGTTGGGTTTCTCCCACTTTTCGCTCTTAGCCCTCACCTATATAAAGGAGTGGGCTTCATTGTATAAAAGGATCTTTTCTTTATGCAAGTAGGCTATGCAGGAATTGCTTATGGAGTGAAAATTTTGTTTTTTATCGTACAAAGTTTCAAAGTGAATAATGAAGAGCAAGTTTACCCAAACTTTGTGTTGTGAGGCTTGTGAGTAATTTATGTATTCTTATGTTGCATAGGTTATTCAATCTTTGATTTGCTAAGTGGTTTACTTTCGTAATCTTTTGAGCATTTGATTTGAGTTTTTGTAGACTTTGTGCTTCAAAAAGGCAAGTTGATATAATTTATAGCAGCTTCAGATACTTAAGGCTGAAAAGCTTTGTGCTTCAATTTCAAGTACTTTTCATAGAACTTTAAGAGTGTTTGGTAAAAGACTTTGAGCTTTACCATATACTCTAGTTGTTAATTCATTATTTGGGATAAGTCTAGAAGACTTTGGGTTTTTGCAACTAATCCACACATTACAAAGTAGATTGGTATCTTTTGTGTTGTCAACTTAGAAGCCATCGATATTATTGTAGCAACAAGTACTTTTTGTTTAAGTTTTACTGTTGTACAAAAGTTATTTGTGAAATCATTCCTGAAAAAAGAGGAATAGATTGTGAGAACCGCCCTTGTTTATAATTACCACTTAAGTCCTTGTTGGAGCCACCTACAGTAAGAAGGGAGCCTCCCCTATTGCTGAGAGGAGAGAGTAATCTCACTTAATGTTGCCTAAAGTTACAGCTTTGTAAGTTGTGGTCACAATGACTTACAAAACTTTTAGCCAACAGATGTCAATTCTTTAGTGTATGTGCAATTCTGAGACTGTCAAAGACTAGTTGAATTATTACTTATCAGTGGGCTTCATTCAGAGGTTCAGATTGTGCAAATTGGTTGAAGTTTTTGGAGAAGTGAATAATAATTCAAGGTTACATCTACAGGCAATTGTTAACAGCAATTTGTTGACTGATTTGGTGAATATCTGAGGCATCCGTACAAGTTTATCAACCCACATGAGACTCTTGGCTTTGGCGTTTGGCTTCTAGTGTTTAATGCCTAGAAATTTGTGCACTATTCTCATCCAATATTGGACGCCAGCTAAGAAATTCCTGTTTGCAGTTTGAAGGGGTTTCTTGATGATTTCCAAAGAGGGCGGCTCAATTCAGGTTTCTCTATTCTAGCTGCAAGCTGATTATATGCATTGTAATTATCAATCAAAAAAATAAGGCAATCTCTGTAAGCATTGCAAGTAATTTTGATTTCATTTCATATATTGTCTATTATTTGCAAATTCTAATATATATATATATATATTCTCAAAAAAGACAATAAGTACAAATCATTGCAAAAACACCAAAAACTAGCAATTGTCAGAGTGGATAGAAATTGAGCCAGTAGGGCTCATCACATTGAAGCCCTTAACTTCTTTGATCTGAAGTAATTTCCTAGCCACAAAGCCCTCATCAAGAAAATTATGGGTTGCACCTACATCAATGAGAGTTATTATTTGTTGCTCCTATAGATCACATCTAACCTTAAATGTTACAACTTTTTTATAGCTACAGAGTTGGCCAATGGTATCACCACTTTGCTATTCCTCTTATCTTATGATGAATATTACTCTCTGCTCACTAAATCATATATCTAATCTAATTTTTCTGATGTTGATTCCTTAAATGAAAAGTATTCTGTTTAAATTGCCTTAGCCTTGACACTGGATTTATGAGATGGGTTCCAAGGCTCCTTGTAATGAAAGCATAATTTTTTCTTCCAGATATCATTCAATTGCTTACCATCCAACTTGTTAGATTCATTCTTTACTGATTTAATTCCCTATGAAAATATTTCTTATACTTATCTTTTAGATGTGAGAACCCCTTGAACTAAAATTTGCTCCTAGAAGTAGAAGTCTCCATGTTCCTATCCTTCTTAATGGCCTCTTGTAATGTAGGTAGGGATTGAGTACCTTAATCCAACCTTGTCAAGGATCTAAAAGATCAACCATTAAAATAACAATGAGTCTCCTCGAAAATTTTGTGACCAACATCAAAAGCCTCTAAAAATCAGCAACATGTGCATCCACTTAACCCCACTCTTTTAGCTAAGTGAACTCCTTAAAGTGCAACTTTGGGTCCTTATCAAACCTATCAATGAGCCTCTTTGTAAACCCAACATAAAAAGTGATCTGATCATAACCTATAGTGATCATCCAATGACACCACCACTCATGAGTAATGCCATCTAGGTGTATAGTGGCATATTTAATAGATTCATCTTCAGGCATGGGATTAAGCTGAAAATAAGTGTCAACCTTTTGCACCCAAGCTCTAGCTGAAGTCTTCTCCGATCCATCATATTAAGGAAGGGTAAGTTTCCCAACCTTTTCTGTAAATCATAATTATTTGTTCTTCCGCCAACACAAGGTCTATGCTTCAATCTGAAGTCAATATAATCCCTAAGGAATATTGCAGCCTGAAAATCCAGGCCTCCCATCTGTCCAATCCTGGATAACTGATTTTGCAAATCACTAATGTGAGTTTCATTCTCAACTTGTGGTTGGACCCTAGGTGGGAAAACTGGCATAAGGGGCCTAAATTAACTGTTCTTGCCCATTGATTTACATTTATGTTGTTAACTAAATTATCCCCTTGTCCATTGTTACCTTTGTTATTTACACCCACATTATTGTTGTTGTTTGTTGTTGTCATTATTACGAACCCCCATTTGACGAGCCATCAACACAACCAACTGTCCAAGAGGTCATGTTTCTTGTGGTGTCTGATCTGCAGCATGTTGCCCTCTAAGAAAAGCATCCAACGTGTTCATGGCATGTTCTCCTTTTGGGTCCCTGTCACCAATATTCCCTGCTCTTTGTTCATCTGCTATCAAATTACGATTAGGCCTATTTTTGCAAGAGTTGTAGTGATGTGTGAAAGGCTGATGCTCTAACCTTGACATGTCACTATTGTATCATTCTAAAAGACCATCGATAAAAAGAACGAGTCTCCTCACTGAAATGTTTGTGACCAAAACCGAAAGCCCCTGAGAATCAGCAATGTACGCATCGGCTAAACCCCATTGTTTCAACTGAGCCAACTCCTTAAACTGCAACTCTAGATCCTTCTTGTAAAACCTATTCATGAGCATCTGTGTGAACTCGGCATAAGAAGTGATCTAATCGTTACCCATAATAATCATCCCATGATGCCATCATTCATGAGCAATGCCATCTAGGTGTATCAATAAGTCATAGCCATACTGACCTTCAAGAATAATTCAACAGCTAATACATGGCAGTGCCTGAATTTAAGCCATGTACTTGTAACCTCTTGTATCAATTTTTTTCTCATAGGCATATATTTAACTCTCCTCTTTATTTTTATAATTTTATTATTTTAAAAATATTGGAAGTTTTACTTTGTATTGATTGTGCTTCAACTTGTTGCAAGTTACTCTTTTCTTAAGCAAAATTGCAACATACTCTTATTTTAAGAACAACCTATTGGTAGTCAAATATGGTAGAAAACTCGGAGCACCTGCACTCCAACTTGAGCTTCACATCATATAAGGAAGTAAAATTCAACAACTGAAGAGGAGTTTGGATGTAGAGCTAGAACGTGCCAACTTGAATATTTTCTGAGTTGACATTGGTATAAAGGGCACGAGACTTGACCCTACCGTTATTTACAATTTGTTGAAGAGTGCATCAAATAATCAAATTGACATCAATAGGTAAAAGTTTGGTGTTTGTAAAATATAGAACACTAAAGAGAAGTATTGATGCAATAAACACTAAATGAGAGAACATTCAACTAACAAAAACAAAGAGATGATATAACAGCACAACTAGTCGGTGGGAACAGAATAGATATTTCATAATAAACTATGAATTAGACATTTATCTAAATAGAATTTTTTGCTCATTTGAAGACTGCATCATCACCATTGTAATATTAATTAATTAGCCAGTTCATATTTAAACATAGCTCCAAATAATTAAATGGAAAACAAAATAATATAAAAAGGATGTTAAAACATACCCAACCTAGGATATACTCAGCTGCAACAATGGCTGCAATATATGATCGTATTGTCCGATTAATTGTTGAGATAAAAATGGCTCCATTATCAATAGTCAATGCTGCCAAAGATTTGCAAAATTCCTGAGGATTTGCAACATGCTCAATCACCTGCAAGGAAATTAAATTAGTTGCAGGCAAATCTTGTAATTTTGAATAGTGTGCATGTCCAATTTCTTGTAACCATGACTGAGGACATCACTCACATAAATATCACTGCACCTGTCTTTGTTTCTATCTCACTCAAATTAATCCATTTGGCTGGTCTAGTTGTGATTTATCAATTTTGTTTCCTGGAAATTGACCCTACTTACAGTAAAGATAATCATCGAGTAGATATAGAAATAATTCATATGGTGTTTTATAATAAGCAGTTACATCCAGAGAACAAAATGAGGCAACACCCATATCTGGAGTGAGAGAGTGAAAGTGGTCAAATTTGAGGTGATCATACTTGATACAAAGATAATCACCAAACACATGCAGATATAATTCATATGACATTTGTTATGAAGTAGTTAAATCTAGAGAATGAAATGGTGGTAAAGATAAATAGGGTCACAGAATGAAAAAAATTAAATTAAGAAATTAAATCAGATACAAGCATGTATTGCAACTTCCCAAAGAGTACATTTCACTTTTTGTGAGATAGGTACATATTGAACATAACTATGATCGAGAAGTTGACAACCATTATCTACAGACCAGAGTTCCAAAACTCGCCGTGAGTCCAGCGAGTCCAGCGAGTCAACGAGCCGAGCAGACCCAAACGGGTCACGATGACTCGTTTCCATGACTTGACGAGTTATGGGTCATAACTCGCATGACTCGCGAGCGAGTCATGCAAGTTATGCCATAACTCGCCGAGTCCGAGCTCCATGACTCACTGATGTTAAGCTATCAAAAAAATTTCTTATCATTACAGTCTCCGAGCTATGGCAGAGGAGGAGGATAGGCCACTCTTTCACTTGCTTCTGAATTTTTGGCTGATGAATGCATCAACAAATGCATGCAATATTTGGAAACAGTTCACTGGAGTGGGGAGCAAGAGTCCTAAATTTGAAATGTGGTTGAGGAAGAAGATTTAGCTGCCAGACTTGATGAGGACGCAATGGGAGAGGGGACCATTTGTTTTATAACACCATGCACAAAAGCTATATTGTAAACCCAGTCCTTATCAAACCTGGCAGCTAAATCTGCTTCAATATCATCTGTCAATATGTTTAAGCTTAGTGAACTGGAAAAATGTGAGGTTAAGTTCATATTTTGCTTTTAATTGTTCCTTTTTTGTTGATCAATTAGCAAAAAAACGTAAAGATTTATATGCTTATTTCAATGTAGCTGTTTCCATTTAACATGACATAACATTTGAAATTTAACACATGCAAATATATACACTTCATTAACATTTCCTAATAGATTAAAAAAAAAATATTTATTCTGAGACCTCATTTAGAGATGCTGCAAAATATTCTCCGTGATTTATCCTATGAATAACTCAGCACACTCTCCTATTTAAAGAAAAAATATTGATAGTTTATCATTACAATCTCTGAGCTATGGCAGAGGAGGAGGATAGAGCACGATCTGGCACAAGCACAGCTGATGTTGATCATTGCGGCACCTCACAGGCGGAGATTATGGCTACTCAGTCATCCAGGACCTACCTTACACGCCTTTGTAGGAGCCGGATAGACTACTCTGAGGCTAAGGCTGAGCTAGAGCTTGAGCCATAGACTTGTTTTTGTTTACACATATGTTTAGGAACAGTTGATATCATGGATTTTATATACATTTGACAATATTTATAATTCTATATAGCTATGTTTTCTATTTCCTTCAGCTTTATGTGACGGATCATGGATGTATTTTATGTATGTGAACAAATTAGCTTCTATTTGATGATGCTATAGTGTCTTTAAGCTTTATTCAATAATGGGTGCATGAAACAAGTTTTAAATCATTAAAAAAATTTAAATTTCAAGGGTTTTTTCATTTTGTCGAATCGTTGCCGAGTCATAGCCGAGTCACGAGTCGAGTCGGCCTTGCCGAGTCCAAGTTTTGGAACTATGCTACAGACATCTCACTGCACTTACCTTCAGTTCTTTTTCATTCAAATTAAAAAACTGTTCTAATCTAGTTGTAATTTCCGAATTTAATTGAGAGATAATCCTACTAAAAGTAAAGATAGTCATTAAATGATTACAGCAATAATTCGTATGATGTCTCTCATGAAGCAATGAAATCCAAAGGATGAAATGAAAATCAAGACAGTAACATTTAGGTAATGTGATCAATGCAAACAAATCTAAACGTTGTATGCTACGGATGCTCAATTTATGTTAGGAAGAAGAACAAAAACCTGCAAACCATCATTCACACAAATATGACTACATTTATCTTTTATCTTGTTAAAATTAAATTAATTAATTTTCTAAATATCACTTCTTAATTGCATTTCCTAGGAGACAGCCCTACTTATGTCAAAACCAGAGATCACTCAAAGCAAAATGAAACCTTAAATTTACATCATAAATAATACAAATGAACATGAAAAATTTATCATGCCCGCATCATTACATCTTTGATACAATGGCTTATAATAAGCCTCTATTTTTAACCACCCAAACAATATCCCAAGAAACCAAAATTTTAACTACTAACACATTAACCATCCACTAACACAACCTAACATATCACTCACACTAATATTATACTACAAGCACAAAACAAAGGTTGTGAAAAGTTCAGACTAATACACTCACATGGATAACAACACTTAACGCAATACAAACAAAAACAAGTTTTTGGATCACACCAACCACAAAAGCCAACAAAACACCCCATGGCCCCAACATCCCTTAATGCTCTCCATCTCCCCCTTAATCCAAAAACGGTGAACAAAACATTCTAATGCATCTGCTATTTTGTCGCTCCTCAAACCTGCTTTCCTACAATTGGTGATGGTCAAAATGTGTCTGTCACCTGACATGATAACGTTGAAGCATAGTTCAAAAACTCGAACTCACCACGGACTCGGCAAACCAAAAAATTGGACTCGGACTCGGACTCGGAAAAGACTCGCGTAAGACTCGGCAAAAGGAAAAAACAGTAGTTTGACATCAAAACACATAAATTAATGCATTTAAAGAACATAAGAGCCATAATTGATACATTACACATGTCATATGAATCTCAAACACTCAATCTATGAAATATCATCATACTTGCAAGCTTTAAAATGTATAACAGCAGCATAAGTTTATAAATGTTTACAAAATTAGATATAATGATATGTACAAATGTGAAAAGCAGAAAACTAAAGACTACATCCTCCTCTTTCCTCTTCTAATATAACTCATTTTTTGACACCTTGAACTAGTAGGTGTTGTGGTATGTAAAGGAGGAGTTGATTCTTCTTCTTCAACATCAAAGTCCTCGTCTTTGTCATCCTCCATTTCATTGTAGTCACCCGAAAACCTTGTTTTGAGCAAGCACAAAGAACAAATGACTCAAAAACTTAACAAAAAAGTCAAATTATAAGTTGTTAGGCGTGTCCAGGCAACAACAAGAGTCCATCACAAGGACTCGCGAGTCCTGATGTTGGACTCACACGGGTCCATGCCTTGGACTCGCGAGTCCTTGTGATGGACTCGTTTGGACTCGACTCACGAGTCCATGGCGAGTCAACTCGATTTGCCATTGGACTCACGAGTCCGCGGTGAGTCCTGCGAGTTTTTGAAGTTGAAGTATCATGCATTCAACCTGCCTTTGATTGTTTAAACTCCATACTCTGTGAGCAACATATGTTGCTCAAGCATAGTGACCCTATCTCTTTTAATTAACTTGTAACTATAATCATCAAATATATCAAATTATCAACACAAGATTAAATAAACTCATTGCTCCCCACCTCTATGACCAACACTTACAAACTATATTGATAACCAAAAAGCTTCCCCTACCAATCATGATTAAAAAAAATGATAACATATAAACCATCTCCAATCTTCATGAAAGGTAGAAAAAAATAAGAGAACCAAAATTGGACACACAAGCAAAAGAAAATTACAACATGCATTGAAACAACTATAAGCCAAAAATGAAACACTATCCACTCCTACCAAAAATGTTGTAGTGCACCCATGTAATGGCAGCTTTCTAAATAAATAGTCTAGATGTGTGGGAACCAAAAGTCCATTTCTATACTTATCGCTAGGTAAGCATGATTCCTAGATAAATATATACTAGAAAAGGATTCATTTCATCTCTTTGTCAAAGGTATTTTTTGGAGTTTTGAACCATTTCTTATATTTTTGGATCATTTCCTAAATTCTAGGAGGTCAATTCAAGGCAAGACCCCCCGCATTAGTCTCCACATGGGGAGGTTTACCATAAGGAAACCTTTTTACTATTGGCATTCTTCATGCACTAGAAGATTTAAAGTTTACATGTCCATTATAAATGGACTGGGAACAACTTGTTCCTATTTCTTAGGGGCTTTAGAAGGGCTCTCAAGGATAGGACCATGTCATCTAACCTACTATTGGATTTTGAGTACGAGTCAACTTATCACAATGCTTTAACTAAGGCCTTTTTGGTGATTGGTTCTCAAGATATGAATTATTTATTAATAAGCATTCAACATTTGTTGATTGTTTCAGTAATTTAATGTTATGGCACTAGTGCTATGTCATGGGATGCTGATTATTAACATTTAATTTTGCATATTCTAATTGGCATTTGTCTTGTATCGATGAAAACTGATTGTTCTTAATTTCACAAGTTCATTCTATGCTCATTCACATATTTCAAACATAGAGAGGGTGGCTACATCAGGTAAAGATCATCTATAAATTGAAGGACACATATTTCTGAGCAAAACACCAAAGGACGAAACCCTTTTGGTTTATTGAGTGCAATCTCATTTAGGGATTACATTAAATAAAAGCAACATCCTTTCTATTAATAGACTAGTTTGAGGGACACATGAGCAGAAGTATAGTGTAGCCATTAGTTATGATTTATAAAAAGATTTTCCATTAGGTGCTTAAATTTCAATTAGTTCCACATTATTGATAGAGATGATAGATAGCTCATGTTATTGTCACTCAAGGAATCAAGCTCCCAAGATCAACTACAAAACCAAATATCATTCCACTAGAGAGAAGAGAAAGAGTGTAAATTTGCAATAATGGATTCAAAATATAATAGATTAAAAATGATAAATAAATGTGCATTATGCAAACATAAATGTAAAAAGGAGACCTTGTGTAGTAGGCAAGGTGGAGAGGAAGACTAACTAGGATGATGACAAGTGTCTTAATCCTTTGTCATGCGATGACAAGTGTCTTAATCCTCTAGCATGCGACAACTAGGGGATAAGATACACATCTACTAGAGACTTCTAGAAAGATTCCTAACTCACTAAGTAAACATGTGAATATGTGTGACTAAGGACTAACCAATAAGTTAGATAACATGTCTTGTTCACATTACAAAGGACAAAACCGGATAAGGAATACCCCTATTTGCACCAACAATTATTATTAATCTATTTATGTATTCTAACAAATTTTATCAATAAAATGTGATTCCAAGATTATAAGTAGGCTATACTTTCTTTGTGGTGTACATTGTTATTTTCTTCCTAGCATCATTCTGATTTATTTTTAATAAAAAATAATTAGATAAACAAAATCAAAGAGGCATCACAGCAAATTTCATAATAGATATTTTATTCTAACACTTTGTGGAATATGCAATAACCCTTTATGTTCCATTAGACTAGTTGTATTATTTACATTTATTGCACACTACTAGAGACAACAAAATATCCATACAAGATATTTTAATCTAACACGACAATATTTAATAGCCCTTATCTAAAGAATGATGCTTTGTACATTTAGCGATATTACATACATTATTAGAATATTGTAATGTTTCTTTAATGGTCATTTTAATTGCTTTAGGAAGATTCATTTTCTATCTTCAGTTAACGATTGTTTCCTTTAAAAACATTGTCTTTGTAAATCTATTTAAGGAGCCTTCATCTCTTTTGTTTAATACATAGATTTACCATAACATTGTATCAAAGTGTGTCAATGGGGATATTTAGAATTTGGCAAATTTTTTAATACAAAATTTGTAGCCTCTTTTGATCTGCAATTTTTACAGAAATTTGCTTTTTGATTTTTTATAAAAAAAAATATCGTTAGAGGTTTTTTTGAAAGCTTTGTGGCAGATTTTTCTCCTTTTTTGTCAAGGATATTACAAAACCATCAACATTTTTTCTTCGCACCCTTTGTAGTGCAAACCCTCCGGTGACCAAAGATATTGCATTTGCTTCAAAAGCGTTTGCTCATTTTGTGGAGTTTTTACACGACGACTTCGTGTTTGCATTCTTCATGTGTGTTGTCCCTGAAATGTTTGTGCACATGCAACCTTTCTGTGTGATTTCCTCATGTCGTTTTCAGTTTTTACACCATTTTTTGTGAAACTTGCTTTCGTCTAGGGCCTATGCAACCATCTGTACATGTTTTCTTCATCCTCGACGGCCATCTACACACATTTTCAACCCACACAATATAATTTTTTTATGAACATCGCAAAGATTCCATACCCACATTTTGACGCAATTTCTCCACCAATCTACGACAGATTTGCAACATACCTGCAACTAGGATTTTGTGGATTCGTGCCTAGTGCAATCGTTGGTTTTTCTAATTTTTGTCCTAAAAAAATTAGCGTTGGTTTTTGATAATTTTTCTCCTAAATAAATTTTGTTGGGTCTTCTAAATTTTGTCCAAAAAAATTAGTGCTAGGTTTTTATAATTTTTCTCCTTTAAAAATATGGAGAGGTTTTATAATTTTTTTTCTACAAAAAATTATTCTGGGGTTTTCAAGATTTTTTCCTTAAATTGTCTATGGGTTTTGTAAGATATTTTCAACAAAAATCATTTTGTCTATGGGTTTCCTAAAAACAAAGTTTTTATGTTGATCCATGTCTCAAATTTTGTGCCATCTGCTCTCTAATGTTTCCAAGTCTAGGTTATTGATTTTACTCCTCAAAAATTGTGTTTGGTTTTTTTTATTTTCTCCTCAAAAATCAACATGACTGTTGTTGTTGGTCTCATGGTTTTTTTATTGTAATGGACACCCCTGAATGCCCCAAAAAACTAAACCCACTGCTGAAAGGAATTATGTCAAACAGTTTGCATTCAACTTCTTATTTCTCCATTTAATGTTTTAAACCCCTTATAACACCGGAAATCAAACATTTATTTGTTTGTTGTGTTTTGTGCATGGAATACGAATCATACAACATAAACAAGAAATAAACTACAATACTATGCAAAGTGGACAATGAACTGCTGCCGATAAAATGTTATTTTCAGAATTAATAAAACCAAATACATGGCAGATTTATCAACTCACTAATTACTCCAGCATTAATGAAATAATACTCCAGCCCATGCTTTCGAACTTGCTGCTACAGTGACGTGAATAGTGCCGTGTGAATAGTGTCACGTGAATAGTGCCGCATGAATAGTGCCACGTGAATAGTGCCGCATGAATAGTGCCGCTACAGTACTTTGTCCTTCAATCATTCCACTACCTTCATAAAATCATTCCCTCAAAGCGGCATAAGCGTTGGACAAGTAGTGAAGAAGATATGAGCAAAATACCAAATCTGCCTGTAGCTGGAAATGCAACTAAACTGCCTGATAATGAAACTGATAACAATGGATTCCAAAGGCCAAACCCCAAGGGAATGACGTCTAGAATGTCACAAGAGAAGATAAACGTCCTCAAATGCCAAGAACGGATCTGCAACTCACACACCAATTTCTTCTCATATTCCACTTCCCTAATGAAGCCACAAACGCTTCCTTTTATTCTATTTCCAAAGGTCGGTTCAACTCTCATGGGCAATGTGGGATAAAAGATGTGCAATATAAAACATATATTAAAATATCCCCTTATGTCTCCCTTGGGTACACATCCCCATAAAATAAATGTTAAAGTAACACTTTAATATTTTACAATTAAATTAAATGTTACTTTAATAAAACTTCAGGCATTAAAATGTATTAGCAATCGGACTCCGAATAATGCAAGTGATAGCTCGTCGGAAAGCTCTCACCGAAGAGTATCAAATCCAATCACCAAAACTGGCCTCCACTGTGTCCTGTTGACTTACTAAAAATAGTAAGTATGCCTGAAACTGAGTAAATCAACTTCATTTTGGCCCAAACTGGAAATGACTAGGCCAAAACACTCCAGGATCCCCTTAAACCCTTCGTTAGCCCTCGGGACCATGTAGAACAAGGCTAACGCACACACGCTTGGTCAACTGCTAAAGTGGGGACATTACATTTATTTTTTCAAGAAAAAACCATTGGAGGGTTTGGCGATTTTTTTCATAAAATTCATGGTTTCTTGCAGTTAGTTTTTGGGTCGCAATACTCATCCTCAAGGCTGTTGCTGTTTTCCAAAAGTAGTGAAGGGTTTGACAGTTTTCTCCTCAAAATCGTTGTTTCGGTTTAGCGAGTTGTTCTCGATATCTCTAGCTGCAAGGAGGGACAGTTTTGTTTCCCACCATCAAGTTCGATGGATTTTGGTTATCTTGGTCATTTCCAAAAGCTTTACAAAATCAGGGAGGGTCTCAAGAGAAAACTCATATTGCGGAGCATTCTAAAAGAGAAGGGCGCAACCTTCTCTATGCATTTGTGACCAAAAGAGGGCAGCCTTCTATGCATTTGTCATCAAAAGACCTACACATTGTCTTCTGTAGGGTTGTTAGAACGATGACCAAGGGGAGGGTATTAAAATATTGTAATGTTTCTTTAATGGTCATCTTAGTTGCTTTAGGAAGTTTCCTTTTCTGTCTGCAACTCACGATTGTTTCATTTAGAAACATCATCTTAGTATATATATTTAAGGAGCCTTTGTCTCCTTTATTTAATACATCAATTTACCATAACATACATAAGTTAAAACCTATACATTCTTTTTGATAATGACGATGATGATAACAGTTAATATTTGATTAACATATTTAAGATACAATATTTTAATTATATAATGTGTACACTGCCTAAGGTAGCACACTATTCACTGTCCACATTACACTAGTCACCATTTGTTGTTTGTTCTAGCATTTATCATTGACATGATGCTAAGAATGTTTAATTTTCGAGGTACTAAATAAATTTTTACTTATAATGAATACTGAGATTAACATATAATTGATGACATTGTTTTCCATTTTCATGTTGATTATATGTTTTGTTGGAATGGATAATACTTTGATGAGCATATTGATTTTGTTGCACAAGATAGAGAGGTCTATGGCATTTATTGAGTTATACTAGTCATAGAAGTTGAATGCACCTGAAGTGGCAATTATGATACACATCTAAAATTAAAGGGTATTTATAAAGGCATAGAATCATATTTGTGATTTCCTTCCTATGCTTGTCATTTTGGTAAATGATACAACAATATTTGTTGCATTTGCATTTTAACACTTTTGTGTACCAGGTCACCTACTGAGATGATGTGTTAGAAGTAGCAAATGTGTCATACACGTGAATGAGACAGAACATGACATATCTTTGATGTCACATGGAATCAAGAAGCATGAGCAACCATAAGTGCACATATCAGTGATATCAATTAAGGAAGAGATTTCAAACTTTCAACAATTACAGTATCAATTAAGGAAGAGATTTTGAACTTTTATTTTTATAATTTATGTGCTTTCTTTTTCTTTTTTCATCCTTCCTCCACATACCCACTCCTCGTGTTTCGTGTCCACCCATTCTAGCTCTTCTTATAGGTCTTTGTTTGCAATCCATTTCTTCACTTTTCCTCTTCCTAATGATTGACTGCTGAGTGCAATCCAAAACATCAATTTCAAATATATACACAGTTGATTCTAGAAACTCTAGCACATTCTTATGGACTGTGGGAAGCTCTTGCCTACAATTACAATCCTATCATCATTCTATGCTAAGAAATTTTTTTCTAACACTTTTCCCTGTCTCTTTATTTTCTTCTACAGAAAAATTGCAATTATGACCACTTCTAACACAAGCGACATGGATAACACTCTATATGTGATTGTAGCAATTACATCTTACTTAATAGTGATTTGCCTTTTAATGTTAGTGATGGCAAAAACAAACTGGCTTCTTGTCCACTTTCATGAACAAGGAACCATAAAAGAATCCATACAAAATTTACCATTGTCTTATTATAGACAGAAAAACCCACCTCAAGTGAAATTACGACATCAAAGTGTTCTTCCTCTTGTACCAGCTGCTCTGTCCAAATAATATGCATAAATGTTAATTTTCTATCATAAGGTCAAATATAACTATTGTGTCACCTATGTATTTAAATGATCAAGATAAAACAAACTACTTATTTCTAGATCTGCTAGCATGTTATTATATTATCTAATAATAATTAATAAGCAATAAAGATTGTGATTAAAATGGCAACCAAAAGAAGACAATTTAGGTATACTATTAGCATTAATGTGACTATCACATTTGTATAGATCTTATCAGTTTGCTGTAGAAACACCAAGAATAAGGTGCATCTAAGAAAAAACTACACCCAAATGTGACATACATCAAAACCTAATACATGTAAAAATAACAAAAAGGGAAATATTGGATAAAGCCACAGAACAAAAGTTGCAACAAACCAGACACTGAACAATGATTTTTTTAATGATATTAAGGGTAGGTGACTATCATGAAAAAGGCACAATTAAGGATGGTGTGTTCATTTCTCTGCTTTTATATTTCACTGTTTTATTTTTCTGCTGTAATGTTTCAAGAATCTTTGTCTTGTTTTATGATGAGTTTGGAACAGAACCTGAAAATTGATGACAATATTCTGATCATAGTTAGAAGACTCAGATTCAACAAGCACGTTATGGACTCGGGCTCAGCAAAGTGAAAACCCATGAAATTCAGAGATTTTTAAGGATTTCAAACTTGTTTCATGCACCCATTATTAAATAAATATTAAAGACACAATGACATCATCAAATAGAAGCTAATTTGATCACATACACAAGTACACCACATTCAAATAAGTATAAGCACGAAATGTAGCTGAAGGAAATAACACACGTAGATATATAAATATTGTCAAATATAAACAAAACTCATGGATATAAAATTCATTGCATCAAACCAAATATTAAAACTAAAATACTAAGACTATGGCTCCAAGGAGGTTGCATTACTCATCCCAACATCACAGCAAGTCATGAGTTGGCATCTAAGATGGCTCTTGGATGATGTAGCATTAATATTTGCATGTGTCTAAATAACTAGTGTATATATTCAATTGAAGAATTTATTGATAATTTGAATTTTAAAACCTTAAAAACTACATGTTTTGTTGACAAGCTCATTAACAAAGAGGAGAGGTTAAGTAAAAAGGATAAACGGTTATGTTCTATTTTGACTTTAGCTAGGATACTAATAGATGAGGTTCTTCTATTAATTGTCTATGCAAGGCATGATTGATACATTTTGCATTACGGAAATGGCATTTCTTGCCAAGTATGACTTAGCTTTTATATAGTAGTACAAGAAATGTAGCATGCCAACTTTGCCTATGGCTGTCCTTGTATACTAAACAAGTTGTCCTATATATGAAACAAAATAATCCTTGATTGTGGCTTCGACCATGAATATGTAGAGTTTGCAACAAGGAATGTGTATTATGTAAGTTTTTATAATCATGATTCATCATTGGCCTATTACTTGCTTACACTTATAGTTTGATGGGGGTTTGGGGCCAACACCAAAATGAGGTTGAGGGTAACACCCCTCATGAGAGTTTAGGTGAGAGAGAGATGTAGAAACATAGGTCTAGATCTTGAGGGAAAGAAAACAGAGTGGTATAGATAGATATAGAGACAGACAATGGAGGAAGAGTGATAAGGAGAGAAACAGGTCTAGAATTCTTGGGAGATAGTGAGATAGAAGAGTGAGAGAATGTTGATACAAGCTTGCTGATTTCTGAACTTTGACTAAGTTTGAAATTTTATAAGATCTTCTAAAACCTAGAATTTGCATTATAACTCCTAAAGATCTAAAACAACTTGTAATGTCCCCGTTTTTCAGTCTTCTAGGATTCGCTTAGTTTGGCGACCCTCGTAACCTAATCAGGTGATCAGAGGGGGTCAGTTGGCAAAGCCAGTGGTTGGATCCCATTCTGGAAGTTCTGGTTGTCAGGTTTGTTGTTCATTTGGGGCAGATTGGATGACTTACTATATATAGTAAGTGGTATTTTGGGCATAGCTTGGTTTAGCAAGGTGCCTGCACAGTCTCATCAGGTGTTGTAGGATCGTTTATCAGGGATCTCCAGTTTGAGAGACTTACTATTAATAGTAAGTCTATTTTTGGCAGATGGCTATTTCTGGCAGGGCAGTTTGAGCTCGGGGCTCTATTGTCAGAAATTAGCTTGTTGCAGTCAGATAGATTCAGTGGCTTCATATTTTAATTGTCATTATTAAATTAAGTTATTTTAATTTAACAACTTTACTACTTTATAACTTTAATGTTATAAAGTGATGTTGTGATGAAGAAGTACTTCAATGAAAAATGTAAAGTTGAAGCTTTTTCAAAAAGCTATATATTCAACTCAAAAAAGCACTTTACATAACAATTGATCATTTATGAATTTGAAAAGTGAAAAGTTGTCTTGAGAAGGAATTCGATTTTTCTTGGATTGAGCTAGGGTTTGGTCTTCTGCAAGGAGAGAACATTGAAGCATTTTCTGATGTGGCTTAGGTTTGATATTTGGTCTTCAGATCTGGAGAGAATATCATTGTTCATGCTGAATGATTACAAGCTTGAGAAATTCAATTGACTTTGATTATATTCATGACTGGAAGGAGTTCGAATGGAAGAATGAGGGTTTCGGACGAGCTCTTGAAGGAGTGGTAATTTCTCAAGGTAGATGCACTTTGAAATGAATATTAATGCCAGTGAAGGGAGCCGAAGGTTTAATCTGTTTTAAGAGATTACAAGGCGCAATTAAAAGAGTCCGTATGGAATTCTGTCAAGACAGTACAAAACACTGTCTAGGCCGTACGCACTATGTTTGCTGTGTGTATTTGGGTGATAGCATACGTATGTGGGAGTTCCTATGTTTGGTGTTTGATTAGCCCAAATCGTGTCTTGAGATGAGGGAATTTGATGGTGTATGCAACAGCATGTGAAGATAAGGATATGACTGGTGCCAACATTGAATACTGATGCAAAATTATCACCAGCAACCAAACTTAGTCACAAGCTGTGTTGGAATTTTCTGCAATTCATTTGAAGTCAAGGTGCAAATATCATATTGATATTATTTTCTAATTATTTGATGACACTTGTCATTATCTTATTGGCTGTTGTAGAAAGGAAATTAAGTGAATGCTAAAGATAAATTGTTGTTGTTATTTTCACTTAAATTCTGGAAATTGTTGAAATTCTTTTTTTGTTCTAGAAAACCAAAAATTTGCAATTACATTTGTGAAAAAGCCAATTTATATTAGAGGGTCAGTCAGGTTCATCACAATTGTATCAGAGCACTGATCTTGCCATCCTAAAGGGTATGAGGAAAAAATACAATGGCAGATAGATTTACTCCGGGAGGGCACTATACCCGCAGGGGTAGAAATTCACCACCTCCCGATGGTAATGAACAGGGCCCACAGAATGAACAGGCAGGAGACAGGAACAAGAATAATATCGGGAATGATATTGACAGGGAGGCCAGAGATGCCTTCAGAAATATTGTAGACGGTCAACATCATGTTGCAACTGTATTGCAACAACTTTCAGACACTCTTCAACGCATTGCATTACCAGGTGATCGTGCTAGAGAGAGAGGTGCGCGGAGTGTTCCAGTCAGCTCACACAGGTCACGAGCTGATGACAGGTGAGATTATAGAGCTGACCATACTGGTACTTATGATAGGCCTCATTGTCCGACTTTCTTGAGGCCAGAGCTGGATGCAGTTAGTGTAGAGACAGAGCCAGCACCATCACCATTTGTCGATGACATGGTGGCACATTTTGCAGAGTGGGATGCTCTTCCTGAGGCACTAAAGAGAAATTTGAATTTTGACAGATATTTGACACAAAAGCATGAGCATTCCAGAGGCAGGCCAGCTCCCGACACGAGGTAGAGACCTAGACAAAATGATCTCAAACAGGCAACCAGCAAGTTGACATTAGACCACTTCGATGGAAGTGGGAAGACTACAGCTAGAGCATGGGTCCACAAGCTGGATACGTACCTATCACTTTGTCCTATGTCTGAGGAGGATGCTATACGTTTTGTCGTGCTTCATCTAGATGGGGTAGCTCATGATTGGTGGTATCATGGGTTAGTGTCTCTGCATCATGATCACATTGTGGAGTACCAAGAGTTCGTAGATAGATTGATAGAGTGGTTTGACAGGAAGGATCATGAGACTTACTTCAGAGAGTTAGCTCAGTTGAGATAGACAGGTGGCCTTGAGGCCTTCATTAGTGAGTTTTAGCGCCTATCAGTTATGGTATATGACATCTCTGAGAGGAGAGTCGTGCTTTTCATAGAGGGTTTGTCAAAGTCGTACAGAGGGTGGGTCAAGTCCCTGGATCCACCTACCTTGCGAAATGCTATGAAGAAGGCAAGGAATCTTGAGCCTTCTGTTTCACGGGGCAAGTTTACTCCTAGTCCTACTATTCCTCCTACAGATGAGGTACCTCCACCAGTTGTTGACAGAAAGAAGTCTCCAGGTAGACTTGATGATGCCATGTGAGAGGATTTGAGGAGGCAGCTTTGCTACTAGTGCAAAGAGCCTTATGACAAAGGGCACTCTTGTACTATGAGGCCTAAGGGCAAGGCGAATCGCTCTATGTGGGTTTATTCTGGTGAGAGTGAGGTTGAGTCTTCTCCTCAGGCTGCTGGTTTAGATACACAGGAGCAGAGAGTTACTCCAGAGTTTGGTCCTGACGCCAAAATATCTTCGATTGTGTAGTCCACCTCTGTGCCACTTCCCTCTGCTTTCAGATTGAAGGGATTAGTGGAAGGACAACCCTGTGTTGCTATGTTGGACACTGGAGCAACGCACAACATTATTCATGAGCAAGTTGTTAGTCAGAGTGGGCTTTAGGTAGAGGAGTTTGCAAGGTTTAGAGTCAGGGTAGCTGATGGCTACAACTTTACCTGTACCAGGCACATCCGTGATCTCTCCTTATTTATTGGTGATTATGAGCTGATATTTGATTTCTATGTGTTTGATTTGGGGGAAATGGATGTGGTTTTAGGGATACAGTGGATACAAGAGATTAAGGAGTTTTGCCTTAGCGTGAACCTGATGCAGATCAGGAGTACAAGGAAGAGAGTATGTATTGTCGGGCCTTGTTGAGGGTAGTCTTCACACGATGACTTTTTGTGCAGTAGATAGTGCCGATTCATGAAGACATGAGTCCATACAGGTAGACCAGATTACACATCATGTCTCTCAGAGTTCGTCGTTTTATGGCTCAGATCAGTAGATGGGTGTTGTTCACTTTGTGAACAATCCCTTATTTGATGTGGATGTCGTTATGACTATGACAATCCACTGTTTCAGCTTAGTGATGATCCCTTACAGGTGTTGTACAATCATGATGTTGATGACATTTGGCATCCAATTTGTACACCTGATTATCAGGCAGATTACACAGGAGGTCAGTCAGGCCTAGCTGAGAAGTTTACAAAGGTGTACATGGTGAGGAGTGTTTACAGTTTTACATTCGATCCTCACGTTTAGGACATCTATCAGTCACACAATTCTTCAAAGCATCCATTTGATGACTGGTATGATGATTTGGTTAGGTCGAAGACTAGGAGCAAGTCCAGTCTGTTGGTTGAGTTACTCCCGTGTAAGTTACTCTCCGTTGAGTTTCTCCCACGTGGTGATCTTGTTGCAGCATCTTCAGTTTGGGTATTGAGTGCAGTTTCCCAGTTGTTGATGTTGGTACTGTTGATGTTGTTGACTTCTTCACGGAAGTATGGGGTTGATCGGGACATTACTCATGACCATCCTTGGGATCCGGGTGGACTGTGAGGTTGCTTGTTTTTCCTGATTGCTTGAGGACAAGCAATCTCGGGAAGGGAGGACTGTAATGTCCCCATTTTTCAGTCTTCTGGGATTAGCTTAGTTTGGCAACCCTCATAAGCTAATCAGGTGATCAAAGGGGGTCAGCTGGCAAAGCCAGTGGTTGGATTCCATTCTAGAGGTTCTGGTTGTCAGGTTTGCTCTTCGTTTGGGCCAGATTGGATGACTTACTATTTACAGTAAGTGGTATTTTGGGCATAGCTTGGTTTAGCAGGGCGCCTGCATAGTGTCATCAAGTGTTGCAGGATCTTTTATCGAGGATCTCTAGTTTGAGAGACTTACTATTAATAGTAAGTCTATTTTTGGCAGATGGCTATTTCTGGCAGGGCTGTTTGAGCTCGGGGTTCTGTTGTCAGAAATTAGTTTGTTGCAGTCAGATATATTCAGTGGCTTCATATTTTAATTGTCGTTATTAAATTAACTTATTTTAATTTAATAACTTTACTACTTTATAACTTTAATGTTATAAAGTGATGTTGTGATGAAGAAGCTACTTTAATGAAAAATTTAAAGTTGAAGCTTTTTCAAAAAGCTATATATTCAACTCAAAAAAGCACTTTACATACCAATTGATCATTTATGAATTTGAAAAGTGAAAAGTTGTCTTGAGAAGGAATTTGATTTTTCTTGGATTGAGCTAGGGTTTGGTCTTCTGCAAGGAGAGAACGTTGAAACATTTTCCGGTGTGGCTTAGGTTTGATATTTGGTCTTTAGATCTGGAGAGAATATCATTGTTCATGCTGAATGATTACAGGCTTGAGAAATTCAATTGACTTTGATTATATTCATGAGTGGAGGGAGTTCGAATGGAAGAATGAGGGTTTCGGACGAGCTCTTGAAGGAGTGGTAATTTCTCAAGGTAGATGCGCTTTGAAATGAATGTTAATGCCAATGAAGGGAGCCAAAGGTTTAATCTGTTTTAAGAGATTACAAGGCACAATTAAAACAGTCCATATGGAATTCTGTCAAGACCATATAGAACACTGCCTGGGCCGTACGCACTGTGTTTGCTGTGTGTATTTGGGTGATAGCATACGTATGTGGGAGTTCCTATGTTTGGTGTTTGATTAGCCCAAATCGTGTCTTAAGATGACGGAATTTGATGGTGTCCGCAACAGCATGTGAAGACAAGGATATGGCTGGCGCCAACATTGAATACTGATGCAAAATTATTACCAGCAACCGAACTTAGTCACAGGCTGCATTGGAATTTTCTGCAGTTCATTTGAAGTCAAGGTGCAAATATCATATTGATATTATTTTGTAATTATTTGATGGTATTTGTCATTATCTTATTGGCTGTTGTAGAAAGGAAATTAAGTGAACCCTAAAGCTAAATTGCTGTTGTTATTTTCACTTAAATTCTGGAAATTGTTGAAATTCTTTTTTTGTTCTGGAAAACCAAAAATTTGCAATTACATTTGTGAAAAGGCCAATTAATATTAGAGGGCCAGTCAGGTTCATCACACCACTCTCGAATATCTTGCCAATATACACATGAAATATAACTTAAAGTATAAGTCACATTTCAATACGTAAAAGCACATATTGCAATGTGTCTTATACTTAAATATATTTCATCTATATATTTTGATGAAGAGGATGAGACTCCTTGAATACAAATATGAGGAATTAAATGTTATATTTTAATGTATATAGTCTAGGGGCACATAATATGACAAACGAAAAAGTCATTGAAATTTTGTGATTTTAAAAAAAAACTAAATTGGCCAAGTCTTAGGCCCAGACTCGTCAAGACTCAGCAAGTCTGGGCAAGTATCCAGACTCGTCGAGTCTGGAAAAGACTCGGCTGAGTGCAAGTCTAGGTCCCCCAGATTTGGCAAGCTTGACACACCTCAGACTTGCCGAATTTCCAAGGTGAGTTTCATTATATCTGGCTATGCAGTATATTAGGAAAAAACTTACACATTGTAATGCAGGAATTGTTAATAGTGTTCTCATAAGGATCCTTTATTATGCAATAGTCTGTTATTTATTGTGCATATATATTAATGGAAATATTGTTGTCATTGATGTCAAAGAGGAATTAATGTCAAGACAATTTATTATTGATATCAAAGGAGGGTTAATTAGAAAATATTTATTGAGTTTCAAAGATAAATACTTGAATTGTAAAGGCTGGCTGACCTAGGTAGAAATAATAAAATAAATTTATGTATAAAAGCTGTCTGACCTCCATGGTTTAATAAATACTTAGGGAATCAAAATTAATATATTTATGTGCAAAAGTTGGTCATCCTCCTTATGAAATTAAATTAAAATTATTATTTTCATTTTCCCCAACTTCTCGGGTGAAAAGGCATGATTAGGGTATAAGTAAAAGATGAAATTGAGGTAAAGGCATCAAGCAATTCAATTAAATGTCTTTCAGATTAAGAGCAGATTTGGAGCAGTCTGATAGCAGAATTTTGGAGTTGATTTGTAGAAGGTTTGGAGCAGACATAAGAGCATATTTTGGAGCAGAGTTATGAAGCATATTGAAGAGATTATTTGAGTAGAACTATTAAGTACTTTCTGACGACTCTATGGGCAGATATATGATAACCATATGGACAGACCTATGAAAATCTTATCAGAAGACTCTTGAAGGAATTATAGCAGATTCTGAAGGTGGTTTAATGCATAATTATAGCAAACCTTTCAAACTTCAAAGTGATTTATATTAGATTTCAAGGAAGATTTGAGCAGATTGGTTAGATCAGTTTTTGAGAAAGACAAAGACTTACTTGTGCTTCAGGTTGGTGCCTCATATTAGAGAGGTTGGTGCTTCCTATCAAAAGATATTGGTGTCTCTTGCCGAATCGGTGCTCAATGGTGGGGATTGGTGTCCCCAGCAGATTGGTGCCTACAAATCCAAGAGGAGATTGATGTCCCCTTTGGGTTAGTGTCTATGAAATTTGTAAGAGAGGTTTTAGATAAGATGTATTTTGTCATGGTTTTCTCCCATCAAGGTTTCCACATAAATCATGTGTTCATCTTGTGTTCTTGTTATTGATATTGTGCAATTGATGATATTGTGATTATTAGAACCTAAATGATTGTATTATACTGATTCACTCCCACCTCTCATTATAATCATTTGCTCATCATATATCATCACAAAGTATTTTCTCTCTGGCTTTTGGTCAAGAGGGAACATCCAAGGTAACATTCCAAAAGAATTTTTTCCCAAATCATCTAAAGTGAAACTTCACTTCCATAACATGCTTGACTAGTTTTTCTTGCCTCAATGTTCTCACAAAATCGCATTCACCCTTCATATGAGCTTGATGAGCAAGTAGGCATATGAAATGAAGATGAATTAATATATTATATTATCATCCACATATGACCAAAAATCATTCAAAGGGCTCGAAAGTATATGTGGTTACAATTGGAAAGTTCTAGAGTAGAACGAACATTCCTAGGTCAAGGAAGGGAACCAAATGCTAAAAGCTTAAAATACAAGTTTGACACCACTTTACTCACGGATTCGGCCTGTCCATTGGCCCGAGGATAGTACGGGCTTGACAAATTGTGGAATATTCAAAATTTTGTTGTCATGGTCCAGATTACCTGGTTCATGAAGTGTAGCCCTTGATCACTCATGATGGATATGGGCATACCAAATCGTGTTACAATTTGCTCATAAAGGAATCGGGTTGTGCTAAGGGCGGTGTTATCTGAAAGTGCCCTAGCTTCTTCCCACTTTGTCAACTACTCCATGGCCACCACTATATACTTGCATCGACATGTGGCATTCACCTTCTGTGGTCCCACAAAGTCGAGGCCCCATCTTTCGAACAGCTCCTCCAGCTGTGAGGGAAATATTGACATAAAATCTCTCTTCAAGGGCTTGCCTGCCCTCTGGCAGGTGTCACATCCAGGCACCCACTCACAGGCATCAGTGTGCAAGGTTGGCCACCATAGCCCTGCTAGTAGTACCTTTCGTGTCATGGAATTGGGCCCCATGTGCCCTCCTCCCAACCCTTCATGTGATTCCCTTAGTACATTGGGAATTTCTTCCTCCATGACACACCTGCGCAACACCTGGTCGAGTCTCATCTTGTAACACCTGGTCAAGTGTCATCTTGTAACACTTTTCAAAGCCAACTTCCTTCTTTCACTTGGTGGCATCTCTTGGGGGAATGTAGAAGTGGACAGATATTGACCAATATTCTCATACTAGGGAGGTAGGACCGCTATTTGGAGAAGATGAACATTTGGAAAGTCCTCATTCATTCCTTCCACAAGCTCTCCTGATTTTATTCTTGATAGTTGGTCTAAAATAACATGGCTTTTCCCAGCCCGTACTATAATCGTGAATGTGAGTTCTTGGAGTAGCCACCGACTTACCCTTCCTTAGTTGATTGGCTTGTTTACCAGGTACATAGGTGTTCCACATATAACGTGAAGGGTGTCACAAGGAGCTAATGTTGAAATTTTTGTACAGCATTTACCATACACAGTGCCTCCCTTTCCGTCGTATTGTAATTTCTCTAGGCCCTTGACAACAATCGACTAGCAAAAAACATTGGATGGTCTGATCCTCCCCTTTCGGCTTGCCAATGTGGCACCGATGGCATAATTTGAGGCATCCACGTGCACGTGGAATTCCTTGTCCCAACTTGGGTACGCCCAAATGGGTGCACTTACCAGTCTCGACTTGAGTCCTTGAATGCCTCCTATTCTATTCCCCACACAAACGGTTCACCCTTCCTGGTCAATTTATCGACTAGAAATGATATATGTGCAAATCCTTTGATGAACCATTGGTAGTAGCCAACATACCCTAAGAAAGATTTCACTCCAATCACATCCTCTGAGCTTTCCATCTGAATGATAACACTTATCTTGTCGGGGTCCGTCTTCAACCCTTCCTTGCAGACTATATGACCAAGTAGCTTACCCTATGGTACCATAAATCACCACTTCTTGGGGTTTAGTGCCAGTCGTCCACGCCTACACCATTACATGCACTCCCTCAGCGCTATGAGGTGGGTTTCCTTCCCACTATATATGGACCAATCATCAAGGCCTTAAAATTGTCGACTAACATTTTATCGAATATGTGGAGTATTATTCTTTGGAAGGTAGTAGGAGCATTGCAAAGCTCGAAGGGCATCCTATTGTATGCATACACCTCGTCCTCAAACACGAATGTGGTCTTCAATTTGTCTTCTTCAGCAATACTAATCTAATTGTACCCGGAGAACCTGTCGATGAACGAGTACATCTCGTATCCTGCTACTTCCAATATGCTATTGGTGAACGGGATGGGGAAGGGGTCTTTAATTGTGACAGCATTGAGGCATCTAAAGTCCACACACATTCGGATTTGGTTCACTACTTTCTTTAAAGAAATAACAATGGGTGACACCCATTCACTAGTTTGTACCATGAAAATGATTCCAGCATCCAACGTCTTTGCTATTTCTTCTTGTACTTTTGCAGCATAGATTTTGTTCATGCAGTACAGTCTCTCCATATGGGGCATACACCCGGTACGAGAGGGATTCGATGGACGCACAACTCTGGTGGTACACCCTTTAGGTCCTTGTATGTCCAAGCAAACACGTCCTTGTACTCCAGAAATATCTTGAATGTCATTTTCAATACGGGGTCCTAGTCATCCCCAACGAGGATTACCTTTGGATCATCTTCCCTCCCCAGGCTCATTCTCTATATGCTTGGTTCCTCATATTTTACTACTTTGTCCCTTTCAAATCAGTGGACCAATGTATCATCCATCATCGCCACGCCTTCGTTGTATTCACCGTACACTGGAGGGTAGGTGTCCTCTTCCATTTCAACCTCCAGCATGTTACCGTATGGATGGAAAACTTCATAGTCCTCCATTTGCCAGTGGAACAATCCATTGAAGGAACTAGTTTTGTCCTCCAAACAGTTCCCCAATCTCAGTACCACTTTGTCGTCGGGATCCATCCCCCCTTCAATGTCGAATTCTCCTCCTTCAAATTCAGAATCTGATGCGAAATCCTGACCTACTGCCTGGTTTTGTAAGTCAATGTTGTACCTTTTACCATCCCTCTCAATTGAGAGCATGTTCTTCTAGTTGTAGTTGGCCTTTGCTGTGATTTGCCACCCTATTCCAAGGAGAGCATTGTACCCCTTCTTTTCAAGTGAGATGACGACAAAGTCCAAGAAGAACTGTTGGGTTCCAATGACAACCTTTTGGGCTATAAGTGTTGCAATTGGTTTGATTGTCTAATGGTGGACACCCACCAAATGGAAAGTTGGCAGCTAGAGTGTTGGCTTGCCGAGGGCTTTCCATGTTTCCTCAGGCAGTACGTTTACGCAAGATCCACCGTCCACAATGGTCTTTGTCAGTTTGTGCCCCATAAATTCTATCTCGACCACCGTCGAGGTCCTTCCGACACCAACTGCCAATAACATTGGATTCGTGGTGGCATTAGTGTCGTCCTTTTGCACCTCAGCTATCTGGCCATTGTCAATCGACCTTTTATTATTTTGACCACCATTATTATTAGCACCCACATTGGTGATTGCCACCTTTAAATGTGGTAGGGTTTCCAATAGATCTATCACCCATACCGATACAATGGCTTGCAACATCTGTTGTATGATGTTTCCTTTCGATGCTGACTATAGGGGAGTGTTGGCACTGCCATGTGATAGTTTTTGTTCCTCCTCCATTGCCCATTCAATATCAATTTTAGCTTCCTTCAACCTTTCTTTCTCCATACGGGGATCAGGGTACATGGCTTTTTTCTCCTACAACTTTGTGATTGCCAGTATGTCCTCCTCCGAGCTTGTGATATCTATCATGAATACTCCCTTTTATTTGGGACAATCAGCGTCCTCGTGATTGCCTGGACCACACCACTTGCACAACATGCTTCCACCTCCTTGCCCACTCTGACAGTGCCGCGCGGAGTGGCCCCACTTATTGCATCTACGACAGTGTATCATGGGCCACCCCTTCATGTCATACTGGATGCGACTTCTTGGTGTGTTATTGCTATTATTGTTGCTTTCTCACCGATTGTTGTAGTGCCCACCCAACGAGGCATTAGAGTTTGTAGGTCCGGGTGGTGTGGTAGGTGGAGTTGCCTGTTCTCCTTGGCTTTAGGATGTACGAGCACTCTTTAATGGAGTGTCCCAGTACTTGGCAGATTCACCTAATGACTTCTTTGGGCAATTGGCCTCCATATGCCCTTAAACTTTCCTGTTCGTACACCATAATTCTCTGTCATCCTTCGTGATGCAGAGGCAGATGGAGATCAACAAGTTTGTACTAAGTTTGTATGTTCAAGCCTTGACTGCTCAACTAGACAAGCACAATATCCCTTCAATGCAACATGTTTACAATGGCTTCAACCTGTGATAATAACTCCAGGGCTTCTTCCAACCTTATTAAGGCATCTAACAAGATTATCTTGATCATACTTTCATGATTTGACCAACCATTGGGATTGGCAACTCCATTCTAAGACAACTCTCTCTATTTCAATGAATTAGCCCTATCCTCACTATCTTTGGGCTCAAACTCTCAAACTTCCCAAACAACTCCCCAAACAAGTGACAGATTCAAATACCCCTTTTCAAGTTGTATAACATATCCCAAAACCATGTGCGGTTGCTTTGGACCAACCTCCCCAAATACAAGCTTCTTCGCTGCTCAACTAGGCCTATTAGGCTACCCTTACAAGGGAACTTTACTCAGATCACAAAACTAACATCAAACTATCAAACCCTTGTTTTTAGGCCTAATCATGAGGGTTTTAAAGGACTCACCCATACACTCTTCTCCAAACCTTAACAACCATTCAAACATCTTCCACATGACCTTCACACATCATCCAAATGCTCACATGATGAAGGCTGATACATCTTCACACAATCTTCACTCCAAACCATCAACTTTGCTTCTCCAAACAGCATTATATCACCTAGGGCATCATCCCATTCTCTAGAAACTCAACATATTGTTCTAAAACCAATTGGATATTGAAGAGGACACATTAAACTACCTGTCCCTCCATCTGTGCAATTTTCCCATGGTTAGTTTATGAGATATGAGAAAATTTCTGTCAACACCTCTGTAAACAAGGGTTTCAGACATACTTGTGGAAAAACACCTCTAACTTTGTCAATACTTAATGAAATGAGCCCAAAGCAGTGACAAATGAAAGCAGACTCATCGACCTTTCTAACAATATAATTTTCAGACCATTTGGTTACAGTACGGATCGTACCAAACAAAAGAGCAGCAAATTTGCAAGAAAAACAACCCAGAAATTCTAGACCTGCAGTCACTAAAAATGGTGTAACTTTCTCCAATCTTAATGAAAACACGCCAAACCAGATTTAAATGAAAGTAGACTCAGAGGGATTTCAACCATGTATAGTTTGCTATCAAACAAATGCATTAAGAACGTGTAAAGGACAAAAATCAGATAATTAACTGTCCACGGCCTGCATAAAAAGAACAAATTTTAATATCAATTCTTCAAAATCCAAATCTCTCCAATCTCTATTCTATCCCCAACCAAAAGAGGATTTATATACCTCTAAATAACCTTTCCCAACTGCCTATAACCACCTTTGGGCATTGGGTAACAAGAACTACATCTTTTTGCATAAAATTGAAAAGTTGCAATAGCAACTTTTTGTGCAACTTTGACAACTTTTGCACAACCACTCAACTAGACTACGAAACTCCATTCCAACCTTACAAACAAGTTTAAACAGGTCATAACAAACCAAAAACACCAATTCTACCCAATTTTAGTCCTATTGGAGCCAATTGACCACCTTGACCCATTCAGGGCCTTACAAGCACAAACTAGACACCTATGCAACTAACGACTTCCATGACTTACAAAATGACTTGGCAAGGTTACATATGGTCCATAGGCCCTTGTTTTACCTCTAAATGGCCTCATTACAACAATTTACTTAAAAGACCTCATAGGGTCATGATTGTCTTCAATAGGCCTTGGGTGCTCCTGCACCACTTTGTAGCTTCTCCCTTGGCTCTCATCTCCTTCATCATTCGCATCGTATCCTTCAGGAGAGCCTATATGGTCTTGGATTCTCCTTCACTCTAGCCATTCATGCTATCACCGAAACTTCTTTATTTCTTCCCCTGGGATGTTTTATTTTCACTTCCAATGTCCAAGGCACCCTGAAAGTAGCGGTACCACTTTCATCTTTTTTCAAAATGATGGATTCAGTCCCTCAATGAACCACCTTTTCTTCAGGCCATATGTTCGCTGGTTCTCCAATTTACCAATAAGTTCTTACAATCTACGATGGTAGGCCCGTATCGTCTCGCTCTTCCCTTGTCTTGTATTGTAGATCTTTGTTGCCACTTCATCGTCATCACCAAGTAACCTAAACTCTTCCTAAAAATCCCTTCTCAAATCATCCAAAGTCATTTTGTATAATCCTGCTAGGTCTATGTACCAGTCAATGGCAACCCCTTGTAAGGTGATAGGGAAGGCCTTCAACCAATAGTCATGGTCGTCTTGGCCATTAGCTTCCCATATAGTTACGCATGTTTTGCAATGGCGGGAACGGTCCTTTGATCCATCCCCACTAAATTTAGGCAGTTTCTGCTTCTCCGAGGTGTTTATCATTTTCTTCATTCGGTCAGTATTGTGTGCGTTGTTGGACTCAGGTGGGCCAGTTCCTTCTCTGTGTCCCTGTGCTTCACTTGCACCTTCGGCCATGCACGAGATATCTACCCCTCCACCTGCGTCGTTCACGCCTTGATTACCTCCCTCGTACAGGCGCTCCCTTCTCCCAGGAGTTTCTGGTTCTAGTCCCCCTATTCTGGGCTCCTCCAATATGACTAGATTTTCAATGCCCCACTGGGTATTTTCAAATAATTGTGCTACCTCCCATTCAAAGATTCTTTCCTTGTCACCTTCAGAGTGTACTAGCAGTTCACTTGGTACATAGTCACACTCCAAGCTCTCCTCGTCAATCACCTCCCACAATGGAGGAATGCTCACCTGGTTGGCAAGGTCCTCTACTTCGTCCGAAAGTGGTAGGCTCCTTGCAATTTGTTCCCACTCATGCCTTGTAAGTTGTATTCTACCCTTGTTGCCAATCAGCCTTAGGCGTCTTCCACTCCAGCTTCATCTTAGACTCTGGCTCTTTCTCCATGGGGGGCTTAGAGATCTTCAACCAACCTCTACAATCGTCGTCGCCTCTCACTTTGCTCTTAGATTCGCAAAGACCTTACCGAGGTTTCTCCTTCCCTCTCTGTTTTTATTTCTCTCCTAGTACATTGCCTTATGTCCTTGTTCGACAAAAGGGGGGCATTAATTATGTGAGTTTTCAAGGGTACAACACCTACTTGTGTCATGTTGCTCCCGTTGCCTTTCTACATGTTGCTCTTCTATTTCAACCAAGTTCCATGCCAGCAACCTTGCGATGCTTCCAAGATCATAGACCATTGGTCACACGGAGAGTTTGTCGCGTACTGTGCCTTCAGGGACCGCTATCTCGCGGGCTTCCCTCCGTTCTAATTGGTTGACCAACACTTCCCATGCACATACCTAGTCTTGTGTCAATTGATCTTCCATTGTTACTTCCTCTTCTTATACGTCGTTGTCAATTATGAACACTTGTTGTTCGAACAGTTGGCCCACTACTTTGCCAGCACGCCTTTTGCTCATCTGATCTCCAAGCTTGAACAGGCAACGGCGGCAAAATGTTTACTCCCTACAGGATGTGTTTACTTACTTGCATAGAGTAAAGAGAAATATTCACAAAGTGGCATTAAGAACATACTAATTAAAATGGAAATCATACACATAATACTGGCACAAAATCATAGACTTTATTTCCATCTAATGTCATAACAATAGTCATTCATTCTCGGTGCCATCTGACTATATATAAAGTGTCCAACATTGGTTGAGTATGCCAACCGTCGCAAACTTCCTACAACTACCCCCAAGAACTAGTTAACATTACATTCCCATTCTTAATTAAAACATAAACCAAAAGTATTATTTTCGCTAAACTACGGCTAACAATTGAAGTCCCTAAACAAGATTACACTTAGATTGGGTGCTCTTTTAGCAATGTAAACTTGTAAAACTACGAGCTAGTGAAAGTGTTCTCTTTTT
Source organism: Chamaecyparis obtusa (assembly GCA_027943335.1). Lineage (NCBI taxonomy): Eukaryota > Viridiplantae > Streptophyta > Pinopsida > Cupressales > Cupressaceae > Chamaecyparis > Chamaecyparis obtusa. The sequence continues at coordinate 162,418 of BSBK01004700.1, read as the reverse complement.
GTATCTTTTCAACACGTAAATGTCTATTCCATGACTTCCATCCTATTAAGAACACTCTACAAGCAATGCCTTGGGATGTTGAAATCTTCCCCCCTCTTTGTTTAGACAAAATTAGCCTTCTATTGGCTTAGTACTCTACAAAGTTTGTGACATCAAGCTAGTGTTCTCCTAGTTGAGGGCTTACCATTTGTTTTGAAGCTCAACAAATTCTGTTAGTCCATTAAGAGTACCATTAATGTTTGTCAATGATATGTTCATAGCAGTTGCAAAAGGAAATAAGTGTTTGACTTGACAATTATCATTAGCTTTAGAAGTTTTCTCCTTGCTCCTAGTAGTCGAGGGATTTTAAGTTATTTAAAGGAAATCATAATGCATTAGTTCTGCTCCAAAATTGAGTTGGAAATAGAAGACAGTGGAAGTTGGTTTCAAACTAAAAGAGTTGGGCTCATTGGTAGAAGCTTTGAGAGGGGTAGTGTTGTGCCTTGCACACACACCCCATCATCAACGGGGACTCACATTCTCTTTTCACATCCTTAGGATAGGTCAAGTAGTTCTTTTAGGGTTTTCCCTTTGTCTCCACATCTAGGAAACACAAATAACGTGTCGCTTAAGCATAGAGCATGCCTAGGACTGGAGTTGAAAAGATGAAAAAAGAAGACTTTCATTGGGGTTAGAAAGAGATTTTGTCATCATGCACTTGGGGAATGCATTAGGAATCATTCAAGAAGGAACAAAATGAACAAGGAGGCTGTCATCATGTACTTGGAACAGCATAAAGAAAAGAAAATCAGAATTCTGAAAAATGCACTAGGAATCAAGCCTAGGATTAGTTTGAACACAATTACATTATTAAGTTCAATTGTAAATGTGTGTTTGAATTGCGCCATTGTTAGGTGTTTGAATATCCATTTGCAATCTAAAAATCCTTCACCTCCATAGAAGATTGCACTATTTCTGCAGCACTGTGATATTTTGGTTAAGCAAAAATCAGCTTGGTAGGATCCATTAATCTAAAGCATTAACTATCATTATCATTGTCGTTAGAGATTCTTAGCTTTGCCTCTCTAACCTTATCTCTTTTGCTATTTCTTTCAAATCAATCAAGTCAGATTAGGTGGATAGAAGCATAAATCGTTTGGGGAATAAATCAGCAAACCAGAGTAGGATTTTTTGAAAAAATCAACAAACCAGAGTAGGATTTTTTGAAAAATCAGCAAAAGTCAGGAAAAAATCAGATTTATTAAAAAAGGTGAAAATTCGAAGAAAATAAATAAATAACTACTTTTTAAAAAAATTAAAGGACATTTCCATAGCATAGGTGATAAAGGACTTGTATAAATGATTCAAAGCACTTGCACAACCTCCTCCTGATATATTTTTAACTTGGAAGACTCAAAGTTTTAATATTGATTTTTTTTGTATAAATTTTAATCAAGCTATGATTTGAAGTAGCACCAAAATATGATGTGAGCTTTCTTATTTTTAAAAATCAGAATGAAGCTTTCTTAGCAAAATATTGTCAATAAAAGAAAATCTTCATATTCATATAAGTAGAATTCATTTTCTAGAATTCTCTCAGCTCCCTTTTATTATATATTAATATATTTAACAAACAATTATATACAAAGTTGGCATGACATACACATATGTGAAGTGCTACCTACACATGTATATACCAAAACAACTTCATAAATGTTGAGCTTAGAGACCGAATTGCATTAACTATTTAAGATAATTTTGAGCAGAGTTTTAAATATCTAGCAATTTGATTTATCGTAAGAACTTATATATCACAATTGACAAGCCTAAAATGATAATAATGTTTATTGTAGGGTTCTTTGTTTTCTCCAAAATAAATAAGGCAAAACTTTGTTACCCTGCTCTTTTAGATCTTATCGCAACAAATAAATAAGGGAGCTTTATTATGGTCTTCTTTTGTTTCATATTGCAACAATTTAAATATTTGAAATTTATACAAACAAAATCAATATTTAAAAAGAAATAGCAGCAATCAAGCTATACCAAGGTTGAAAAACTCGGCGATATATCGCCTATCTCGCGAGATATTGCCTCCAAAATCCGCAGCCAATAAAATCGTGATTGTTATCGGGAGTGATTTTATTATTAAACGCGCCGCGATATTCCACCAAAAAATCACAGGTAAAATCAAAAATGCGTTGATAAACCCGTTGACAAAGTCAGCAGTCCGGTCTTTTGGTGTTTTAGGTTTTGTTATAATAAAAGCTTTTGTGTTTGTAATATGTATTTTCATTCGACAGCTTCACTTGTTTTCATTCAGCGGCTTCACTCGACGGCTTTGGGTATGTGTAATTACTAATTCCTTTCGTATTCACTGTTATTTCATGAGCATTTTGCTCCCTCAGAAGCCCTGACCATTCCGGCCCCTCTCGATCTTCTTCCTCTATTTTTACTTCTCTATCGTCTGCTTTCTTTTGTATGAGTAGTAATGTTGTAGAGGAAAATAGTATTTCTCTTGAGTTAATTGCAAGTAAATCTGTAAACGTATTCACTGTTGCGATTCATCCTTGCATTGCCATCAAAATTATAAATCTCCCAAAATTATCTTGTATTACCTTATCAAATATTATTTTGTAAACCCCCTTTGAAAAAATTCAAATATTATTTTAGCTTATCTTCATCTATTCTAGCGATATTGTCTCCTAAAGTATGGATACCAATCTGTAAATGTATTTAGTATTTTTTATTTACTATTTAGTATTTAATAGATTTATAATTTAGTATTTTAATAGATTTATAAAATATTAAATTTTATTTAATAAGAAATAAAGATTCATATTTCATGGAATAAATTTTATGTAAATGACAAATGTATTTACTAATTAAAATACAAATAAATTCATTTAAGATGAAATAAAATACTAATAATGAATAGATTTCTGATTTATCATTTATATTTTTTTTAATTGCATGCTAATTGGGGGATAAAATTGTAAACAAATGTTCATGAAATAATTTATAATGCTTAAGTATTATTTATTATATGCTTTTTAATTATTAATCGTTTGTTTTAATATGTTTTTTAATTATTAATCGTCTATTTTTTGCTAGGTTCTCTAAATCTACCTATTTCTTTACAATATGGCTGGTGAGAGAAAGAGGGACGCTTTATGGATACATGGGACACCAGGTCCAAATCAAGGAGATGTCAAATGTAACCACTGCCCTAAGGGGATGAGTGCGGGCATAAGCCGACTCAAATATCACCTTGCAAAGATTCTTGGAAATGATATTACACCGTGTGATGGCTGTCCGAAAGAAGTTACAAGGGAGGCTTTGGCAAGCCTTCAAGCATATGCAAAAAATAAGGTAACTAAAAAGAGGATAGCAGAGGCCATGGCAGCCCCAATGGGGAGTTTTAGTTCTACAGGGTCACAAACAGGTGCAGAGGCTTCTTCTTCCATTGGGCCACGGGTACGAGGATCAAAAAATGTGGGCGGGTTTATATCAGACTTTTGGGTTCCACGTAACACTCCTGGTGCTCAACCCGAATTGCAAGGCACTGCATGGAACAAAGAAATGCATGCAAAGACAAAGGTGGCAGTTGCGAGATTTTGGTTCTACTACGATCTTCCCTTCAATGCTTTATGTAGTCCATATTGGGATCAAGTGGTCGCTGCGATCTCCGTGTCTAGTAAAGGGTTCAAGCCCCCATCTCGTTATGAGGTGAGTGGACCGTTGTTACAGGATGAGATCCACAGCATTCATCAACTTGTGGAAGAGCGGAGAAGAATTTGGGAACAGAGAGGTTGCACTTTTATATCCGTGGGTGGACAGATGGTAGGAATAGGACGCTCATCAATTTTCTTGTTGCTTCAGGTGGGCAGTTAGTATTTCTAAAATCAGTTGATGCCTCTGATCAAGTGAAAAATGCAGAGACTTTGTGCAACATGTTGGATGAGGTGGTGGTGGAAGTGGGAGTTAGTAATGTCATCCAGATTGTGACTGATAATGCAGCTGCATATGTGGCAGCCAGTAGACTTCTGATGGATAGGCATCCCACATTATTTTGGAGCCCTTGTGCTACCCATTGTCTTGACTTGCTCCTTGAGGACTTAGGGAAACTGAGTTGGGTGGAGACGGTGGTCGAAGATGGAAGAAATATCACAAAGTACATCTACAATCACACATGGGTCCTGAGTCTTATGAGACAATACACTGATGGTAAGGATCTCATGCAATTAGGGGTCACATGCTTTGCTACTAATTTTCTCAACTTGCAAAGCATATTAGATGCATTGCCCAACCTAAGGCGGATGTTTGTGAGTGTGGAATGGTTGGAGAGTCCTTATGCCAAGAAGTCTGAAGTAGAGAAGGTTACGAAGGCTGTGTTTGATGTTAGATTTGGCAAGCTAATAGAGGAGATCATCAAGGTAAGTTTTGGAACCTTGATTGATGACTTATTATTTAATTTTCAGATAATGCAATTTGCGGATTTTGGTTAAATTTTTTATGTCCAAGTGTCAAAACCGTTGGTGAGGGTTCTTCGAATAGTGGATGGGGATAAAAGCCCCATGGGGTATCTATATGAGGCCATGGATAGGGCCAAAGAGACCATTCAACACGTGTATAGGTCAAATGAGACCAAATATAGACCCATATGGAACATAATTGATCGTAGGTGGAACCGACAACTCCACCAACATATTCATGCTGCTGCCTACTACTTGAACCGCAAGTATTACTTCTCCGACACTTTCAAAGCAGATGTGGAGGTTCAAGTTGGCATAGACACATGTATTCGGAGATTGGTTATTGATTTGGACCTTCGAGACCTTGTACTTGATGAGTTACAGAGCTACAAGAGGGAAGATGGGCCATTGTTTTCTTCACCTGATTGCAAACGTAGGAGATACACTCTCAACCAGGTAAACAAGAACATGTGTTTAGTTTTATTATACCGTTTATTTCGCTCATTAAGTTTATTAGAATCTTCAACACATTATAAATGGTTTAACTTTTTTTAAATCCTTGCAGATCTATGGTAGGAAGATTATGGTGCCACAACACCTAATCTTCAAAAGCTTGTCATCCGAATATTATCTCAGCCATGTAGTGCTTCTGGTTGTGAGCAAAATTGGAGTGTTTGAGAACATACATACAAAGAAGTGCAATAGGTTGACTCAAAAGCGCTTGAATGACTTGGTTTATGTGCGGTACAACCTTCGATTGCATGAAAAGAAGGTGCGAGGGCAGGCTTCATATGAAGCACTTGACCTCGATGAGATTGATCCATATGCAGCAGATTGGGTTGCTCCTCCTGATGGTGATGATGTGGATGTGGATGTACATGTGGATCCTTTCTTGACTGATGATTAGCTAGCTGACTTTGATATGGAGGAAGATGATTGGGATGTAGAAGTGGCAGCACGTGAGGAGGAACATGAGCTTGGTCATGATCCATCAGGGGCTTCTATTGAGGCACCTATTCAGCCCCCTGTTGGGGATGGCGCAACTACTTCAGCACCACCCACCGAAAAGCAGCGATCTCTTTTGAGCTTTAGTCGTAGACGCAATTTATGATTTCTACTTCTAGTTTTCATTGATACTAAAACTTGAACCTACTATGTATTCAGAAGTTGTAGTTTCATAGAGTTTGACTTTGATATGTATTGAACTTAATTTTATTTAGATGCCGCACTTGTTTTTTGGTATATGATTCCATGTTATCTTGCTAAGTTCTAATAGTAATTGCTATGTATTTAACTCAAAACTTTGATTCATATATGGTGGATATCTCAAATCAGTATATGCTCTACAAATTTGGTGTATATGTGTGTGTTTTTAAGAATATTTTAGGAAATTATATATTTTCAAATGTTTGATAAAAGTGCCGATTTTTCCGCCGAGTTTTTGGCAATTCCGAGTTTTTCAAATTTTTTGGGCCGGTCGAGTATTGCCAAGTCCGAGATTTTCAACCTTGAGCTATACAATATATTCAATGTAGAAAGAGAGGAAAATTTTGTTTGTAATTGCCTATCTCCCATACTACTTCCCAACTTTGCAACACTTTCGACCCAACTTTCTCAGCGTAATACATCAATTTCATAGAGAATCATGTCACATTTTTTGCAGGATTTTTCCCGTTAGTGTCACTTTTAGGGTTACTACTAGTTTCCCTCTTTTTTTTTGCCCACTAATTGCCTGATAAGTGGCAAAAAAACGTTGAAAATCGTTGACCAATAAATCCCAATTTTGAGGGGAATAAATCTCTACACCTGCCGATTCCCGATTAACCAAGTAAAATTGTGAATTTTTGTCATCTTCTGCTTTTATGATTCACTTAATATATATTAATAGTCAATAATAATTTAAATTTTGAAACTACTTTAATATTAATTATAAAATATAGGGGTTCCCTGCTTACCTGTTAAAGGGCCATCTATAATAGCGCATAATAACAATGTTACCCGGAGACACGTTTCGAGCATAATTTGACCCATCCCAGAAGTGGCGATGTCCCAGAAACTCGAAAACCCGTCCCCCAGCTGTCCCATGAAATTAACGTTTGAATTTTGATAATTTTTTTGACTTCTACTCTCATATGAACTCTCAATTTAACTTAGTTAACGCAAACTTTATATATTAAGGTTCTATAATGTATATAAGCATGCTTTATCCATGTTTTCGTACTAATATTTAAAATTTCCCTATTTTTTATATAGTTGTCCCCACTGTCGTCCCCTGCTCTGAGAAAAAAAATCTATCTAGGAAACCCATTTCCATGTCCCCGCATCCCAAAAACCTGCGGTAACATAATAGCATACTAGTTATAAATTTAAAATTAGTGTATAATATTAATTATATATTTGATCTCATCAAAATCCATTAGGCGGGGCGTGCAGAGAGCTCAGGTTATATTGAAACCGGGATTTAGAACAAATTCATTAGCTACCTCGACACTATCTCACATGTTCCCCACAATTTAGGACGATAGAGGCCCTTTCAAATTTCATTGATGATCGCCATTGCTCCTCCCACTCCTCTGTTTAGGGTTTTCTAGAGGTCCGAAAGAAAACTAAAGGGACAAAATTACAAATTTTTTCCATGTTGATTCCGCATTGACTTTGCTTTCATCCTAGAATCAACCCTATTTTTGAGTGATTCATCAATATCATCAGTTTTAGGAGGGTTTTGTAGGTTTTTGCAATGAGTTTTTACATTGTTTTGCCATTTTTTAGGGATTTTAATACAATTTAAATGTGCTTTAAATGCAAAAAGGTCATTGAAAATCGGGTCAACAATTGGTCAACTATTTTTTCACAAATCGGGATTTTTTAAGGGAAAAAATCAGCTGGCTCTAGGATTCAGGATTAATTCTTTGCAGATTTCTGCTTCTATGGGTAGAATCATTCGCAAAGAGAGAATTCTATTTGCAATCCAGGAATATAATATTAAAGAAAACATAATATATATGAATAGATGAAAGATATTAGTAGTATTGAACCTACAAAAATTTAATTTTTTTCACAATATGAACCAGTAACGACTCAGCACATACCAGCTGTGGTGCACCGATAATCTATTGATGCAGTCAATGGATCTCTCACCTGCAAGATAGAACAAAAGAGTTTAATAGTCAGCTCCATGTCAAAAAACCTAAAGACCAAGTATCAAGCATTATACAAATTGGGGAGACTAGAAAGATAATGCATTGAGAAGATTTTCAATCCCAAGCAAGAGTTTAATTATTCTCAGCACTGATAGTAAACCTAAAGTTAACATCTGCTGGAATTTTCCCATGCAATGGTAGACCCTTATATTCGGAGCCTCTCACACAATAGCCGCACCTTTGCAAATAACATGTCTGATGTTACCAAATCTCTGCTGGAAAGACAATTTGAAAACAGCCAAGGAGACTATGAGATAATCTCAAAACCCATTCTCCCTTCCAAAACAAAAATGAGTGAAGTGTTAAGATTAAGAACCACCCAAAAATCAGCATTGTATGGTAGACAAGGTATATTGGATGTGGCTTCGCAAAGAATGGACCCTAGTCTGTATTTTTATTGAAGGGTTCCATCGACTAAAAACTCCAAAGGCATAAGAAAATGAGATTTGAAGCCTAAAAGGTTAGTAGATCTATTGTTGCAGCCCAAGTGGTCCAAGGCCTCTTCACGAATAACGGAAACCAAAAGAATACTGGTAGTCAGCAGCTCTTGAAAAATTAGGACCAGAGCATTATGAATCAGCAACAACTATATTCGAAGTAATACAATTAACTGTCATTCTTGTTTCCCCTATTTGGATTTCAAACTAACTATGAACAATAAAATATAAGCAATAGTAATGAGGCAATGATCTTATCAAATCTATTTGTTGGAGTTGAATGCATATTCCAAAGTTTAGTATCATCTTCTTTGTTGATCACAATGTTCTTTTCCTGAGACTAGACTATTGTGTATGGTAGGATTTTCAGGCTTGGGAGAGTCTCTTTCCATGAATTGAAAGGGGTGTTCTATACATTAAAGCTCAAGTTTGATCTTTAATTCAGCAGGTTGGCACTCAAGATTGAGTAACTGAATTAGGATTTGGCATACCTGATTGGCCTTTTTAAATTGTTGTTCTTCCTAAATTATGTCTCTGATTCCCATTGAGCTCTAATAGTTTCTCTTACAATTCCTTGCTAAAGCCTTGGCATTGTTTAGCATGGCTCTGGCTGTGTGAACTTTAACAATTTTCATGACTATATAGACAAATATAATCCATGGAAAGACCTGCTCGCCCAATATCATATGCACAAGCATCAATCTGAACAAACCCTGTAATATATAGATCCAACCTGATTTCTTATAGAAACCAGAACATTAGGAACGAAATATGTCACATCTCTTCTACCATTAATTCTTTATATAGGATGTGGAGAAGGATGATAATCAGATAAACCCAGTTCTTGCAGACGTGGTTCTACTAATTTACACATGGCACCTATCTCTGAATGGATCAAACTTTTCAAAAGAATGTTTTCATCAATTCCAAGACAAACAGGTACATATAAACAGACTTAATTTGCATTCGTATTTGTTTTGATGCTGCTCAGTTCGAGAGGCTATTGTAGCTCGTCAATAAACAAAATGACTTAATTTGTAATAAGGTATTTAGTCCTTGACAGTTGGCTGTTGGTAGTTACCAACAGTTGGCATTCTCAACTATCGTTGGTTTTGCTATATATATATATATATATATATATATATATATATATATCTTATTGTACTCTTAGTCAGGGACAGCACACATGGTTCCTATATCAATCGTACATCCAATAAATGAATGAATAAAAAAAATCTTTCAGTAAAATTGTTGCAAATAATTGTTATTGTTATATTTTGTTATTTTCATTCTCTTTTTGAATCATTCAAGTAGAATACTGTAATGTCCCCAATTTTGCCAGCATTGGTGTTTCAAGGATTAGCCTATTATTTTGATCCTCGTAGGCTAATTATTGTGGATAGAGGGTCTTTTGAGGCAGTGGCTTGGCTTGGGAGGGCCTTGTCTTCTCTACAATTCAATAAGCTACAGGTTGGTCTTCGTTTGGCTCAGATTGGACTTCATTTGGGCTTAGATTTGTGTACTTACTATTTGTGGTAAGTTGGGTGTTGATTGAGATGGACCCTTCTATTTTTGGAAAGTGCATTTGGTCACATGGAGAAATAATAGGTATAACTCCTACTTCAGACGACATATTTAAATGATGAGTATTTTGGGAGTTATTACATTTTTAGTGGCCAAATTATTATTAAATTATTAAATGGCTTATTATAAAGTTATAATCTAACTTTATAATTTCACTTAAGTTGAGGGTTAAATCATCATTGGAAGGGGCCATTATTTAGTTGATTATTAAACCCAAGTCACATTATTATAATGATATCTTATTATAATAATGTTTTAAAGGAAGTTGTTAAAAGAGAGTTGTGTTGAGTGGAGATCATTTGGGAAACTTTCACAATTTTAAAAGTTGAGTTCTTTTAGAAACTTTTATCAACAAAGCATTATAAATATGAGCTCATTTCTTTGGAGAAAGCACACTTGAATATTTATTTGCTTTGTTGCCATTGAGGAGTTTCTAAGGTTCTGAAGTTTGTGCCCTTGCTGAAGTATAAGGGTTTGTTCTGAAGATTTGTTATCCACTGCCGACGTATAGTGGAAGATTGTCTAAAATTGGTAGTGCAAATTGCTACTGAAGTATGGGCCCGTTTGGTGCATGGAATATGAGCTCTAATTCTGGAATTAGATTTCCGAATAATGTAATTCCATGGTTGTGTCCATCTAAAAAATTGGAATTGGAATTTCGAAATTCCAATTTTGCCCCCAAAATGAGCATTTCATCTTCCACTCAAATAGGTGGAATTGGAAATTCCAATTTCTAATTCCAATTTTTATAAAACCAAATTTAATATTTCGTGGGATCCGTGACTATAAGGATGTATATTATATTGCTATAAGGATGTATATATACATGTGTGTATATATACATATGTGTATATACATGTGTGTATATACACACACGTGTGTATATATGCACAAATGTGTGTGTATATATATACACACGTGTGTATTTATGTATATATATAAGGATGTATATATACATATGTGCATATATACATGTGTATATACACACGCACGTGTGTATATGTGTATATGTACACAAATGTGTGTATATATATATACACGTGTATTTGTATATATATATATAAGGATGTATATATATACATGTGTATACACGTGTGCATATATATACGTGTATATACACACGTGTGTGTATGTGTGTATATATACACAAATGTGTGTATATGTCTGTATATATACACAAATGTGTGTATATATATACACACATGTGTGTATTTTTGTATATATACACATGTATGTATATACACACATGTATGTGTATATATATGTGTGTGTGTGTGTGTATACACACACATGTATATGTGTGTATATATAAATGCATGTGTGTGTGTATATATAAACGCACGTGTGTATATGTGTAAGTGTGTATACACACATGTACACATGTGTGTGTGTGTATTTATACACGTGTGCATATGTGTATATATGTGTGCATATACACACATGTATACACATATACACACATGTGTATGTGTATATATATACATGTGTGCATATATGTATATATCCACACATGTATGTGTGTGTATATACAAACGTATACACATGAATTTAAAGAAATTAAAATTACTTATGCATCTTCTTTCGGGTGACCAAATAGGTCATCCCATATTCCGGAAATCATTTTCAGAATTTGCATCTTCCAGAATTGCAGCATCTTCCAGAATTGACTATATCTGGCATTTGGTATTCCATGCACCAAACGGGCCCTATAGCAATTGGTTTTGTCTTCTCAGCTGCATTAATTGTGCAAGAGAAGTTGATGTTTGATCTTCACTTCTAGAGAATACATTAATATTTTATGTTGGATTTGCAAAGCTGGGATCAAATTTGTTTGGTGTTGTATCTGAAACATTATTGAAAGTTAATACATAGCTATTGTACTGTTATTGGAAGGAGCTGTGTCATTATTTAGTGGCTACGGTTACACTTGGGAGGTTGCACAATTTTCTAAGTGGTTGTGTGAGACTTTAATAGGCTGCGTCTCTTTACATTGTGGCTGCATGAATCCTTTCAGAGGTGTGTGAATTATTTTCAGGGCTGCATGGAATATTCTTAGAGCTGCGTTTGGACGTCTGGATTGGTTGCAGCATTTGTGTTGCTAATGAAATGAGCTGGATACATTCTTATCTCTCTTCTATGCTGTGTGACAAACAATAGTGGTTGTATGTTCATTTGGTGGCTGTTTATAATGATCTTAAAGGCTGCATCATCTTGCTGGAGGTTGTGAGTGACTTTCTTTGGCAGAAAATTACCTTCAACAGTCATTTGGAACTAAGGTGCATTATTTAGAATATTAATATCAATGTAATGATCATGTTTTATGAGGCATTGGATAAAATATTGTATTTGGTAGACATTCAAGTGAAATAAATTTGTTGTATTTATTTGAATGTTGAAAACATTATCAAAAAATATCTTATATGTTTGAAACACAAGAAAATTGCAATTTAATTTGAAGAAAAAACCTAGTTTGCGATTGAGAGCCAGCTGGGTTCGTTACAGTGGTATCAGAGCATGTTTCCTGCCATCCTATGGGGTATGAAATTCATTTTAATTCTGATGTTATATTAAGAGTGACCAGCACTCCCGGTTTCCTAGCTATGGACAAATACAGGAGGCCTAGTTCTGGGAGTCAGCGTACCAGTATGGGAAAAAGAGAGGAAATAAATGCCTTGATGGAAAGTATGGAAAGACTTAGGCTTCATCAACAAAGATTGGCGGAGAGCTTGTCGGATCCAGAGACAGTTGACAGGGCAGCGAGGTATATGGTTTCTGCCTTTAGAAGGCCAACATCGAGATTGCAAGGAAGAAAGCTTGAGTTTCCCTCGACAAGTGTGATGAAGCACAAAATTTAGGATCTCCAATTGAGAAATAATGTTGGAGATTGATGAAATATTATCATTGATGAGAAATGTGAAATGAGTTCTTATCATGCAAATTGAAATGAGACATTACCATTAATGTGAAAATAAAAAAAAAGTAAGTTCAGGTCTATGGAGTTGGATAAATGAAATCAATACATTGACACCATCTTTGTGAAGAAATGAAACGTCTAAGCCCTTTTTCTCTGCATTAGTGTACATGGAATATATATATATATATATATATATATTCAGAAGAACTTGCATACCACCGTCTATGAAACAGAGCATGTGACATCAATATAATATGCAACATCATTATCGTGAGGTATAGTGGAGTTTAGAAGACTCGATGAAATTATTAAATTAATAATGATGAAGAAATATCATACGCAGAGGAAGAGTCTTCCCACGCCATACAATGAAGAAAGGTGTGAATGTAAATAAAGGATATCTTTTAAAATAGATACGATGATAATACACAATTGCTTGAAGTAACAGAAAACAATTATACACAGGCCTCGATAAATATAATCACCACATATTTCTCTAAAAATATTCCAAGGAGTGTGAAGAAGTGTTGTTATTGATGCCGAAAATGTGATGAATAGAGAGAACACCAAAAACGTCATCAATTGGAGTATATGGTTCCTGTGACAAAGAAACAATGACTTCGATGTTGGATGTGGTGATGAAGTCTTAAAAGCAATGGTAAGGACATACCCATAATCCCGTAGAAGACATGACGGCAAAAAATAGAACTGGCACTAAATTATATAAAACTCGAACATATCTCAGATGTCCATGTGTCGTCAAAACACTTAGTAGCGATAATAACAGTGAGACAGTCAAATATGTAGAACCTTGAATGTTCTAGCAGGGATATGATGCATACAATGAATGGCATGGTGCCGTCCATACACTCCAACTTGAATTGAAACCGAGTTATTTTATACAAAGTCAAATTTGGCATTCGAAAATATTAAAATACAATGTTCGAAGTCTTTGTGCGTGCCTCAAAATATTATTACAAAGCAAATCAAGCGGCAGTCTTCATCGAACATAATAGTATGGTTAAGAAATAATTATTGAAGAGGTGCGATTATTTATTTATTTTTTTTAATGTGACTCTTGACTTTAAAAGTCATGTCCTCAAATAAGTGGGATATAAATATGAACCATTTTATTTGCAAAAAGGAAAAAAAAAAGACATATTTAGAGAAGCATATATATTTAATTGTATGGAGGGACAAGGAGCAATAATATGACTTTGTAATATAAATTCAATTATTTTATTAGTATTCAATTATGTTATTTTAATAATAAAATAAAATGTCTTTTGTTTATTATTAAAGGTATGGAGAATTAAACTGCAAATGAACCGTCCTTTGTAATTATTTTTGAATTCTGTATACAATTTAAATACCAGATAAGTGGACATGGTCATTTAGCATCTTAAACTCGATCATCACAGATATCGTGAAATATTTAATTGTTTCTGAATTTGTATCCAATTTGTCTCTGCGGAGTTAAAGTTCAATCTGGACTAATTTAAGATTGCATAAATATTTGATCTGTCGCATCTTGATTATTTAATTGACTGGCAGTATAAGTGCGCAAAACATTATAAAGTTGTACGTAATCTTCATTGAAGTTGACTCTATTGCCCGAATGAGCAGAGGCACTGGTCTTTTATTTTTGAAGTATTGGGTTTATATGTGAAGTCAGAAAATCTATCAATTCCTTCCTGCAAACCTCAAATCCATTATTAAGAATAATTACACAAAACATTTAATTCAAACATTCAGCATACTATTTCATATTGATCAAGTTCGAGGAATTTGCCAGCCAGAAAACTCACAAGCTTAAATTTGCTATAAAAAAACCTTGAAGAAAGTGATCAGGTTCAAGGTGAAGGTTTACCCGCCTAGGTGTAGCGAGGCCTAAAGTGTAGGGGAATTTGGATTATTCTCGTTTGTTGGCCAGAATTGATTTGGAATCCTATTGGAGAATCGGCAGGCTCTTGGATTTCTAATCTGTGGTTTTGGGAACCAACAAGGTGCCCATGATGCAGATGTACCTATATTTAGTACGGCACCTGCTAGTCCTAACCGTAGTGCTGATGATGGATTTATTTCAAAGAGACATGTGGATGTATCAGTACCATTGGTTGACAGCAATGCTAAGCATCAACACGTTGAGGCTCCCAGAGTAGTTGCTACAGTTAGTTCAGAGGCAGCTGATGTTGTAGTTATCACTAAGGGTTCAGACTCTTTTGAGGAGGGAGTTGTTATTGGAGACTTTTATGTCAGCTATCATAGTGTTGCTCCAATACAGGAGGCAACAGCTTCCTCATATGGGACCGATGCAGATATGGAGTCACCTAGCTGTTATGTTGGTGATCTATGTGTTATAGCAGAGTCAATAGATAGTGGTTCATGCTCCAACATTATTGGTGTACAGCCTGACGTTGAGTCATGTGTGCAAAGTCAAGTGTCAGTAGTTGATGCCTTAGTAGGAAATGTGGATGCAGATAGTATGGACACATCTGATGACACATTTGAGGATGCTATAAGCCGCATTGGGTATGACACCCCCTGTGGGATGTTGGGTGATGGCTCCAAAGAGATTTTGGAAGAATCCCAGGATCAGAGTTTACAGCGACTTATTGCAAATAGTGAGGATTCTCAGAGACATGAGTCCATTTAGGTAAAGCAGATTACACATCATGTCTCTCACAGCTTACAGATATCTTATTCAGATATGCAGGCAGGAGTTGTTCACTTTGTGAACAATCCTTTATTTGATATTGATGTCACTATGTCATATGACAATCCATTATTTGAGTTCAGCGATGATCCCTTTCAGGTGATGAGTGAGGATGATGATGATGATGATTGAGATTCTTTTAGTACACAAGATGATCACACAATTTTTACAGGATGCCGGTCAAATTTTGTTGAGCAGTTTATACAGGTGTCCACAGTGAGGAGTGCTTACAGTTTTACATTTGATCCTCAGGTGAAGGATATCTACCAATTACAGAGTCCATCGATGCATCTGTTTGATGACTGGTATGATTGTTTAGTTGCCACACAAACTGGGGGCAAGTCCGGTTTGTCGGTTGAGTTGCTTTCCTGTAAGTTACTCATGGTTGAGTTACTCCCATGTGATGTTCATGTCTCAGTATCATCAGTTCAAGTGTTGAGTTAAGTTTCTCAGACGCTGCAATTGGTACTATTGATGTTGGAATTATTTTTGCTGGAGTGTGGTGATGATAGGGACATTACTCCATTCTATCCTTGGGATCCAGGTGGACTATGATGTTCATTTTTCTCCGAATTGCTTGGGGACAAGCAATCTTTGGGAGGGAGGACTATAATGTCCCCAATTTTGCCAACATTGGTGTTTCAAGGATTAGCCAATTATTTTGATCCTCGTAGGCTAATTATTGTGGATAGAGGGTCTTCTGAAGCAGTGGCTTGGCTTGGGAGGGCCTTGTCTTCTCTACAATTCAATAAGCTACAAGTTGGTCTTCATTTGGCTCAGATTGGACTTCATTTGGGCTTAGATTTGTGTACTTACTATTTGTGGTAAGTTGGGTGTTGATTGAGATGGACCCTTCTATTTTTGGAAAGTGCAAAGGGCATTTGGTCACATGGAGAAATAATAAGTATAACTCCTACTTCAAACGACATATTTAAATGATGAGTATTTTGGGAGTTATTACATTTTTAGTGGCCAAATTATTATTAAATTATTAAATGACTTATTATAAAGTTATAATCTAACTTTATAATTTCACGTAAGCTGAGAGTTAAGTCATCATTGGAAGGGGCCATTATTTAATTGATTATTAAACCCAAGTTGCATTATTATAATGATATCTTAGTATAATAATGTTTTAAAGGAAGTTGTTAAAAGGGAGTTGTGTTGAGTGGAGATCATTTGGGAAACTTTCACAATTTTAGAAGTTGAGTTCTTTTAGAAACTTTTATCAACAAAGCATTATAAATATGAGCTCATTTCTTTGGAGAAAGAACACTTGAATATTTATTTGCTTTGTTGCCTTTGAGGAGTTTCTGAGGTTCTGAAGTTTGTGCGCTTGCTGAAGTATAAGGGTTTGTTCTGAGGATTTGTTATCCACTGCTGAAGTATAGTGGAAGATTGTCTGAAATTGGTAGTGCAAATTGCTACTGAGGTATAGCAATTTGTTTTGTCTTCTCAACTGC
Source organism: Chamaecyparis obtusa (assembly GCA_027943335.1). Classification (NCBI taxonomy): domain Eukaryota; kingdom Viridiplantae; phylum Streptophyta; class Pinopsida; order Cupressales; family Cupressaceae; genus Chamaecyparis; species Chamaecyparis obtusa. The sequence continues at coordinate 145,653 of BSBK01004700.1, read as the reverse complement.
ATTAATTGTGCAAGAGAAGCTGATGTTTGATCTTCACTTCTGGAGAATACATCAATATTTTTTGTTGGATTTGCAGAGCTGGGATCAAATTTGTTTGGCGTTGTATCTGAAACATTATTGAAAGTTAATACATAGCTATTGTACTGTTATTGGAAGGAGCTGTGTCATTATTTAGTGGCTACGGTTACACTTGGGAGGCTGCACAATTTTCTACGAGGTTGTGTGAGACTTTAATAGGCTGCGTCTCTTTACATTGTGGCTGCATGGATCCTTTCAGAGGTGTGTGAATTATTTTCAGGGCTAGGTTTGGACGTCTGGATTGGTTGCAGCATTTGTGTTGCTAATGAAATGAGCTGGATACATTCCTATCTCTCTTCTATGCTGTGTGACAAACAATAGTGGTTGTATGTTCATTTGGTGGCTGTTTATAATGATCTTGAAGGCTGTATCATCTTGCTGGAGGTTGTGAGTGACTTTCTTTGGCAGAAAATTACCTTCAACGGTCATTTGGAACTAAGGTGCATTATTTAGAATATTAATATCAATGTAATGATCATGTTTTATGAGGCATTGGATAAAATATTGTATTTGGTAGACATTCAAGTGAAATAAATTTGTTGTTGTATTTATTTGAATGTTGAAAACATTATCAAAAAATATCTTACATGTTTGAAACACAAGAAAATTGCAATTTCATTTGAAGAAAAAATCTAGTTTGCGATTGAGAGCCAGCAGGGTTCGTTACAAATACTACAGCAAAAATAGATGCTATTGTCTATTCAAACTCTGGCAAAGTGTTTTTCAAGGACAAGAATCATGGCAGCCTGTGTGCGTGTTAAAGTATTGTTCGTTTGTGTTTAATAAACGACGAGACAATCATGATATGCATATAAATATAGATATATATATATATATATATATATATACACAATATAATATAATTGAAAAGTAAGTATATATTAATATGCATATGTGTGAACTTATATATATATATATAATATATTACACAAAGTATGAATAAACTATTGGTTAAGATATGTTAACTAATAGTTATGTAATGAAGTGACATGACCATAAGTATATATGGTCATGTCTATTCATTACATGACTATTCAATATATACATATACCCTATTGTTATTGTAGAATCAATCAATAACGAAGGCAATTGTATTCTACAATATCACACTAGTATATATTATCTCTATTGGACGATTCAGATTTCTTAACATAGTATCAGAGCCAAGTTCCTTCAGTAAAGCTTAACCGCTTGAAGAAAAGACTTGGGCAAGAACAATGATAGTTGCAGACGGAGTATTCTCTTCCACTCAAAAGATCGCTGATAAATTTAGCGTACCTAGAGTTGCTTTTTTGGATGACAAGTGTCTGTGGTTCCTCTGTGTCAGGGACTTTGGACTTGCGGAATAACGGAAATTTGCATCCGAGTGTGGACAAACACAGACGTGGCATTACTCTACAAGCCTCAACAACAAAAAAGGAGACCTCACCGCGGTGGAGTTTATGATGTGGGAATGTAGAGAGCGCGCACCAAATGTTGACAAGATTTGAAAATAGATGTTGTGTCCTGCTCTTGCACAGAACGTGTATGAGAAGAGGCCAAACCAGTATGATGTAACATACTGAAACGATTGAATGCTTGTTGAAAGAATTATCGGGTTTCATAGTTGCGTCCATAAATGTATCGCGAAAGCTCTTGTTTTTGCTCGTCCTGTGGTAATACCTCAAATACATTGACAAGGTCAAACATGAGACTCTGGTGCTTGGTTGTTAACATCCGAGCATACACAGTCCGAGATCTCACCCACATTTGGATCATAAATCCAATGGAAGGAAACTTGTAAGGGTTGTCAGGTCAACATAATAAACGAGAGGCATGAGAGAGTACGGATTTGTGCAGGTGGCGAATGTGAAACAAAGATGGTAAATGAGTTTATGCAGCTCATCTCAACTGAGCCCAATATCGTTCTCCAGAACATAATATTGCGTTGCCTTGTTGGTCCCCATCTCGTTATGATGACTGCACAGATAGAAGTTAACTTCCAACGGATGAACAATTAAATCAGAGTCTACAACAACTGTCTCAGATGGAACGTGTTGTTTGATGAATTGAAATTTATCAACGGGATAGAGAGAGAGTGAGAATAAAAATAATACTGGTGTTAAATTTGGAGTGAAAAGATAAATTTATACTTGAAATATGGTGGTCATGTCAAAGATTCAAACAGCTAAGTGCCTTAACTGCAATCTCTTATCATTGGCGACTTATTATACACAGTGGTCATAATCATATCAGACAAAGCAGTGAGCAAAACAGTGATCATATATACAAGCAATCTGATCTTGACTTGGCAATAACCTAGTTTTTCTTGACAACGATCTGGTCCTTCTTGACAGCGATTAATACCTGGCAGCAATATCCCTTGATCTGCAATCATAGATACATCTTGGATATCTAGTCATTTGCTGGGAACAAAACTCTAGATTAGTAATTTGATCCTACAGTGCCCATCAAGTGTACTTCATTGGTGATCTGCTATTTGACCTTAGTATATCACAGATTTTTTATTTGCTACTCGACAAAGTAGAAGACCGAGACCATCATAGAGGATGCGGGTAGAACAGTCACATACTACCTAGATTTTGAAAGTCCCGATAGGAGTACAATCCGATGAAATGTTAAACAATTCAAATTGAACAAAAGGTGGTGAAAATAATGACACAGCCCGGGTATGTTTAAAGACGAAGGATCAATGTGAGATCTGACAATGTCACATATTGAAATCATACCGTGAAGGTTGTTACAGACCATGTATACCCAAGGGAGGACAATTACAGTCTTCACCGAGTGAATATGAAGTCGAGAGAGATTGACTCGAAAAGGTGGTGGATAAAGGTTCCATCGTGTACTCGGTTCTGATCTCCCAAACCAATCCCTACCAGCGATCTCGTGCTGCTTCATTGAAGGAAAACCAAATTCAAGGGTGGTAGAAAGAAGATAGACCCGCGAAGGATTCATTTGCATAACGTTTTCTCCGAGGGAAAAATCACCGAGATGTATATGTTTGTGTAATATTCTTTTGAAGGTGCAAAAGCATTGAAATGTGACAATGAATAAGTCTCGATCTGTATCAAATTCAAGAACATTATAGTTGCAGAATAAAACTGGTGAAGACACAAATAGTATTCGAACTGTGGTACACCCGAGTACTAATAGTTGATACCAAAAAATTTAAAAAATTAAAATTAAAAAAAATCTGTTTTGAAGATTCTGTTTACCTGTATAAGAGGACAGAGTATCAACCCGAGGGCATGGTGGTCGAGGATGAATTATCTCCAGAGATAAGAGGGATAGAGTTGATAAGACAATTAAGGATTGTGATTCGAAGGGGAAATATGTTAATGCCCTAAGGTACAAGTATTGCTCGAAGATAGTGTTTCCAAACCGAGGATATCAAGATATCAATAATGTATGAAGCCAACATCTAATCGTTAGCCATCACAAAAAGAAGTGATTAGGAAAGGAGGAAATTAATGTAAGGATCAGAATGAAACCAATATGCTATGAAGAAGGATGATGGGTACGAGTTAATGGGCTCACCTTACGAAAGGAAACACTTGAAATTTTATAAAAGATAAGTAATTCATGTTTTACTTGAATTTGCAATTTGTAATTCATTAAATAATAAATGTTGTATGCTTCTATCATTTTTTATGCTTGAGATAGTTTAGCCTTATGAACTATTCGTAGTCTATCTCTGACATATTTTTCAGGATGAAAACATGTGAATTCCAGATTCAGAGGGAGACTGACATCTTCAGGAAGGTCAAGAATTTGATGAGCTTGAGCTTCAAAGGGAACATATGATTCAGTCAACTTACTTGATCATATTGATTGAGAGGGAGATCACTGCTGAAGGTGAAACAATTCTGAGGTTATAGAAGTGGAAACACGTGGATAGAATCACAGATGAGATGCACATGGATAGAATCTCTGATTGAAGTAATTCATACATCTCGAGACTACAGTTCATTAAGATGAACATCATACTAGAGGTCCTTATTATCTTCCCTCAAGTCCAAGAGGGAGTGTTAAAAATATGGCCTTGAAAAAGATCAAAATGCATCCTATGCTAATCCGCAGCCTTATGGAAACCCAATATGAGATATCAATTCTCTCAAGAAGAAAAGTATGAAGTCACATCCTACAATGACATTGAGCTGAGTATATAAAAAGGGTATGCCTCCATGACAGAAGAAGAAAAAGGGTATGCCTCCATGACAGAAGAAGAAAAAGGATATGCATCAGTGGATATGCGAGGATCTTGATTCAAAGGGAGTAGACCATGTTTTGTTGGCTCTCTAGTGATCGAGAAACTATAGCAGAGAATTATGATGAATTACCATGTGAGAAGGCTATGCTTCCATGTCAAAGGGAGAAGCTAGAAGATCAAACTAAGATGGCATCCCAGGATCGTGGTCATATTAATTCAAAGGAAGTATACCATGTCAAGATGGTTTCTCACCAAGCCCCTTGCCAGGAAGAAGATTGTGTACTTCAGATAACCTTGGTATGTTGAGAACTAAAGCCTTAAAGAAGTTCTCAGAATCAGTGATCCATCATTTTGTATCTTAAAATGATTCTTGTCTGTGATAGACAAGTCTAAGGTGGAAGCCTTGGTTTTAACTCTCTGAGAAGAGTCAAGATGGATATCATGTGTGACTTTATAGGTCCACTCATCCTGTGTTCATATTTAGAAGATGATGATTTTCTGAACATGAATACTTATACTTAACATGAAAGGTGACGATCTTTCATGTGTGTTGGGTTACTATTTCAAGGTGACGATCTTGACAATAGTTAACCAGGCTTCAAGATCGACTCCTGAAAGGGTTTGTCCCGGATAGGACCGGACATCTTAACGCTGAGATTATTACTGTGTAATAACTTGTCAAGATCGACTCCCGAAAGGGTCTGTCTCGGATGTGCCGGATATCTTGACGCCTATCATGATCGACTCCCGAAAGGGTCTATCCCGGATGTGTCGGATATCATGATATGAAAAGATTCTACAAATTCTATTAAACTCTCTCTCAAGAGGGAGTGTTAAAGTATTGTTCGTTCGTGTTTAATAAACGACGAGACAATCATGATATGCATATAAATATAGATATGTATATATATATATATACAATATAATATAATTGAAAAGTAAGTAGATATTAATATGCATATGTGTGAACTTATATATATATATATATATATATATATATATATATATATATTATACAAAGTATGAATAAACTATTGGTTAAGATATGTTAACTAATAGTTATGTAATGAAGTGACATGACCATAAGTATATACGGTCATGTCTATTCATTACATGACTATTCAATATATACATATAGCCTATTGTTATTGTAGAATCAATCAATAACGAAGGCAATTGTATTCTACAATATCACACTAGTATATATTATCTCTATTGGACGATTCAGATTTCTTAACAGTGCGAACCTGCACAACCCAAAGAAGAATGAGAAGAACAAATCACAAGACATGATGAAGCTGTCAAACATCATGTTAAAAAAAAGTCCAGAGAGAAGCTCTCAAGAGAGAGGTCCCTAAAGATGTCATTTGGGACAATCTAACCATCAACAAAGAGGTTGATTGTCTCTTGCACAGATTGCCAAGGCTTATCACACACCATTTTATCATCCTAGAGGATCTTCGGTCTCAAAGGAATTAGGAGCACCAAAGGCAACAAATCTAGCAATTGTGCAAAGAAAGGAACTGATAGGAAGAGGAAGATTGTGATACAAAAAGGAGACATATCATTGAGAACTAACGCTTGTGCAACCTAACAAAGACAGGACACATGTCATGACCCCGTCACAGCACTGCATAAACAGCACATTCTGTCTATCATTATTAAGAGACTGCAATACAGTCAACACCCATTCAGTTAAGTCAAGCAAATACAAATGAAAAGAAATAACTGGGTGATAATATTCTATGAGAAAGTGATTAAAGAATGTTCAGGAGCAGGGATAAAGGTTACGACAGTAATGGAGGGATCTTTGACCGACCACACACTAAGTCAAGAAATATGTTGATAAGAATGTCTAATTAATATGCAGAAAATATTTAAGGAGTGATTAATATTACTCAAGTACAGAAAATACAATTAAGAAGTAACCAGCAATCTCCGGGTGGTTCCAATTTTTGTTTTGTTTTGTAGTAAGTTTCAGTATGGTTTACGCCCAATTTTGGCAATGCAATGGGCCTGATTTCTAAATGTAATACTGTAAATTTCGTGGTAGTAGTGCCCAGATTCTACATGTGTCTAGGCCTAGTCGAAATTTGTTATGTTTCTATAATCAAGATAGATTCTGTGATAGCCCAAGAGGCCTAATGTAAAGATGAATATGGAGAATAGGTGATAGTAGGGGAGTATGCTATAGTGGATAAAAATTCTACCAAAAGATAGTCGCAATTTTGTAATTTTGAATTCTGATATTAATAAAAATAACCAAATTACCGATCAAAATATATATATTATATTTAATTTAAGATTTGTTATTACTATTTATATTGTTAATATTAAGAATAGATATTATATTAATATTATATTACTAATATTAATAGTGGGTTATATTATATTCATTCATTTATTAGTTATGTTTGTCAATACTTAAGTTTAAATTAAAGATTTAAACTTATCTAATTGTACATCTTAATCATATTATGCATTAAATTTAATTATTATTTATTATTAATCACTTATATAATAATTATAACTTGGTATATAATTTTCAGCATAGTTTAATATTATGATATATTATTAAATTCTCTTCGGGAGAGGGGACATTACAAACAATGACCATTTGTGGGCTTATATATTTAACAATGATAATAATGAACGTACATCCAAAAGTAAGTACAAGTGGCAATGATATACATTACAGCAAGAGGGCAAAACAAACTCAAAATGTGAGAAGAAAATTTAATTTTAGTTACACAGTATGACAAAACAAGGCCACCATCACCAGTTGGACAAACCTTAGATGTCACTGATGAGCCATTGCAGCAAACATCCAGAATCCCTCATGGTTAAAATTTAAATCTAAAAATGTTTAAAAGAAGGAAAATATGAAGGGTTGAATTATAAAAAAAAGGATGGGAAATGAACTAGCGACTGCCTAGTATTTAGTAAACAAACCAAAGTTGAGAAGATGTATAACTGATCAAGAAATACATATACAGTTATTTGGATATGCTTACAGCATGAACTGATGCTATGTTGATATTTTTCTCCACTGCATCAATTCCTGTCACTTGTGCTCCCATTCTTGCTAAGGGCTGCAAGTTTTAATTGAAAAGAAGAGGACAAATTAGAGGGAGTCAACTAGAGCTTAAGATTATCATGTATAATAAGCAAAGACCAATTTGGAAGGTGTGTATCTCTCCTGTCTTGAAAAGGAAATTTTCTTCCAAAACCATAAAATTCATAATAACTCAGATATACAATGCATTGCTTAAAGGACCATTTTTAGGATTTATCATTAACACTATCTAATAAAAGAATTTTCTTTTTTCTATCGACATTCTCTTCAACTTATTTCATATTTTATTCAATACATTTAGACTTTAAAGCATTGATACCCTGAACTTTCTAACATTAAGTTACATAGATGATAGAACATTAAAGACTGCATTTGAAATCTATGTTAATACTAACAGTATAGGTTTATGATACCTAAAATTCTATTTACTCTAAAATATTTTCACATTAAAAAACTCCTCAAATTTCAACAGACACCAAAAATGATTCCAGTTTTAAATCTATCTATAGCAACCCAAGCATTGTCAACCATGCATCAGCAACATTAAATGCTCAAGAAATAATTATGTGCATCTTCAAGATGAAGATGAAGAGCTTAAACATGTCAACGAACTACCTAGGAACCTTTGAAGATGAAATCACCAGCACCATCCATAAAACATATGCATGCTCCTATAGCAAGTCTACTCTAAAGTTTCAAACTGGAATCACTTCACTTTCACAAAGAAAAAAAATGGGGAATTGGAAAGCAAACTAAATTTGTATATTACAAGGTGCCTTGTTTTTCACACAAATCAGTCATTTTCTGCACATTTACAATGTTTATAGGCCAATGAAAAGAGAAAGTGGAGATGATTAGTTATTTCCATTTCCACCATCATAGACTTTACACTCTTAGATCCCTTCACTAGTCACCTCTCATTACCAAATAGCTCTTTTAACACTAATAAACTACTGCAAATTATACCTTTTTGACTAAATAGAAGTATAGTGGTCTTTTGTAATATCCCCGTTTTTAGGCACATGGGATTAGCTTATTTCTATGACCTTCGTAGGCTAATCAAGATGTTGGAGAGGGTCGTGTGGCAGAGCCAGTAGTCAGTTTCCACTCTGGAAGTCTGTGATGTCAGGGTTGCTCTTTGTTTGAGTCAGACTGACAGGCTTACTATTTATATTAAGTGTTTATTTTGGGTGATCGTCATGATTGCTATTTTTAGTAGTGCGCCTAGGCATTGGTATCAGTGGAGTTGTGGATTCATTTGCAAATTGTTCAATTTGAGGGACTTACTATTTTTAGTAAGTCTATTTTGGGCAGTTGCTATTTTTAGCAGTGCAGTGGAGGCACGGGGTGTTGGGCATCATAAGCATATAATAGAGTCTATTTGATGGAGCTTCATATTATAAGTTGTTTATTAAGTTCTTAATAAATGACTTTATCATTTGTGCTATAATTTGAAAGTGTGTTGAAGAAGCCTTTTAAGTGAAAAGTGTCTTCATGAAGCTTTAGCTTTTGGGAGTTATTTATTATTAATTGAAAGTTATTAAAAAAAGGCTTCTAATTGAAAAGTGTGTTGATGAATGCTTTTAAGTGAAAAGTGTGTGAGAGAAGCTATTTGTTTTTGTGTCTTGAAGAAGATATCTTTTATTATAAAAGCAATGCTTTGTCAAAAAGCAATTCATTCATGATATCTTTATGTTTGCCTTTGAAGAAATGGGTGTTATGAGGGTTTGGAGAAAATTAATTTGCTGAGACGAATATCTCTACAAATCTTTGGTGCTTTGAGCCATTGTTTATAAGGGTGAATTGCTCAAATTGATCTAGACGGCATTGTTAGAAGCTGGATTGAAATTATAAATGTTGTAATGTTATTTAAGGGGCTGCGGCATCATTTCAAGAGGCTGCGATATTGATTTTAGGGGGCTGCAACTCTTCTTTAGTGGCTGTGACTTATGCCAAGGAGGCCACATTAATTCCTAAGGTGGCTCCATGGACTCCCATAGAGCCACGATTTATATTCTAAAGGCTGTGTTTTATATTTTAAGGGCTGAGTCCATAATTGAGGAAGTTGCATCATCTTTTCAGTGGCAACGTCAACTTCCAAGAGGGTTGCCACTGTAATCTTTTGCTGGCCGCCATTAACACATTTGCAAAGGTGCACATTTGGTTTGGGAAAGAAATTTTAATAATCAAACAGCAATTAATTTGTATGTTTGTAGTTTTGCATTGTTATCAAACCTCATGGATTGGTAAATGATTATAAATTGCAAACTATCCAATTACAAAACAAATTTTTGCACACACTCAGAAAATCAGAATTCAGACATTGTATGACAACTATTTGATGAAATGTCAAAAGGTTTAAAATTGGGTTTCAGAAGTTAAAACCAGCAGGGTTCTTACAGTAGTATCAGAGTGGTTTCTTGCCAACTTGTGGGGCTGGAAATCTTGAGTTCCCACTTTTGATATAAGAGTCATCAACACTCTAGCTTAATTTCAATTATGGATAAATACACGAAAACTAGTAAACAAGGAAACTAGTTGAATAGCATGGCTAATTTCAGTAAGCAAACAGTTGCCTTAGCAAATGAAATGGAAAAATTGAGGCAAACAGAAGAAATGCTAAATGCACAACTTTCAGATCCGGCAACTGTTTATAGGGCAGCTAGGTTTATGGTTTCTTTTTTCAAAAAGTCTTCCTCACAAAGAAAGAAGGAAGAGAAACGAGAGGTCTTCATCGGTGAGCCATCCTAAAGTCTTCACAATGAGCTTTCAGCAGCTAGTGATCATGGTGAACATGATCCTGTGCTTAGTGGGGCAGCCACTAGTCGTATCTGCAGTTATGATGTTGGAGATTCTACACAGGGACATGTGGATGTGTCTGTTTCATTAGAGGACAGCAGCATTGAGTTCCAGCAGTTTGAGGATTCCAAAGTTAGTGATTCGGAAAATGCTGAGGACATGCTAACTACCTTTGATGGCAGTCTTACATCAGTTGGTAGTAGTGGGGATATGGAATTGATCAGTTTTGTGCTTTGATACTTGGTGAATTTTACGATTTTCTCTAGCAAGGGTTTCAAGGAGCCATTGCAAGTTTGGAAACCATTATTACTCAACTTTGAGGTGCTGATAAATTGCACTGAGATTGCTGGTTGTGCTAGTCATTGTTCTACATCAGCCTTTCAAATGTTTGTGCAATTACAAGGGTCTTATCTAACCATTTGGGGATCAATTTGAAGACATTTATTTGTAGATTGAAAAAGTTTGGATGATCAGATTATTGTTGTTTGCTGCAAGTTGAAAGACTATACCAGACATTCATAGCCACGTTCCAGCCATCAATGAACCCATGTGCTCATTGTGGGAAGAATTGATCTCTTTAGAAGGCTGTTTCATGCCCGTTTCAGAGGTATCTGACATCTTTTATCACTGTTCACTAATGCTGGGCAGAAATTATACATTTTCAGATCTGAATAAACATTCAATAATCAGAAAAAAAAAGCTACAGCAATCACCATTTGTGCCCAGATTTACAAATAACTGGTGTATTCTTCATTCGGGGTATGAATCTTTGCAAAGTATTGTTGTACTTGTCATATGGTTGTTTATTTTGAACTGTTGGGTAAATAAATCACATTTGTAACAGCAGTGACATAATTGTCATTAATTAGTTATATTTCATCGTACTTGCAAATTGCTTCATTTGTATAACTTTCACATTGCAAAAACTTTCAAAATTCAAGGAAACATCATCAATTGCATTGGTTAGAACTATTGGGGTTCTTACATCTTCATGGTTTAAAGAAAAGTTAAGCAATGTTCATAATTTCCCAGCAACAATTCCTCTAATATACAGAAATGAACAAATAAAAATTATGAGCGTTAAAACCCCATAAAGTCTGTAATCTCGAAACAATTTATTGTTCAAGTGCAATTACAAATTTCCAAACAAGCCAAGTTCTTCAAAATAAAGTTTCTCTCAAAAACTTAAGTTTGGAAAGAGTTGGGCCCAAAAGAAAAGTGCCAAAAGTTAAGTTCAAGAAAACCTTGAGTCCGGAAGAAAAGAGCACGGTACTAAGTAAGCACAGCTAACATAGAATAGTATGATGTATTAACATTTTTATCCATTTTTTTCGAATGCAACATAATACGGAACAGATATGTAATAGAATTTCTCTTCGAATTAGAAGGGAAGGTAATCTAATCTAAACAATATGTATTTTCTATTTACAATTTGTAGTGTTTCCTAGGGTGGCTCCCACATAATGAACAAAACTAAAGGTGTTTTTTATAATCAACTGTGATGTCCCCTTCAGGAATTAAATTTAATAATAAATAATAATAATAAAGTTAAAATGAATAAATAAATAAAATAATAATAAAATGTAATTATAATATAATTACAATATAGATAAACAATAAAATTAAAACATAGAAATGAATAATAATCATCATAAATAATAAATAAATAAATAATATAAAAATATAAAAAATAGATAAATAAATAAAAATACTAATAAATAATAATAAAATGAATAAACTATAATAATATTATTTATTAGTAAAATAAAATAATAAATGAGATCAAATATATCAAATGGTGTGTTTAGCAAGAGACACCACCTCTCATGAAGAGATATGTCTCATTCATAATGAGATATATGTTAAGGAAGTAAAGGAATATACCCAGCAGCACTTACAAATCATCGAATCATCAGTTTACAAGGGTAGATATACATACAGTCAGCAGTCAAAAGAGAGTAGGAAACAGCAGATAAAAGTTAAAACCATAAAAGAGGCACGGCAGAAAAGTCTAAGGCAGGAAACGGACAAACAAAGGTAAGGGTAATTTATTTATTTCTGTACAAAGTCACTGAGTATTCATACTTGCTATTGGTACGTATATGAGGTTTGCACACCATTAAATAACTGGATGTAAATTAAATCATTGAATCTGATATAAATCTAGGTAAAATATCTATATGCCAACATATGTTTGCATGCTAATCAAATATATATATATATATAAACATACAGATAAATCTATATTTACAGATAAACATACAGATAAATCTATGTATACAGATAAACATACAGATATATGAGTATAAATATACTGATAACTTTGATATATATATATATATATATATAGTAAGCAAAGGACTTTGTATTTTAAACGGATATTCATAAAATACAGATAATACACATACTGTAATCAGATTTATATTTATGACTTGTATCATATCTTAATTAGAGAATATTTTTATAATCTATGATGTGGAAGTATACTTATCAAACAACACAAACTCAATAACAATAACCAGCCTTATGAGATAGAAGGAAGGGGCAATATGGGAGAACGGTGAGGCCTCACTAGGTACACTACCTCATAAAATGAGGCCAAGGGAAAAAACTAGGGCAGTCACAAACAAGAGACATTACATCAACTAGGGAAAAAAGTTAACACACTCATCAACTTAAGGAAAAGAATTTTATCATTTTCTTGACTAAACATAAACCCTACGACAACTACATGCTTATGGTGTTCAGAAGAGATTAAGTACTCAATGTACACAAAAAGCTAGGTTTTGGTTTCAACAACAAAACAACTTACTACAATAGAAGACAGGCATTGCATACAATGTGATGTCCCCGTCCTAGAGTTTGATAATAAATAATCGCAAAAGAAATATTTTATAAAATAAATAAGATTTAAATAAATAAAATAACAAAGTCTCTAAAGAGACTAAATTGTAATTATATACATGACTGACTAACAGTTTACACTAATATGCAACATTTCAATATAATATGATATACAGATCAGATCACTAACATGAAGATCAACTAAAGCCGTATATTTTAAGAAGACATTGATAATCAGTTTGGCAAGGCAGCGACTTAGAGAAGTGATAGATAATAATAAAGATTATCTATCACTGGATATCCCTTTTAAGATACCAAGGATAATAGCATTGAAGCCGTCTCTGCAAATATCGTCACTTAGAAACTTGGTATAAATTCATTATATAATCAACGCCCATGGTACGGGTCAGTCAAGAAGGAAATTGGAAAGCAATACAGACCCTTGACATTATAATAATAAATAAACAATTGATATCAGAACACTAATATGTGCAGCGACACCATGCTTAATAGTTAATATCATTGTGATGAAATGGGGGCCTTAACAATGGATTTTGATGCATATAGAATAGTCTGGGGTCACTATTGAGCAGTTGAAGGGAACTACATTAATTACTAAGGAAGTAAATCATCTATACCATCACTGGTGGAATTAAGAGGCACGATTTAGAAGATTAAGGACAACAAATATTATCATGATTTAATAAAGACATCGATTAGTAAAGACTAATCATTAATGATAATAGTCCCGAAGTGGTGCGATTAAAATAAGCAATCATGTAGTTATTTGATCCAATCATTCCATCATCATCAGATCATTGATTATAAAAGATATATATATTGATTACCGATCAGATGGAAGGATAAATGGGAATCAGTATTGGGGATTCAATTAAAGAAATAAAAATACAATATCGCTGGCAAGCAGCAATGAAGTAATACTGATCACAAAATATTATTTCTAAATCTTCTTAGTATAATAAACAAGTATATGGTCAAATATACATATTATAAATATTATAATATATATAAATTACATATCAGAAGTATATAACTGATTTAAATAATTGAAAGATCAAACAATCAGAACGATCTGTAATAGATGCCTAAAAGATCTAATATATCTGGACTATAAGAATTATCTAATACATATAAATATTATATATATGTTAATCATATTGAGATCAGAATCGTAAATTCATAATAATAGAGCAGCAATAATTAATTAGTATATATGTTCCTATATATATACACAGACTCAGTCCTATTACTATTTTAATCTGAGAAGGGAAGACAAAGGTGTGTCCAAGGAGCGGCTTGTCTAAATCCAAGCAATGGCTACAGTCCCAAGATAGGGTAGGGATCAGCAACCCTGAGCACCTTGCGGGCATAGTCCCAAGATAGGCTAAGAGCTTGGATCTGTAAACTTTGAGGGAGCCCATTGCAGTTGGTCTCTAGGCGTCTTGGTTATACACCTAATGCTTCCCTCACCAAGTTGGAATAGTAATAAGGTCAGTATAGAATCATAGATGTCCATAAATGTACATAAATGACTTGGTTGGATTAAATGAATGAATAATCCTTTATACTTTGATTAAATTATTGTATCTTTACCCATTTGGCTTGGACATAAATATTAGAATTGGGTTAAACTGCAAATGACTAAGTCTAAGCCTAATAGGGGACATCACATACAAGGCTACAAAACCCACTTCATTACATCCTGCAATACAAAACCTGTAGCTCATACTAAATTCTTCGATTTATAAATTATTGTGTCTACACAATACTCCAAATGTTATTAGTTAAAGAAGTAATTGCATTCAAAGTTTCAAAGCTATAACCAGCCTAATACAAAGCTTTCAGTAGATACCAGCAATATTCAACTAATAAAATAATAATAACACGGGGCCACATAACACTTAACAACAATTTACAACCAAGATAGGCATACTAAATTTTAGTGAATGAATGATACTGAATCCACACTAATAATCCCTCGATTTAGTGCCCAAAAGCACATATTTTTACGCATTTATATGTGTTGCATGAAATCTAATAAAGCAGCTAACTACAACTTCTAGCCTAATCACATGCAATGCAAGCTTTATCAGAATATTCTATCTGCTAGTACTAAACCTAACTAAGGGAATCATCAATTAGACTCCTAATTAGGATAACTATCATCTAACAATAGATTTTCTAGAAGATTATCTAAAAATAGCCAATCGCAAAATCAACTTTGCCAAAGATGAGAAATAAAAACATCAATGACAACGACAACATGGTGAGTAATGGTAATTTGTGAAATACAAAATATAACAAAAGTAAAAAAAACAATAGTATTCTAAATCACTTTAAAATAATGGAAAATACTTTTCAATTAAAAAACCAAAAGAAAATTATTAATTTATTATAATTATTTGTAATAAGATCTTGTTAAAAGTGAAAAAGATATAAAAATAATAAATATAAAAATAAAAAAGAATATCTAAATTTAAAACAACTTTCTAAATTGATTTAGTAAAAAACAAAAAATATATAAATTTACCTATTTTAACTTTACTTATAATTTACAATAAAAGTAAAAATAAAAAATAATGCAACAAGATGAAGATATTGTTAAAAAATAAAAAATTATTAAAAACATAACAAAAAAATTAATGAAACAACTTTGTGTAAAATAGAAATCATTGCACAATTTTCAAAGCTTTTTAACAAAGCATGATGGATAACTTTAGAAGTTTTTTAAAATAAACAATTATTTCTTAAAAATTTCATGGAACAAGGGAATGCAATATACATTATAATGGCAACAGTGAGAAACACTTCAACAAGGTTAAAGGCAGTCGTTTACTATGAAAATGTTGTTTTGCCCATTAAAATGGACAGCCGGAACTTCCTAATGCATTTCTACTAACATAGGTAAAAATAACCCTCTCAAAATATGATTATTTTGGATTTCCTCAAAAAGGTGAAGATTAAAATAGTATGACATAAAAATAGTGAATCATAACAAGGGGCTCTAGGTGATAATTTTGACATGGTTCTCCTATTCTGTCCACGCCAATAATTTTTATAAACTCTAATATGTGATAAATTCTAAATTCTTCGTTCTTCAGCAGATCCTAGCTGAAAATTTGCCATCTTGAATATATATTGAAAACCCTGGTGCATATGGAAAAAAGGTTCTCCAATTAAGGCAACATAATGATCTCGTGTATGCTGATATCTTGCATTTTGCCAATCAAGGCCATGCTAAACTATAACATAACCCTAACTAAAATCTGAAAGCATTTGCCAAAAATTAAGGACTTGTCCTCATTGAAACTCTAGAAATCTACGAGTGATCAGCAGTTATCTCTAATAATGAAGATCAATTCTGAAGCCTTACCGCACTCAGCAACAACAAAATATGCATTTTGGCAATGATAAATCTTGCTGCTGTATGACTGAACTGTGAACAACTTGCTGCAACAGCAGCCTATCATTCATATGTGGATGTCTGAGAATTGATAAACACGCTAGGTACTGCTTTTCTGTGAAAATCTGAATCTTGAGTTAAACCCTTTTGACAATAAAACCTTTGCCAAAACAATTAAAGTTGCTCAATTTCTATAAAATTTACTGCTGATATCAGGTGCCTTTGATAGAGATTGATAAGAAATCTGCTTGATATACAACTTTCCAGCCAAAGAGTTTCAAAACTCAATGATTTTCTGATGAAAACCTGCTGTAGATGACAGTGGACTAAAACCTATTCATAATTGATAAGAATCCTTAAGAATTCAGTCACTTCACAAAAATTGATAAAGGATTCAGGGACAAAGCAATTTGTAATGATTGCTGCTCTGCTGATTATCAAAGAAACCATGCTGGTCTGATGAAAGTTGCTCCTGCTCTGCTGATTATCAAAGGGACCCTGCTGATCTGACAAAAGTTGCACCTTTTCTGGTGCTTTCTCTCCATACTCTAAACTTTGATGACTAAAACCTTGTGGAAGATAGCACTTAACGGAAATGTGAAACTGTTTGACAACAGATGTGTCTGTTAATCTGCTTTTGTGATAGAGTAAGCTTCAATTAATAAGTGCCTTCTTGCTTTACTGACTTTGCCCACAAACAAACAGCGATCCTACTTAAATATCCTTCACTGCTATTAATACTTGGTTGGATTTGACTCATAGGTGTGCACCTATGTATAACTTTTACACACTTCAAATATTAGAGGACTCACTTATACAGGCATGTACCAAAAAATGGATTTGCAACTTTTATTATCCTCAGTTGCTTTACATTAATAGTTCATGTCAATTACTGCATTTGCCTCCTCTTGAAACATTCAAGTTTGTTTGTTCTTTACAAGGCATGAACCTATGTGCTGTTCTTGCATGGATTATTGAACTTTTACAAATTCATTTCACAAGCATGCACCACTATATAGATTTTGAAAATTTGAGCTTGAAACATATCTTCTCCACATACTGATGTGCTTCATAGCATGTTTTGTACATCTGTGGCTGAAACTATGTTTTCCCTCATATTGGCATATGCCAATGCACAGCTATGCAATTGTTGCCTTTACAATCTACGTTTCCCATCATCTAGTGTGCACCTAACAAAGGTGCTACAAGCTTAAACATCTTAAATTTGACTATTCCTTCATATTGGTGTGAGCCCGTATTCTGAAATGCAAGTTTTGTTTGGATTTTATGTTTTCATCTTTAATGGTACATTTATGACAATGCATTCACACATTTAGATCTTGAAAGCTGATCTTCATTTAGACCTACTGATCTTGGCCATTTGCACAGGCACCGTAAGCGGTTGGCAGAAAGAGTATGGCATCGGAAGCAAATCACGAAAATGGTGTGCCCCTCAACCCCGTTGGGGGCGTTGCCCCCAGACCCCCATTTTATTTTTGAAATACACTACAACTGTGCGTTGGGGCATCGAAACAAACAACGTAAGCATTGGATTTGTTTCCTACGCTAAGAGAGAAGCCTAAAGCCAAGCATTGAAAGGAAAGCCCTAAGCCGCAGAGGGAGACGGATTTGGAGGTTGTGAATCAACAAAGTTTGAGGGAAGGCATTGCAAGAATGACGCCCTTGCAAGAACAAGAAGTCGTACGGCACGAGGAAATTATTTAGTTCAGTTATCAGCCTTTGGGGACTGTGACCAGTTGATGAGACCTGAAGCTGTTGTAGGCATGGAGTGTTGTAATGTCCCCTTATTTTCAATCTCTTGAGATTAGCTTGGTTTGGCAACCCTCACAGGCTAATCAGGTGATCAGAGGGGGTCAGTTGGCGGAGCCAGTGTTTGGATTCCATTCTGGAGGTTCAGATTACCAGGTCTACTCTTCGTTCGGGTCAGTTTGGTCAACTTACTATTTTTAGTAAGTGGTATTTTGGGTATGGCCAGGTTTAGCAGGGCATTTGCACGGGGTGTCAGATGTTTCTGGATCGAGTTTCAAGAGATCTCCAGTTTGAGAGACTATTTATAGTAAGTCTATTTTTGGCAGTTGGCTATTTCTGGCAGGGCAGTTGGAGTTTGAGGTTCTGATGTCAAAAATGAGTTTGTTGCAGTCAATGGGTTTCAATTGCTTCTTATTTTATGTTATTGTTATTAAATTAATTTATTTTAATTTAATAACTTTACGACTTTATAACTTTAATGTTATAAAGTGATGTTGTAAGGAAGAAGCTTCTTTAATGAATAATGTAAAGTTGAAACTTTTTCAAAAAGCTATATATACAACTCGAAAAAGCACTTTACATTACCATTGATAATTTGTTAAAAAACTTGTGTTGAGAGAGAATTCATTTTTTCTTGGATTGAGCTAGGGTTTGGTCTTCTTCAAGGAGAGAACGTTGAGCTTCTTCCGGTGTTGCTGAAGAATGATATTTGGTCTTCAGTTCTAGAGAAAATATCATTGCATTTGCTGAATGTTTACAGATTTGGGCAAATCTATTTGCAAACTGAATTGAATTTGCCAGGAAGAAATATGAAAGTGGAGCGTCAAGGGTTTGAGTGAATTTTCAAAGGGATCTGAATCCTTCATGGTGGATGCATTTGATGCTGGTTGTTATGCCTAGCAAATTGAGACTGGTTTGATTTTTATTGAGAGCACATTCAGTGCCGTACAGAAGTCTGGTCATTCAAGGCTGTACGGATTTCTACAGAGGCCGTACAAGACACAACCTGGGCCGTACGATTATTCTCTGCCTGGCCGTATGCAGCTTTGTTGGGTGTTGTTGGGAACGAAGATAGTGGTTGGTGGTGATACATGTGTTGGTGATTGAACAGATTTAGTTGCAGAGAGTGTGGAAGCTTCCACAACAGCAAATTGGGTGACGTGGAAATGGCTGGTGCCATTCATTAAATTCTGATGTTAATTATCTTGCAGCAGCCAAACTCTTTAACAAGGTACCAATTTGTTTATTACTTCTGCAACATTATTTGCTTAGTAATTTGTAATCATTTTACCAAAGCATTGCAAGCAATTCAATAAATTATCTTTATATTGTTAATCATTGCCAAGAGTTGAAAATTAAAATAAACATATGTATTTAAAATACAAAAGAACAAGAAATTACCAGAATTCTTCAAGGAAATTCAGATTGCAATTTATAGAGACAGCCAGGCTCTTCACAAGTGTCTGCACGCAAGAGGTGGAGAGAGCACTGGAGCAAGCCTTTCGAGAGGGGTACTACACTTTGAACCGCTTAGAGTAGGTTTTGGTTGGAGGTGAGGCTGTCTTGGTGGATACACAGAGAGCTCGGGAGGAGTTGACCACCCGGTTGGAAGCATTGGAGCAACACTTGGCTCAACGTACCGAGGAGTTGGAAGAGGAGAAGGCGGCACGGGTGGCTATCAAGGTCAGATTGGCCAGGGAGACACTATCGTTTGAACAAGAGTTAGTGGAGGCTACAGCTGAAAAGCATGTTTTGGAGACAAGTTTGGTGCAGGCATAGGAGGAATGTAATGTGATAGAAAAAAAACTACTCGAAGCAGCATTGATGGTGAAGGCGGCACTTCAACTTCTTCAAGGATGTTCCTCCACCCCTTCTTCTCAATGATTTTTTTATTCTATGTAGTGTATTTCGGCTCCCTTTTGTTGTGAGTCGCCGGAGACAACTTTCTTTTGGGGGGGGTGATGTTAGCCAGAAAGATTACTTTGGGTTATTTATTAGTTATGTTGTCCCGACGGGAATTAGTTATTACCGAAGGGCAGTTGGGTTGGGTGACAACGTTTGGTCACACCCCTTCGGGTAGATAAATATGTACCACCTACGGGTGAAGGAATCATTATGTGAATGTACTGATATGTTGAAATGATGTAGGAAAGCATCTAAGTGTTCTATGATATATTATGCATTTATTACATTTCCTGTACTATGTCTATGCAATACTAAGTTTACCCCAACGGGCAAAATTTAGAAATCTTTCCGGCTAACATTACAAACTCACTTTGACACTCATAGGCATGCACTCATATGAGTCCATGCAAACTTAACTTTGTCTATTTTACCTTTATATGTACCTGCATAAACATTTACAACCTTTTGAAATACAATTGTTTTCTTCAATATGGAGGCATGCACTTCAAAGTGGAAACACATATTTCTTCATATTTAACAATCAGCTGCACTATCAGCAAGGTGCCTCATTAGATTTCAAACTTTACAAATTCAACCTTGTGCAAGGCATGCCATATACAATCTTTTGATGAAAGCTTGGATTTCTTGATTTTTTTATGCACACATATGAAGTAATGCTGTTTGTATTTCTTCTACATTGACTCATTTGATAACTCCAATCATTGACCTGCAAAGGTACACTGACAAAACGAAACCCTGATACATGAGTAGTGATTGTTGAAAAGACAAAGGTTTTAGCTGATAATTTTGACACAATACAAAAAATCTTATGGCCACAACATAGTGTATGGAAACTCTCAATCAGCGATTGCCACAGTGTGGATGTCGAATAAGACATCCACTCACACAAATGCCACCCCATAAACAAGTCAAAGCAAACCTATATCAAGAAGATGTTGTTTTGAGGTCTTGATTCTATTTCATCCATATTTTCTTCTGACAGCAATGTCTTTTAGTGCTGTCAGTCACATTGCAGGGCTGGTTCAGAGTAATTCTTGATAATCAACAACTTGGGATAATTCGATCATTTTTCCAGCACAACAGTTTCTTTAGAGTTCTCTTCAAAATGTTTAATGTCTGATAAACAAGTTAACACAAAATGAAAACTTTCCAATCAGTAACAGCCAAATGATCAAATATCAGATGAGAAAGCCACTCAACCAATGCCATGTCTCCCACGCCACCACATTAGAAAGAGAAGCGAAGTTATATAAAGAAAATTATTTTGATGTCTTTATAATTATACAACAGCTTCCATATACTGTATTGCTTCTACTGCCATCAATTATGTTACAAGGCTGGTTCAGAGCTCTATTTGATAATCATTGATTCAGAACAACCAATTATCAATTTCCAGCACAGAAGTTCTTTGCTGTTAATTTAAATGTTATCATGGTTGAGCAACAAATCGAATGCAAGATGGAAACAGTATGCTCAGTGCTATTGTCCAACCCACAACTAGTTGAGTCCCCATATGAAATCATTTTTGTCCCCCATACATGTATTTCATGCCCTCATTCCCTGGTGGGAATCCAATATTCCATAATTCATTGTATGCAGTAAAAAAAACAAATTAATATGTCCACTCATGAACTAATAGACATGTTATTAAGCATAATATATATAATTTATAGGAAGTCTTGGCATTGTTCCATTGAGAATCACCTTATCCCATTTAAGATAAAATATAAGTTACTGGTTCTTAAGCTTGGGGTCCCAGACCAAGTACCAATCAAACGACAAGAGTGGCCTAGGAACGCCCCATAGAGGTCTCCACTCATAGACCCCCACTAGTTATTGGGATTTCTAGCCTAGTTACCGGATTCGCGTATCTAGGCAATGAATTGGATTCGGATTCAAATCAGATTCAGATTCGCAAACCGATTCATGCCGGGTTCGCACAAGGTCCGGATTTGACCCTATAATTCA
This sequence comes from Chamaecyparis obtusa, assembly GCA_027943335.1. Taxonomy (NCBI): domain Eukaryota; kingdom Viridiplantae; phylum Streptophyta; class Pinopsida; order Cupressales; family Cupressaceae; genus Chamaecyparis; species Chamaecyparis obtusa. Next base: position 123,555 of record BSBK01004700.1, on the reverse strand, counting down.
ATGTGATGATTTTCTTTTGAATCATAATGTTTATTTTTGACATTTGGCATTGATCAATGATCAAGCATCATAGGTTCATACTATGAAATGATTTAGTTTTACAATTATGTATATGTCTCTTATTTTTTGAATATATTATGCATATATACACACACACACGAATCCATACGAATCATAATGGGAAAAAAAAATTCACGAATCCACAAATCAGATTCTCGTAACTGAACCCGTCCCCGAATCCGAATCAGCAACTTAGATTTCTAGTCAAATATGAAACTTGACTACAATTAGGGGGTGAAAAGGAATTGTGATATAACTCTTGAGTGTCCTGACTTAGACATTATTATCGCACAGCTTATAAAAAATTTATTTAGATGGGGCAGCTTCTAAATATGACATGGCTAGTGGAAGCAGCATTGTATTACATTGTGGAATATATAATTTTATTTTTAACTAATCTTAAATATTTTACTATATTAATTTTAAAATAAAACAATACAATACTAAATAATTAAATTATATATTTGTTAAATTTAAATGATATTTAATATTTAAAACATTAACTAAATTTTATTAGAAAAACATTAATATATATATATATATATGCATACCCATCTCTCTCACAGACTTCTTATATTTCATAGTACACATATGTGGGTTAACAATTGGTACCTATATCCCCAATCCATTTCCACAGGCCATACACTATTTTTTTCAATTTCCAAAGCATCACCGCATTATGTAAATTACTAGAAAGAGAGCGGAAATTTTCATTAAATACTCCTAGCACATTTATAAACATTTATATCGGTATCAACCCACTGTCTAGGATTTTCCGAAAATTTACTGCATGCAATATCCATACACTGTTTTGGCTTGGATGAGCTTGCAACTCATCGTTCTTCCATTTGAACATTACTTATTTATGAGCATGTATAACCCTACATATAAAAAACACTATAAATAGTGTAGATATGTATTTTGGCTTTCAATATAGTGAGTGTCTCCTTAAAATAGAGATACTTAGTTATGCACACTCCATAGGCCAGACAAAATAAAACATTAATAAGAGCTTAACACTTATTAAAATTTCAGAACAGTGAACCTTTTAGTCCTATCCATTTGCCTTCATTAATTAGAGGAATTTATCCAGTTACCATCCTCAAGGAATGATTTGATCTATATATCATAATTGCCAAATCCATACAGCATTTCCCAACATTTCAGAAATGTGGCCTCTTTACAGTCCAACTACAGCTTGATGACTGCATTCAGAATCAGTCATAAGATGAATTTATCCTATAATAATACTTCAAGAAATCATTTAATATTTTTATCCTGACAAGCATCAAGCCAATATAATAATTATAAAGACAAAAGTTCAAAAAATCAGAAGTACCTCAGAAAGTAAACCACCTCCACATCCAATGTCAATAATTTTCAATCCTTCAAAAGGCCTTGCATTATCTGGATCCTTTCTGAAGAAAAAACAATCGATGGAAGAAGTCAATTAAGTACAAAGGTGTGTTACCAAATGATAAAGAAAATTTTAACTTTAAAACTATATAACAAATGCCCTAATTCATAGTACGCCTGATCAGAGATTTACTGTAGGTGACATACCTTTGTGAATGTCAAAACATATTTCTTGCTACAAATATAAAATTTTAAAGTTACAGATTCATTGAATTAAATTCAAATGTCAAATCAGTCAGAGCTTAAATGCGACTTATCTACTCTACTCATAGTGGCTATGCAAGTCTTCTAGAATATAATGTAAGTCTCTGGTGTAAAGTATAAATTGCTAGCACTGGCCAAGGACTACAAGTTTGACAAGTTGGCATATTTATTGGCGTGCAAGTTATAAAAACTAGATACAGTAATATAGTTCAGATGCATTATTTGAGAGTCTTAATTATCAATAGAATCCTGTGAAAAAAGGGATCGCAATGCTTAGCTTTCATAAATAAATATGTTTTATGCTACTCTTGAAATAAATCATATATGGGTAGTACAACCAACAATCCACTGAGCATTTATGCCTTTTATATATAACATTGCATGATCAGAATCAAGACAAAGAATATTTATAGTTTCACCAACCGAATTAGTAAAATATAAAAAAAATACAACCACGTCATAGAAGCCTCCTCTTGTGACCTTAACTATTTTACCTGCCCATTGAAGCATTTTAAATTTTCACATTTGCAAACTGATGTGCAAGTTGCTTATTTGTGTGTCGTTGTGTTGCCTTGGTATCGTCCATTCTCACATAGATGCAATATATTTTTAAGTGGCTAAGTTAAAAAAATGTGATGCTAAAGCAACTGTTATGGCTGATACTGTTCACCACTACCTTTATGTGCAGTTGCTTAGTCCCTGGCATGATGTTATTGATTCATATCTCTATATAAAATGGAAAATTGAAAATTGGAATCTGAAATATTTTTAACTAGGATTTCATATCACCAAAACTACAAAGGCTAAAATTGGCTCAGAATACTAGAAATGCAATATAAAGAAGATATTCAGAATGCCAATAAATCTTCCAATAAATATGCAAAAAAAGAAAAGTAAACTGAGCCAACAATGTAAACTCAAAGTCAAAATAGCAAATAGGAAGCAATCTAACAGAAAAAAAAATGAAGAAGCTAAAGAAGAGGAAAGTCACTCTTAAGAAGATCAATACTGCTGCCTTGCAGAAGCATTCCTAACATTCTGCAACCACAACAAAAATCTATGATTGAAGGAATCTCAGACTCTGAAACATAGGTACTCTGATTTACCCAAAATGTCACATGAGCTTATTGTTTAAGGGGAGATATGAACTTGAGTAGAATTGAAGCTTTCCTGAAAGTGGCTCTCTAGGTCTAAGGCTGCTATAAATGGGGCTCCAAAGTAGAAGCAGAATTCTGTAAATTTGGGACACAGTTCGGTGATGCATAGCTCTTCCTATCATTCTGCTATGGCTGGGGTTCCCCAGCAACCCAGCTTTCACTGTAGTGTTTGTGACTCTATCTCATTGTATCATCCAGGACACTCTCTCACCTTTGTTCCACAAAGTAGATCTCAGCAAGCAGCAGACTCACATTACCTACTTTTTTCTCACTGCCAATAGCTCTTTGGTCTCAAATGTTGCAGGCTGATGCAGAAGCATCCGGGCTTGCCAGCAATCCTGCACAAATAAATAAATATATATATATATATATATTCTAACAATTGTTTACTTTCTTTATTTTGGTTTGTTTTGTGCTGTAAGTTTCTCTTCTCTTTTGTTTTGGTCTTGTGTGGACCCCATTGGAATTTACGTGGCTAAACATGTTGAAGAGGACACTCTTTTTTTTTAAATAGATGAAACAACTCTCTTGATCCGTTGAGACCTGCCAAAGCCTCATAAGCTTGTTGTTGATTTGGTGGGACCCACATTTTTGTCCTGTACTGAGTCCTCAAGGTTCAATTCACATTTAAACATCAGTTACCTTAGCCAACAGAATATATCTATATCCCAGAAAAATTAATTTAAAAGGCTGCTGTATCAAAAAAACTTGCCAAATTAGGCTCTTCTGGACGTGATTTGTTTCTTCTTGGCTCTAGCTTAAATTGTTGGCAGCTGTCACCATTCCTATTTGTAATGTCCCATTTTGGGATATTCCTAAATTTTACCCTAAAATAACAAGTCCAATTACAAATGAGAAATGTAATACATCTTACAACATAAATTTACCAATTGAAATGCCCTCTATAAGAGAAATCTTGGTTTAGGTCCTGCACACAATATTGGTCTCTGGAAATTGGCATTAAACCATAAGCCAAGATAACATGTATTTTGGCTAAGCATTAGTATGCATCATGAGATCATACAAACATTATTCATATTAAAATCTCATTAGGAATTTGTTGAAATGTTTGCAAACTGCAATCTCAACATTGGTTGCCCTTGTATTGCATGAGAATGGAATGTGGGTTGCCCTTCCATCTCTCGATTCACCTTGAAGGCTGGTCGTCCTCCTTGATCAAGCCCAATAATGCAGAAGGTTGGTCTTCCATTCCACCTTCTTGCCCACGAGTATGGCAAGTTGGTCACCCATTCCAACTCGGGGTGACATACTTAATAAGAGCATGAAGGCCAGCTTTCCTTCATCTCTCGTGAACACGGAAGGCTGGCCTTCCTACTTGCAATCTGTTTCTCTAGATTCAAAATGGATTATTATAAAAATCTACTATTACGTTTTCGTAAAAAAGAGAAACATTTAAATTACTCACAACAATCAATAGTTTCTGCAATTATCACCATGGCATGTACGCACACACATGCCTGTAATCTACTCTATTCACAGAATTTATCTTTTAATCTACTTACTGCTATTAAATATTTATTTCTGCTCCTAGTACAGTTCCGATTCCTTAATTCCTTTTATACTTGTTCTTTGATCATTCGATTTCACTTGATTGATGGATTGTTATTTAATGATTGACATTTATATGAATGATGACTGATTGAATTAATTCCTTTAATTGTTTGAATTGAGGTATTGGTCAGTGATAATTAAGTGAATCTTGATTAGATGATCGATGAGTGATAATGTAACGAGTGCTGGTTTGATATAGTGATGAATGATGATTGAATGAGTGCTGATTTGATAGAATGATTTGCTGATTGATTTTTTGCTTCATTTGGTTATTAATGATTGCTTTTGTGGATTCCTATGTGATGATTGATAAGTGGTCTTTGAATGCAAGAATGATTACTCCTTTATAGTTTATTGCTTAGTTGCAAGATGCGTACCCTGCCCCTGCGCATCTAGTCCGGATGCACACCGGTTCGAATGAGTCAACCAAATGCACTTTGAATGCGTCCAGTATGTGCATCTCCAAGCCTTAAAAAGGTGCTTTTGGGGGGGCTAGAAACCCTAAAACAGCCCTTTATAGGGCCACTCAACCTAAAAACATATCATTTTGTTTACTCTTTTGCTATCAACTCGTTTTGTCTCCATTTTGAAATTTCAATGGGAAGGTGATTTTTTTCGAAGGAGATTGTTCGTGGAGTGCCAAATAGCTTCCACAAAGGAGATTTAAGCGTCTAAGATAAGCATTTACCACTATTATTTTGTCTTCTAATAGCAAAAAATCAGATTACAAGAATGGCCAATGGCACTAGTCAAAGTTTTGTGGGTGTAGAAGGAAACCAAAGATTCAAAATTGATAAACGATCTCCTTTATGAAGACATACCACAAGGCTTTCACAAATTCCAGGAGGTGGGGAATATATTTGGAAGTGCAATTTTTGTAATCTACAATTTAATAGCTCTTATTCTTGAGTGAAACTTCACTTTATGGGCCTTGTTCGCAAAGCGATTGGAATGTGTGAGGGCCCATCAAGGAAGGTGTTGTATCCTGTAGAAATAATGGGATTCATAAAAGAACAAGAAGCTTTTGACAAACTAGCTGCAAGATGACAACAAAGTGCTTATACTTCTAGAAAGAAAAAAACAATGAATTTACCCACTGATACGACAACGGTCTCCAAACATCCCTCTTTGCCTATGCCCTCTAAGGAAGTTGAAGATGAAGTAGAAATTCCCACCTGCAAGAGAGGTCCATTGGACAAGGCATTTAAAATGGAAGCAAGAGATATTGCTGAACAAAAAATTACATGTTGCATCTATGCTAATGGTCTTCCATTCAACTTGGTGAGGTCACCATATTGGTGAGACATGGTGTCAACAATCAATAGTGCACCTCCTAGTTTCATAAAACCTAGATATGAAAAGGTGCATACCACCTTATTGCAATGAAAGAAGTGTTTTATAGGGAACTCACTGAAACCAATTAGAGATTCTTGGGTTGAATCAACTGTTTCTATTGTTTCTGCTGGATGGAAAGATTGTAAAAATCATCAATTGAAAAATGTTATTGCAGTATCCCCCTGAGGGGTAATGTTTTCAAGGGAAATTGATCGTAAAGGAAAAGTCAAAGATGCAAAGTTCATTTCCAAAATCCTCATTGAGTCCATAGAGATGGTGGGTCATAAGAATGTGGTCCAAGTAATTTCAGACAATGCAAAAAATTGTAGGGTTGTAGGTGTTTTGGTTAAAGTCATATATTAGCACATTTTTTGGACACCATGCACCTTACACTCCCTCAACTTGGTGATGCAAGCAATTGGAACCCAAATAAAGTGGGTGAAAGAAATATACCGAGCGGGCGAAGAGATCCAAATGTTTGTGATGAACCACCATATGTCACAAGCCTTTCTTAAGAATGGAATTGTTGAAGGTAAATTTTATTTATTTATTTAATTAATTTGCCATGTTAAATATCAATATGTATATAAATTTGTAATATTTTTATAATGTGTTATTTATATATTTTTTAAGTGTTATTGACTTAATATTAACATGATCCTAGGTTGTTGAGACCCAGTTTGCATCTCATACAATGTTATGAGATGACTTTTGAAGGTGTAGGAGGCATTGGGTCAAATGGTTATTACCAACCAATGGTGGATGGAAGCACTCAAATACAGAGAGGGCCCAAAAGGTCAAATCACTGATCTTGCATGACAATTGGTGAGCTTGTGGGGAATATATATTGGATTTCACCAACTCTATAATTAGTATGCTTTGATTTACCGATACAAATGCACCATGTTTTGGGGATGTCTATGATGGTATGGACACAAAGACAGAGAAAATAAAAGTGGTAATAAAAAGAAAAGATAATGACCCCAAAGAAACCTTTTTCAAAAAGGTGGAATTAATCATTCATCGTTGTTGGAACAAGAGGACCACATCATTGCACCTCCTTACATATGCCATATCTCTAAGGTACTATAGTAGTATTGTACTTTCTTTGCCAAGGAGATTACTACCATATTGATGTTGATTTTTATACCATAAATAAAACAAGCGACAAAAACAAAAAAATGAACACTAGATAGAGCAAATACCCTGGGAAAACCCTCTAACTTGAGGGAGAAAAACCCAAACACAAAATATCGCTTATATATAATGAATCGTCAAAAGACTGATATACAACTGTCCAAAAATATATCAAACTGAAACAATGATAGACGCACCTATGTAATGTATCTACAAACAATAAAAAATACTATAATATCCCCGTCATTAAATGACTATTAAAACTATTGTATTAGGGGTCGCGATTGATTTAGTTTATCTCAGGCCCATTCCTTCTTTTTGTTGGCGTAGTTTAGTTGTCACCGTCAGCTCTTTTGTGCACTCTCAGGAGTTTTCCCCAACAGGTATTTATGCTCAGCGTGTAGGTTAGATTTCATATGTTGAGATTTATATTTGATTTGTATTTGCGAATTCCTGTTGGGATTCTGCTTTTCGCCATTTCGGAGGTGAAAGACCCTCCCTATTTGGTTTGTTGCAGTTTCGGTGGGATTCAACCCTCACCCTACTCTGCTTGTTTCTGCATGTATCGGATCTAGCAAATTCGAAGTTCCATCAATAAATTCAATAATTTCTTTCTGGTAAACATATCTGGCTTGCGAGTTGTTCTGTGCCTTCAGAAGTCATATTTTATCTTCGGCAAGGAAGCAAAGACGTCATAAAAACATCTAAGAGATACCACAAAACACATCCTTCGGCATCCTCCACTCGCCACCTCCGTACGGCTCCTCTCAATCACTGTACGGCCAAACTAGCTTCCGTACGGTCCTCCCCAACTACCGTACAGCTAGACTAGATACCATACAATCCTCCTCACATCACCATACGCCCTCAGTTCACATCATCGTACGGCCTCAGTCTTGTTCCTCCGTACGACCTGAAACTTCACTGTACGGCCCAGTTTGCTCCACCGTACAGCACTCCCAGACCCGTATGGTCATCTCAGTCTCCACCGTGCGGCCAACTTCCAAACACCGTACGGTCATTTAGCTTCCACCGTACGGCCATTGCCTGGTACCGTGCGGTCACTCTCTGCTGTCGTATGAACACTTCCAGCACCTGTACGGTCACCTCCAACCCAATGAGAACAAATGATTTCCCTACACCATCATATCTGACCTTCGTACAACAAATTTCAGAAGGTTTGGGCGGAACTGGAAGATTGGTACATTACAGTGGTATCAGAGCAGGTGATTCTGCCAGCTTGTGGGTATTGAATCAGAGTTTATTCAAGGAAAAGGAGCAGATCTCACTCAGTCGGTAGAATGGGCGATCACCAAGACCCTATGGCCGAAGTCATGACTCTTCTGAGAGAGCTCACTAAGAATCAGGTATAGATAAATGACACTCAATGCCTCATGGAAGAGACACTACGAAAATTGGCCGAAAGCAAGCTATCCGCGGAACAAAGCGACAATTTTGTCTCAGGACGGGCAAATCCCCAAACGTTACACTCTCGACCGTCAATGCCAACTTTCCCTCCACGGACGGAAGAACGGGGAGGAGAGCAACCAACCTTCCAGGAAATACAAGATCAACTTCGGGACAATTGGAGGAACGCAAATATGGAAGGAGACATATCCTACAAAGATTATGCTGAGCTGACAATGAGGTACTCTAGCGGAAACAAGCATGGCTATTATAATGACGATCTGAGATGGAAGATGGGTAAAGTTAATCTATCATCCTTTGATGGTTCTGGAACTATCACAACTTGAGCATGGGTGCAAAAAGCAGACACGTATTTTCAGCTGAACCCTATGCCGGAAGATGAAGCCATCAAATTTGCAACACTACATCTGGAAGGAATAGCCCACGAATGGTGGCATCATGGCATGGTTACTCTCGGCCACGACCAAGTAAATTCCTATGCTGAATTCACCGACAGATTGATAGACCGTTTCGATGGAAGGAATCCAGAACTGGATTTCAAAGAATTGGCTCAGTTAAAGCAATCTGGCACAGTCGATGGTTACATAACAGAATTTCAAAGAATGTCTGTCTTGGTGACTAATATTTCAGAAAGATGATTGGTGGTGTTGTTCATGGATGGACTAGCGGAACCCTTGAAAGGATGGGTGAAGGGATTCAACCCCAGCACACTCACGAAGGCAATTAAGAAGGCACATGACATGGCGACATCTTCGTCTTCATCCACCAAATATTACTCTCAGTCCAAACCACCTCTCGCTCCAAAGGAAAGAGACAGCAGACCCCCACCCAAGAGGCCCCCGTTAGATGAGGAAACTAGACAAGAACTCAGAAGGAAGAAACTCTGTTTCAACTGTAAGGAGCCATGGGTACCGGGACATCAATGCCTTGGCAAAAGAAAAATCCATTACATTGAGGTTTCCTCTAACGGAGAGGAAGAACAAACACCCAAAGTCGAAGCAGCTGAACAACAAACTTCGGGGGAGGTAAACCTCAATCACGCAAAAAGACTTGCCACACTCTTGAAAAGAGGAGGCGCCATTGCTACTTTGGTGGGAACTCCAAGATGCACTGTGTTCCGGGTCCGGGGCACCCTCCAAGGACAACGGGTCGTGGACATGCTTGACAGCGGTGCCACACTCAACTTCATTAACTCATCACTAGTGAGCCGGCGGAGTCTGTGTACAGAGGCACACCAGGGATTTGACGTCAAAGTAGTGGGAGGAAACCTGTTAAAATGAACTCATCTAGTTCCGCAACTGAGCATCACCATGGGAAACCACACAGTGACGGATGATTTCTTCCTAGTCGATTTGGATGACATGGAAGTAATTCTAGGCATTCAGTGGATGGAAACATTGGATGAATACACACAGAGTTTCAAGCAAATGGAGTTCTCCTTCGAGGTAAACAGCAAAAAGGTTGTACTGAGAGGGATGTCGAATGGAGGTCCAAAGGAAGTTTCAGCCCAATGGATGGAAGCAATCTTCAGACACGACGATGTGGCTTGGGCCGCACACTGTTTTGCCTCGACAAATCCCATATAGAGAAGAAGAATTGTCCATCAAGAGGAAGAACTTCAAGTGGTTTTGGATAGACATCACCGAGTCTTCGCCGACATACTGCCAGGCGTGCCACCACACAGGGGGTTTGAACACACTATTGAGATGGAAACCGGCCCCAAACCGGTTATCACTGTACCGTACTGTCACACAAAAAGGCTGAAAGATGAAATTGAAAAAACGATACAAGAACACCTAGATAAAGGATGGATCAAGCCCAGCTCCAGCCCTTTTGCATCATCAGTGGTTCTAGTTAAAAAGGACAGAACGTTACGAATGTGTATAGATTACCGCACGCTGAACAAAAAGACTATCAAAAACAAGTATCCAATTCCCAGGATCGATGAATTACTAGATGAATTTCACAGCGCCGTCTATTTCTCCAAAATAGATCTCCATTCAGGATATCACCAAATCCTAATGAGGGAACAAGATGTGGAGAAAACAGCATTTCATTGCCATTATGGGCATTACGAATTTTTGGTCATGCCGTTTGGATTGACCAATGCCCTAGCTACTTTCCAATCTTGCCTAAATCGCATTTTTAACAAACAGTTGCGTAAGTCCCTATTGGTATTCTTCGATGATATACTGATCTACAACAAGGCATGGGAGGAGCACTTAAGGCATGTGGAAGAAGTGCTCGGAATTATGGAGACTCAACTGTTGTTCGCCAAAAGATCAAAATGTGAATTCGGGATGACAAAGATATTATATTTGGGACACATTGTCAGTAGTCGAGGAGTTCAAGTACACCATGAGAAGATTCAGGCTATCTTGGATTGGCCACCCTTGAAGACTCTCTCAGAACTACGCGGGTTCTTTGGATTGTGTAGTTACTACAGACGGTTTGTGAAGGGATTCTTACAGCTCAACGCACCTCTCACCGATCTAACAAAGAAGGGGTCTTTTCACTGGAATGAATGGGCACATCAGACTTTTGAGAAACTCAAGGAGATTATGAGCTTTTGTCCGGTCCTTGCCCTGCCGGATTTCAGTCGACCTTTCACCCTGGAGTGTGATGCCTCCGGAGAGGGTATCGGGGCCGTCTTAATCCAAGACCGCCACCCTATTGCTTTCGAAAGTCGGAAACTCTCAGGAGCCGAGAGGTTGTATTCTATATACGACAAAGAAATGCTAGCCATCATGCATGCCTTGACAAAGTTTCGGCAGTACCTTGTCGGAGCCAAGTTCGTTGTCTGTACAGATCACAACAGTCTCAGGCATTTTCTAGAACAGCGAGAGTTGAATGAGCGACAACAGAAATGGGCAAGTAAAGTCCAGGCTTTTGACTTTGACATTGAATATGTGAAAGAGAAAAATAATGTAGTGGCTGATGCCTTGTCAAGAAAACCGGCCATCTGTTCCTTATCTCAAATATCAGCGGATTGGAAAGAACATTTGTTGGTCGAATACTCCAAGGACACGTTCGCGTGCCAACTCTTAGACAAAGAAATACAGGATGACAGGTATAAGGTGGTCGATGATATTATTTTCTACAAGGACAAAATTTACTTGGTGCCTGAATCCAAGTTGAAGAAAAAGGTTTTGAAAGAAATGCATGATTCACCTCTAGCCGGGCATCAAGGTTACTTGAAGACCTACCAACAGATTAGGGAAAGATTTTCTTGGAAGGGCCTAAAAAGTGATATATTACAGTACGTCCGGGAATGTTCCATCTGCCAACAAAATAAATTCGAACACACTCTATCGGCGGGTTTGTTGCAGCCATTATCGATTCCAAAGAAGAAGTGGGATAGTATATCAATGGATTTCATCTTCGGGCTCCCTAAGGCACAGGGGAAGGACTGCATCGTTGTGGTAGTCGATAGACTAACCAAGTATACACATTTCTTTTCTATTCCAACAGAGTTTTCCGCTTCACAGGTAGCAGACTTATTCTTCCAAGAAGTCTTCCGTCTGCATGGACTCCCTTGAAACATAGTGAGCGACAGAGATAGTCGCTTCCTCAGTAATTTCTGGAAAGAATTGTTTCAACTAGCAGGGACAGAGTTGTCACCAAGCACCAGTTACCACCCGCAAACCGACGAACAAACAGAGATTGTAAACAAATGGCTGGAAGGTTACCTCAGAAATTATGTTTTAGCACAACAGAGGGCATGGGTAAAATGGCGACACCTTGGAGAGTACTGCTACAATACCACTTTCCACATGTCCATTGGAATGGAACCTTCCAAAGCTTTGTACAGGTATGAACCTCCTTCATTTGTGGATTTGGCTCTCGGTGACAGTCACATGCCGAAGGCCAAAGACTGGCTACAGGAAGGAATAGATATTTTAAAGTCCCTAAAGGAAAATCTCCAGCATGCTCAAAATCAGCAGAAAATGTACACTAACAAGCACCGAATCGAGAGGAGTTTTGAAGTAGGGGATCTGGTATACCTCCGACTTCAACCTCACAGACAATCGTCTCTGAAGGCTTCCGGAAAGGAGAAGTTGAGACCACACTTCTACGGACCCTAACGTGTGACAAGGAGAGTCGGCGAAGTTGCATACGAATTGGACCTGCCTAAGGGAAGCCGAATCCACAATGTCTTCCATGTTTCTTGTCTGAAGAAAGCCGTGGGCCAGCAAGTGACAGTCTCTACAGACCTGCCACCCCTCGACGACGAAGGAAAGTTAGTATTGGAACCTGCGGAAATCATCGACAACCAAGAGAGAAGATTGAGGACACGCACTATCAAGGAATTTCTTGTGCGCTGGAAGGACCTTCCCCTTGAAGATGCCACCTGGAAAGGAGAAGAGATTCTGGAACACCCCAACCTGAAATTGCTTGAGGACAAGCAATCTTTGGGACAAGAGGACTATAATATCCCCATCATTAAATGACTATTAAAACTCTTGTATTAGGGGTCGCGATTGATTTAGTTTATCTCGGGCCCATTCTTTCTTTTTGTTGGCATAGTTTAGTTGTCGTTGTCAGCTCTTTTGTGCACTCTTGGGAGTTTTCCCTGACGGGTATTTATGCTCGGCGTGTAGGTTAGATTTCATATGTTGAGATTTATATTTGATTTGTATTTGCGAATTCCTGTTGGGATTCTGCTTTTCGCCATTTCGGAGGTGAAAGACCCTCCCTATTTGGTTTGTTGCAGTTTCGGTGGGATTCAACCCTCATCCTACTCTGCTTGTTTCTACTTGTATCGGATCTGGCAAATCCGAAGTTCCGTCAATAAATTCAATAAGTTCTTTCTGGTAAACATATCTGGCTTGCGAGTTGTTCTGCGCCTTCAAAAGTTATATTTTATATACGGCAAGGAAGCAAAGACGTCATACAAACATCTGAGAGATACCACGAAACACATCCTTCAGCATCCTCCACTCGCCACCTCCGTACGGCTCCTCTCAATCACCGTACTGCCAAACCAGCTCCCGTACAATCCTCCCCAACTACCGTACGGCTAGACCAGATACCGTACGATCCTCCTCACATCACCGTACACCCTCAGTTCACATCACTGTATGGCCTCAGTCCTGTTCCTCCATACAACCTAAAACTTCACCATACGGCCCAGCCTACTCCACCGTATGGCACTCCCAGACCCGTACGGTCATCTCAGTCTCCACCATGCGGCCAACTTCCAAACATCGTACGGTCATTTAGTTTGCACCGTACGGCCATTGCCTGGTACTGTGCGGTCACTCCCTGCTGTCGTACGAACACTTCCAGCACCTATACGGTCACCTCCAGCCTAGTGAGAACAAACGATTTCCCTACACCATCATATCTGACCTCCGTACAACGGACTTCAGAAGGTTTGGGCGGAACTGGAAGATTGGTACATTACAAATACTCCTCCGATACAATCACTCAACACAGAATATCGAACCAACAATCTGAATGTCGTTTGATCTTTGACGTAAATACTTGTCTAGGCAAAGAAGAGTCGAACTCTTTATTGTCTTGACAATGAAGAGTCGACGTCGACCTTTAATAAAGAAGAAAGAAAATGTTACAAACTGAAGTGACATAATAAACGCCTGCTACGACTTTATCTAAACTTCTCCTGTCGCATGAAGCAAAGAGAGATGACCTTAAGAATTCTTGTTACAAAAGAGCCCTCCCAACGCTATAACATCAACAATTGAGGTTCTAAAGTTGCTTCGGTTTTGAACATACACAGCAATTCTTGACATACAAGGCAATTCTGGAAGCTTCTACCCAAAGAAAAGTTTTCAGATTTTGATCATGAATCATAGCTTTGGCTGCCTCAACTGTAGATCTATTATTTCTTTATGCAACTCCATTTTGTTGAGGGTTATATGGAACACAACTCCGTATAAGAAAATTTTGGAAACCTCTAGAAGTGTATTACTTCTCCATTATCAGATATGAGAACCTTCATCCTTTTCATGGACATGTTTTCAACTTGAGCTTTGAATTCTTTGAATTTATAAAGTACTTCTTCAAACTCCTTAGATTTCAACATGTAAATCGAATTATTGCATGTCTCCATCAATTCAAGTGAACTATGGCATAAGAGACTTGCTCACTTCATTTCAGAGATCTTCCATCCATGGAGAAAATGGTTACTGGATTACAGAAGCTCAGTCAAGTGCATGATGGCATTGGCAAAGGATGTGCACTGTGTAAGAATGTTAAAGGTTCTTTTCACAATAGTGAAAGTAGATCAATAGTCATCGATAAAAATCACATAATACCAAAATCCACTCAAAGATACCACAAACATTGGTCCACATAAATCAGAATGAATAAGTTCCCAAATTCTCATTGATCTACTTTCACTATTGTGAAAAGAACCTTTAAGATTCTTACACAGTGCACATCCTTTGCCAATGCCATCATGCTCTTGATTGAGCTTCGATAATCTAGAAACCATTTTCTCCATGGATGGAAGATCTCTGAAATGAAGTGAGCAAGTCTCTTATGCCATAGTTCACTTGAATTGATGGAGACATGCAATAATGCTTGAGTTGGACGAATAGAAATTCTTTATAGACTCTCTTGATGAACACCAATCACACGGGCAGATTCAATGCTAGAGTTCTTAGGCCAAGCAACAACCCTTAAAAAAATGCAACTTGATACCCTTTGTCCTCCAATGCTGAAATTGAGACCATATTTCTTTTGATTCCTGGAACAAACAAGACATCACTCAAATGAAAAGGGATCCCCAAATCTAGATGAAGAGAGGTGACCCCAGCACCTTTCACTGAATTACAAGCATCATCTCCAATTATCACTTGTAAATTGGTTTCTCTTTCTACCAAGTCAAAAAGATGCTCCTGATATCCTATAATGTGACATGAAACACCACTATCAATCAACCAAGTGTTGTTGTTAGTTGGAACATTGCTTGAAAGAGCTGAGATGAATAGAAATCCCCCTGAGTTGTCACTAGATTCCTTTTGAGGTGACAACTCATCAACATCTACAGCAGCAGCATGATGTTTTGTTCTTGTTATACAATCTTGAGCATACAGACCATACTTGTCACATCTAAAACATTGAATGTGAGAGAGCTCCTTCTTCTTCTTTGGTTCAGGACCTGAATCAGAATTTTTGTCTCTATTTCTATTGGAATTGCCTTTTCTCCTTTCTCTTCCTTTCCTTTTGGATGTTTGAGCAGCAAGAACATGAATTTCTTCATTATGAGAGCTTCGTCCATTTCCTCTTGCTGCCAACCTAGATTCCTCTTGAATGTAATCAGCTCTAAGACGATCAAACTTGGGAACTTTCAATCTTTCACAAATGTCTTGGATAAAGAACTCCCAAGATTGAGGAAGACCATGCATTGCCAACATAACACGTTCTCTATCTTCGACTATATCTCCAATGGCATATAGTTGATCTTTTAACTCAATAATCTGCATGAAGAAGGATATGAATAAATCTCCTTTAGCCATTTTTATATGATGGAGTTGTTGTCTAAAGGCAAGAGCTCTACTGGTATTGTTGATCTCATACAGGTCTTGAAGAGTCTTGAACATGACCTTGGCTAACTTCATCTTGGATAGAATTGGCACAAGATGATCCTTCACATAATCTATCAAGAAATTTCTAGCCTTATGTCATTCTTCTTCCATTGAATTTTCTTAGCCTCACTGGATGGCTCGGGCACATCATTCTCCACGAATTCTAGAAGATCATTTTCTTCCAATGTAATAAGAACTTTGAATTTCCAAGAGGTAAAGTTCAACGCACAATCAAGCCTATCTTCAACCTTGAGTCCGTTCACCATCTTTGATGCTTAGAAAGACTTATTCAAATGAGAAGAAGAGAAGATGACTTTGTTGTTTGAATTAATCAGATCCTAATTTTTCTTAAACCCGCTCTGATACAATATTGATTTTTATACCATAAAAAAAATAAGTAGCAAAAACAAAAAAACGAACACTAGACACAACAAATACCCTGGGAAAACCCTCCAACTTGAGCGAGAAAAACCCAACCACAAAATATTGCTTATATATATAATGAATTGTCAGAAGACTGATATACAATTGTCCAAAACTATATCAAACTAAAACAACGATAGACGCTCCTATGTAATGTATTTGCAGACAATAAAAATACTCCTCTGATACAATCACTCAGCATAGAATATTGTATCCTCTTTGACGTAAATACATGTCTAGGCAATGAAGAGTCGACCTTTAATAAAGAAGAAAAACGTTACAAACTGAAGCGACGTAATGAACTCCTAATGCAACTTTATTTGAACTTCTCCTGCCGCGTGAAACAAAGAGGGATGATGTTAAGAATTCTTGCTGCGAAAAAGTTCTCCTGGCACTATAGCATCAACAATTGAAGTTTTGAAGTTGCTTATGGGTACAAACGAGCATTTAGTGGACTCTTTCAGGATTCAAAAGTGGAGAAAAATGTTAGGAGAGAATTTGTCTTGTTCGTCTCAAGAAGAAATTATACTCGTGTTGTTAATGACCAATCTAAAATGGATGCTGGTACATGGTGGTACCTCCATGGTCAAGACTATATTTATCTCCAACCTATTGAAATAAAGATCCTCTCACAAGTTTTTTTTGTTCTTTTACCACTTGTATTATAGAATTTAGTACTTAACATTCTTTAATTTATTTTGTATTTTTCTATTTTTTATTTCATTGGTTTTCTCTCCGGGTTGCAAGTTCTACCGCTGAACAGAATTGGAGTACACACTCCTTTCTCCACTCAATGAAGCGTAACCAATTGGCTTCAAACAAAGCTAAAGGCTAGGTTTATATTCATTCCAATTTATGTCTTTTGTCATGTAAGGATCCCCAATACAAGGAGGGGGTAGCAAAGCTTTGGGATGTAGCCAATGAGTGTACCAACTTGGATGCAACTGTTGAGGATCTTGCTACAGTCACTATGGATGATGATAATGTCATCATTACTATACATGGTGCATCTAATGCATGTGGCACCACTTCAGGTTCAAATGATCTTGAACTTGCAGCAACTGAAAATGCAATAGATGATGAATTTTTTGATAATCCTTTTGATGATTGATGAACTACACTGAACAATGAAGATAGAAGACAATACCATTTTTTATTGTCAATTTTGTAATTGTAATGATTTTCACTATTTAACTCATGAACCTAGACATGTATGATATGGCTTATTTGAATATTTTTGAACTATCAATTGGCATTTAGTATTTATCTTTGGCATTTGGCATTGACAATGATAAAGCATCATACTATCAAATGATTTAATTTTACATATCTGTTTATTTCTTTAATTGTTTTGTATATATAATATATATATACACATGTACCAAACCCCCAAAACAAGTTTTACGCATAGCCACATACTTTATTCTCATACCCATATATGTGTTGGCATAAAGCTTATTTGTCATCATTGGCAAACATCAAACACACCGATACTCAAGATTAGAGCAACAGTGGTGAACCAATAGACTTACTAGGTAAGCAGTGTACCTAAATCAGTCACGTCTATACTGGTCCGATCTTGTCCAACCGGTCTAGTAGAACACCACAGGAGGCAGATGACTCAACAGGTTGCACACCGGTTTGCTTTCTAACTGCAGACTTATCGGTTCGTGCTTTATAATCTGTTCCGGATTTTGCGGAGCATTTTTTAGAACTAGAGTTAGTTTTTTTTGCAAGTGTTCCGAGGTAAACAAAAGACCAGTTTGCAATCTTTTTGATCAAGAGTTCTACATGCGAGATTTTCGGATCATTTTCCAGAACTACAGTGTTTTGGATGAGTAACAGCTTGGTGGCACCATTTGGTGTAATAATAAGAAAATTCTTATAAATATAGGTCATCATGCATTAGAGGCATCGTTGTTGAAAATCAAGAGTGCAGAGAGAGAGCAGAGCAGAAGAGTAGAGTCTTATGAGAAGGGATATAGTCACCGAGAGTGAAAGAGAGAAAGATTAAACAACAAAGAAAAGCAAGAAGAGAAAAGGTATGATCTAATCGACAAATCAAGTGTCAAAGAAGATCATTTCTTTTATTGTGTGAAGCACATATAAATCCCTTAATCAGGGTGAACCCTAAAAAGTTATGTTGTATAAATCCCTTCACCGGCTGACATCTTTATTGGTGTTTTTAAGTCTTTTGACAAGGCGACTCCTTACAGGGTCAAGATCTTAACCGATCTCTATTAAATCCCTCTAACGGGTAGCATTCTAACAAGTGTTTTGTAAGCCTTTAACCGGGCAGCTTTATTACTATAGTAGTGGAGTTCGTGGATTCAGTCCCACCGTGCTTTTTTCCTTCTAACCGAGGGTTTCCACGTATATATCTTGTGTTGGCTTGTGCATGTGATTTTTGTTTTTAAGTAATTAAGAATTCTTTATATTTTTAGTATAAACAGAAATAAGAAACAGAAAAAGATTAAAAGAAATTGAATATACTGATTCACCCCCCCTCCCTCTTAGTAACCGGTTAGGATTAACAATTCATATCAGAGCCTAATTCTCAGGTAAAGGAAGCTTAACCGCTTGAGAAAAGATCATGGAGGGTTATGGGTATCAGAAGCAAATGAAACAATTGCTTCTCTTGAAAATAGACTGAGAAGATCTCTTGCTAAGAGAAAAGAATTGGCTTTACAGCTTAGTGAAAGTCAAGAGACAATTGAAGAACTATCTCGACAAAGTAGTTCTGATGTAGCAGAAGAAGCGGTCTCTAAACTCATGGAGAGAAACATGAACCTAACTGCTAAAATCTCCAATTTGAAAAGAGAACAGGAAGGTTGTGCTCTTAGGATGACTGAATGCATCGAATCAAGCAGAAAAGCTAAGCATGAGAGAAATAGTGCCAAAGAAGCACTACAAACTGCTAAAAGAGCTAGAAACCTTGCTAAAGATGCTCTAAGAGAGAGTGATACTCTCATACTGCAACTACATGCAGACATGCAGGGCATAACTTAGGAGAATGCCATCATTCATGAACACTTGCATAATAAAGATGAGGCATGCAAAGAAATGGCTGCTGAAGTTGAAAAACTTAAAGCACAGCTGAAAACTCTTGAAGAGAGAAATGAGAAACTCAGAAAATACAATGAGAGTTCAGAGAAGCTGGATGAGCAACTGAAAGCTCAGAGAAGGTATGAGGATCCCACAGGACTTGGGTACATCGGTCAAGGCAACAAGGAAACCGATGAGTCTTTTAAAGTCAAGGGAAGCAAGGAGGACAAGAAGAAACCAACCGGAGATAAGGGTAAAAGAATCTCCAAACCTTCTTGCAAACATTGTGGCAAACCAAGTCATAAATCTAATGACTGCAGGAATGCACCGGTGAAACCTTTCACCGCTAACAGTTACTGCAGTAATTGTTATAAATATGGTCACAAGACCTTTGAATGCAGGTCACAATCAAACAGTGTGTCCAGTGGAAGCAGGGGAAGCTTCAAAGGTTATGCTATGCCAACAATAAATTTGGACACGAGGCTAAAGAATGCAGGTCTACAACCATGACATTCAAATCTTCACCAAGACCGGTATTCCATAACAGGAATGCAAACCAGGGCACATCTATGTGTGCTACTTGTGGACCATTAGGGCATAGGAACACTGAATGCCACTCACCCATGGACAAAGGAAAAAGGGTAAATCCATGGAGAGGAACCAAGATGGCTAGTTACAATTGTAACAAGATTAGCCATCTGGCCAAAGACTGCAAGAACCGGCCAACAAACAAAGGAAAAGGCCCAGCTAAATTGATCAAGAGAAATGTGACTCCCAATCAAAAGGGAAACACCATTGAAGAGATCAACAGGGAAGTAAAGAAGATATGGTCCAAAAAGGGGATAAAGAGCTCTGAAGAAGAGAAACCAGAGACAAAGTCATCATCCACTGATGGTGATATCTCTTCAGCAAATTAAGCCAACAAGGCTTAAGGGGGAACAAGTAGAAAAGCTATTGTCCCTGGAGCAACTGGTGAGATCTATTCTCACTCAGTAAAGGTTGGTACCAGGAAGCACACACCTGTCTAATGCCATAAAACCAATCAAATGGATAAGCTAATGTTACATAGTCGAAGCTTCAACCGAGGCTGTTGCGGTAAATAGGTAAAGCGTTGGTGAGCCAATTGATAAACATAAAGTTAGGTAAGGGTAATTAACACAGTAACCGTTAACAAAAGTTACCATTTGCTAATTACCGTTGCAACCCGAGGGTATAACAGGGAAAGCCGATTACTCATTTCACTTTACTTTGCGTATTGTGGTAAATGTTTTAAAAGCTTGAGTAATCTTTCTTGCTGTGATTTGTGATCTTTGTTTTTCGTATTCCGCAAATTTGATAGAAGTTTTCTATGTGTTACCTGTCTAACAAAATGGCATCATCATCATCCGTTGCAAGCCTTATCAATATCAAACATCATGAGCGACCAGAATATGATATCTTGCCAATGCAGAACAAGTCGAATGATATGGCTGGAGCCCTATCATCAATTCCCGACGACGTACTGTTGATAGAAGACGTAAACCACCTTCATCCAAAGCAAACAAAAGGAATTGGGAGAAACATACATACAAAGCGAATATCTAGGGCTCTGTGACGACGAAAATCTCTAGGCAAAATACGTGCGATTGGAAGCAACTGGATTGACCAATGGGGTCAAATACCCAACGGTGTTTCATCCTGACTGGATTCAATTGGTACTCAGTCGAGTACACGATCCAAGAATGTGGTTGGCAAAAGGCATTGTTACTCTAATTACCAAGGAAGATCTAAGGAGAGTAATTGGGTTAAATGCCACAGGCAAAGCTCTCACCCTAAGAACAATTGCCAACATTGAAGTCACTCAACTCACTAAGTCGAAGTATGACAGTCGTATAATGACTGTAACTGACATAGAAGATGAAGGTGCCTGGTTTGCTACTGTTCTAATCGGTTAAAAGGTTTATCAGTCTAGCAATCTCAACGGCATACCAGGTGGAGCTATACATGCAGCCCACGGGATTATGCACAACAGCGATAAATACGATATTTGCGCTATGTTGAGAAGCCAAATCTTCGAAAATCTGAAGAAGCTCAGTATGGTCAAGAAGAAATTCCTGAAGTATGGGTCACTAATGGTATGTCTTTTCTTCTTCCACCAGAGATTCTTTCCAAGAGTGGGTAAAGTTACATGGGTAACAGATAGAACGGTTATGCTCCAGATAGGTAAAATGGGTAGCAGTCTGGGAAATCGGTTTAATAAAGTAATGACTGATTACTTTGAAGATTTTCAACTCAGAATGCATCAAAGGGAAAGAATTCCATCTCCAATAGTAGATGAGTACAAGGATGATGTTTGCTTCCATGTTAGCACCTATCATTGTATCATTCAGGTTGTTGAGCCAAGAACTGAGTTTCCACCTGAACTTGGCTATGAGGTTTCATCAAAGACTGCCAAAGCTTATGCTGAGGCACTTCAGGAGAGTAATCTAGATCTCTCAGCCATCCGATTCGGCACTTATGATGAGATAAGTGCAAATCTAAAGAAAAATGCACCTTCAAAGGCAGCAAAGAAGCTAACTGCCAAATGGTCTCCTATGCCAAGGAAGAGGAAGGCAACCGTGCAAGAACCCAGAGCTCAAAAGAAGGCGCAGTTTGTTACAACCGAACAGTCACAAGCTGGGGACTCAGAAGAAACTGAGACGGAGCAGACCGCCACCTATATAAGAAGAAAGAAGTCTAGGAAACCAGTACCGAAGGAGGTACCGAAGGCTGTAAAACAAGCCATTGTTGAATTGGTTGAAGGCATAATGACAACATGTAGAATGGGAACTATTGACCGAAGATATACTCTAGCAAGTGATGAAGATAGAAGGAAAATAGAAGATGTTGTAGTATACAGCTTGCACAAGTTCAAGAGAACGCCTACTAAGATTCATGGCTCAGTACCTACAATGTTACCAGAGATTATTGAAGGAAGATGGAAATCTTCAATAGATAAGGAGAAAGAGCTACGAATAAAGGCACTTTTGGAAGTGCAAAGCCACTTGAGCCTACAAGAGGCAACCAATCAAGCAAAATTGTATAAACAAAGTTTTAAAACCAGAAAAAGGATTGGTCAAGTTCTAACTGGAGAAGTTGATGCGGTTCATGCAGAAGGAGTTGCAATGTGGACGGCTATTTTGGAGTAGCAACACCAAGCTGAAGCTGAATGCCAGAAGACCTTGCTCCAACCTGAAAAGGACACTGGTAGAGGGAAAGGCATTCTGGGCGTTGATGCACCGATCCAACTAAAGCCAGCAACAAAACCGATCATTGTAGATATCACTGAAGACATCGGTGGTGATCTTACTCCACCAACTATCCTAGCATCTCCAAAAAAAGGTAAAGCTAAAATCCTTACTGTTGATGACATAGTTGATGAGATATTAGATTTTGGCAAAGTTAACAATGTTGCTAAAAGGTTCAATGCCCCCAGTGCCTTAGGCATTGATGATAAAGACAAGATAGAACTAGCCCTACTAGAGAGCTTTCTTGATTTCAATCGGGGACCAAAGGACTACAGGCCCCTCTTCCCAGCTAAACCCAACAAAAGGCTACTGACAAAATGGAGAGGAGTAGCCAGGGATGCTCAAATCTTAAGAGAAGTTCTAGAACAGGTAGAACCAGGTCTTGATGAAGAAGCAATCAAGATTCTCTTGGAAGAAGTAGTAAGTATTGAACCTGGATACTAGAGATAGAGTGGCCAAAATTATAAATGGCCGATAAAAGAAGTGTTTGAAGAAATAGTTCAATTATGGAAAAATCATGACTTCAACACTTCAGCAAAGAGGTAGGAGAAACTTGGATCTGAACAGGCATCTACTGAGACACCTCAGTCAACAGGTCTTCAAGATACATCTCAAGGTGAACAGGCAAAGGAAATGGTCCCACCTGAACAGTTCACAATCGGTGAACAAGACACAATCGGTGATCGGGATACAACCGGCGAACAAGACACAATCGGTGATCAGGATACAACCGGTGAGTAGGACAAAACCGGAGATAAGGACACAACTGGTGAACAAGATACAACTGGTGATCAGGACAAAACCGATGAAAAGACCCCAACAGGTGTACTGGATACACCAGTCAGACCAGTGGAACAAGAAATAGGGGAATCATCAGCCAGGATGGCTAAAGAAAAAACACTGATAAAGAAGACACGGTCAAAGTTGACCAACAGGTTGCCAAAGAGGAAGAAGAGAAACAACAAGAGGAACAACAAGAAGAGCCTCAACAAGAAGTAATGGTGGAAGCAGAGAAGCTACTAGAAGAAGAGCCAAAAAAGGTCATCAGACAAAAACAACCAGTAGATGTACCAAGCTCATCTTCATGAAAAAGGAAGCTATCTTTTGCAACAGACCCTGAATCTAAGAAAGGGAAAATTGACACTTCATCAATAGGTAACACTTTGATTGACATCAGCAAAATGTCAACAAGACAGCTGAAGAAGCTCACAAAGAGGAAACAGGACATGGTTCTTACCAGTGTTAAAAATATTCTGTAAAATTGTGCTCCTGATGCAAATATTGATGAAGAAGAACGCATAATTGATCAGCTGGAAATTCTGACACAAACGATTGAAGAGGATATAACAGATCCAGAAACTGTAGCAATTGATCATTATGAACAAAAGAGAATAAATATCCTTCATGACAAGATTGAAGACCTCAAAGCCACTGTGGCTACCAGCACCAGGGAACTAAAGCAACAGGTTCAAGACGCTGAGAGGATTATTGCAAAAACTTCAAACTTTGAAGATTTTGTGAAGGATATAATAGAGAGAACCGCTAGGACAACACAAGAGCTGAAAGAGACTACATCAAAGTTCAATGCAAAGACCTCTTCAACATCAGAGTATAGTCATGAGCTAACCAGATTAGCTCTCACATTGAGAAAGGCATCCAAGGAGAACACAAAGAGAATCCAAGATCTCATTGGATTTCAGCTATACATAGCTCCTACTTTTGATCTAATGCAGAAAGAAGCAACTGATGCTAATATAATTCTCAATGAGCCAGACTATAAGACAATTGAGGATATGGAGAACCTAATTGTCTCTCTTCAAGCAATGAAGTATAACCTTGATCAAGTCATAGCTGCATGGAAACCTTTCCTAGTTTCGCCAGGAAGATCTACAAGGATATCTTCAACAGGCTACAGTTATGAGTTGTGCACACCCTTTGTCTCTTGGAGGCAAAAACGGGAAGAGATTGGAAGAGAAAGGGGAAGATACTGGAAGAGACTGGTTAGTATGGACAGATGAGAAGAGACTAGATACGACTAGATACAATAGAGCAAGTCTACAGGGGAAGTATTAGTTGACAAGATACCCGACAGGCGAAGTATTCTGATGAGAGGCAAGTAATGCTATGTGTTATGATGTGTTTTGCCACCAATGCCAAAGGGGAAGATTGTTGGCATAAAGCTTAGTTGTCATCATTGGCAAACATCAAACACACCGGTACTCAAGATTAGAGCAACAGTGGTGTACCAGTAGACTTACTAGGTAAAGTGTACCTAAACCGGTCACGTCTATACTGGTCCAGTCTTGTCCAACCGGTCTAGTAGAACACCATAGGAGGCAAATGCCTCAACAAGTTGCACACCGGTTTGCTTTCTAATTGCAGACTTACCGGTCTGTGCTTTATATTCTGATCCGGATTTCGCGGAGCATTTTTTAGAAGAATTGGAGTTAGTTTTTTCAGTGAGCGTTTCGAGGTAAACAGAAGATCAATTTGCGAGCTTTTTGATTAAGAGTTCTACATGCGAGATTTTTGGATCACTTTCCAAAACTGCAGCGTTTTGGATGAGTAATAGCTTGGCGGCACCGTTTGGTGTAATAATAAGAAAATTCTTATAAATACAGATCATCATGCATTAGAGGCATTGTTGAAAATCAAGAGCGCGGAGAGAGAGCAGAGTAGAAGAGTAGTCTTCTGAGAAGGGATACAGTCACCGAGAGTGGAAGAGAGAAAGATTCAACAGCCAAGTAGAGCAAGAAGAGAACAAGTATGATCTGATCGACAAATCAAGTGTCAAAGATCATTTCTTTTATTGTGTGAAGCACATATAAATCCCTTAATCAGGGTGAACCCTAATAGGTTCTGTTATATAAATCCCTTCACCAAGTGACATTTTTATTGGTGTTTTTAAGTCCTTTGACAAGGCAACTCCTCACAGGGTCAACATCTTAACCAATCTCTATTAAATCCCTTTACCGGGTAGCATTCTAATAAGTGTTTTGTAAGCCTTTAACCGGGCATCTTTATTACTGCAATAGTGGAGTTTCATGGGTTCTGTCCCACTGTGGTTTTTTCCTTCTAACCGAGGGTTTCCATGTATATATCTTGTGTTGGCCTATGCATGTGATTTATGTTTTGAAGTATTTAAGCAATTTTTATATTTTCAGTATAAACAAAAATAAGAAATAGAAAGATTAAAAGATATAAGATATGTTTAAAAGAAGTTTCATATGTTCTTTTAGAGTTACTGCACTGGGGTTTATTTCTCTTAAGTAAAATTTAGTAATTATTAATTTATTCATTATTGTCATGAAGAGCACACAAGAAATACTGAGAGGGAGAGGGGTAGGGCGGTGGGGTGGGGTGAATCAGTATTTAATAACTTTTAAACTTTTAACCAACATGAAACCACATAAACATAAAGAGAGCAACCATAAAGACGCATACATCAAATTTCTCGTGGAAAACCCTTATGGAGAATAAACCATGGCATACAATAGCTTTTCATTAAGAAAATGGGCACTAACACAGATTACATAAGTGAGCACTAACTCTCAAAAAGCACCAACCCTCTTTGAAGGACCAACTCCGACCAGATGAGGCACCAACTCAAAATACACTTGAACCTGAACCATTCATTGGCTTAAACAATATATTTCACTTTAAAATAACATAGCCTCCTTACAATACTTGACCCAATAAAATCACTTCACAATCACATACGCAGCTCCAAAATAATATATACACTAAAAAAACTTCACTCAAAACATATACTAGACTCCTTAATCTCCTGCACTAATAACACTGCTCAGTCATACCATAATAACACACAGTCCTCCCCTTTTTTACGAAAAAAACATCTCTGCAATTTTTTTAATATTCAAATCTGTAGCTTGATATTCGACACCAAACTTTCACACTAGAAAATAGTCAACGCGGCCCTTTAAAAATAGACACTCCAGCACATCCCAAAAAAAAACGATGCTAGCTCAAAGAATATTTGCATCTAATTCTTTCTGCTCAGCCAAGACTTTTCAAATACCCAGCTCTATTTTTCGACATCACATTTTTTTACTTCCTGAAACGTAACACCAAAATTATATCAGAAGTTCCTGATGGCACACAGAAGATAACACCCAGCACACTATGTTATTCTCTACATATTCCCTGCAATACCATTACACCTACAAGAGCCACAATATTTGCCAACAGATCATATATTCAATACAAAATAGTTTTGTCTATCTTCCTCCACACATATTTCTCCAATGAATAAAACTATTCACCACCCAATCATCACAAAAAATAATCATCGCCACCTCCTTACGAAAACATGTTGTCCCCAATACCATTTAATTAAATAACGCATACTCACAAAAATAGGCATCACATGCTGTAGTCATTTATTTAATTCATAATCCCCAACCAATAATTAATAAATAATGCATCAACCACCATAAAGGAAGGCATTAGGAAAGCGGCACTTTACAAGAATCAATTCAAATAAAGTTCGGGTCCCACAATACTCATATCAACCGGTGACATGGCAGATGACATGGTAAAGAAGTGGACAAGCAAGCAACTGACAAGCAGCAGAAGTATACACTCACTCAGCTTAAGCAGACACCGAGGTAGCTCAACCAAACAACCAACCAGCTCAAGCACCTCAAGCAGACAGCCAAGCAGCTCAATCCAATTTATACGACTTTGATTATCAACCTTTGACATAAATGACAACATACTCAACATGCCGACCTACAAGCTAGGCCACGTCCTATCATAGAAGAAGATTCATGAAGTGTTTAGAGCTGAAGTAAGGATTTCTGAGGCTGCACGCCTGAACTATTCTGTAAAGTTTTAACAGACTTTCTGAGTATTGATTGTTCAGCTGAAGCCAGAGGCAGTTTACCTTTGTTGTTGTTTTCCTGTAGAGAATTCATATTGTTGATAAATCATTTAAATTTGTCTTTTATGTAACAATACTAGACGTTCAACCTAGTCTGGTACTGACTAGTTGCAAACATCAGCAAGTAGGCACCCAGGTATGACTGCATTATTTGGTAAAAAGCAGGAGAAAGTCTTGGCTTACTGTGAGTTCCATATTAAAAAGCCATGAAGAGTTTGTTGCAGCAAAGAAGATGAGTACCAATACACAATGTGAGTGAGTGATAATGAAGCAGCAGCAGAAGAACCAACTGATCAAGGAGAGAAATATATGAACATGCCTTTCAATAGGGCTCTGTCTCTTATCAGAAATTTGGCATGGATAGAAGCTATATGCTATGATGGGAGTTTGAATGCAAGTGTTGATAGATTGAATTATGAAAATGAAAAGATACTTGAGTATGAATTCATAGAAGAACCAAAGCGGGTAAAGTTGGCAAGTACTAAGTTGAAGGGTCATGCATCCCTTGGGTGAGATCATGGATTGAGAGAGGAAAGGAAGAGAGTATATTCGGTCATGGGATTAGATGGTGACCAAGTTAAAGTCAAATTTTCTACCTGCAAATTATCATCTTAATTTGTTGAAGCAACTGCAAAAATCTAAAGTGGAAGGAGCTAAGTGTCAAACTTTGTAATGTCCCCAAATTGATAGAGAATAAATTAAATTAATTAATTAATTAATTGGTCCCAATTTAAAAGATTATTAAGGACATTTAATTAATTAATAAAGGGGCCCATTTTTATTATTATTGTCCGTAGGTGTTTGCCATGTCGTCGTTCTTTTGTAAACCCTCAGGAGTTTCTTCAAAGGGGTATTTATGACCAGCATGTAGGTAGTTGTTGATATGCATCTTGGAATATTTTATTGGTCTTGCAAATTCCAATTGGAGTTTTGTTGTCCGCCATTTCAAAGGTGAAAGATCCTCCCTATTTGGTTTGTTGCAGTTTCGGTGGTTCCCAGCCACCCTAGTCTGTCATTGGAAATATCAAAATGATATTTCACATCTGTGTCGAATCTGGATTGTATTCATTCGGACATTTCTATTTGCTTGGCTCTAGTCCGAAGCCATTGTAATTCAAAAGTATTTACATTGTCTAAAAATAAATATACTTTGCATCGTTGGCTTTGGCAACAATCAATTCTTGTTTCATCTGGCGATTTGGAGTATTATCATTATTTACTGTACATTTGTAACTGAGTGTAACTCCTCACCCATTCTGTTATTTATCGATATCATAAGCAGGTGACAAAGAACAACTTCACCATTCTATAGACAAACGACAGTTATCAAGCTTCCTACGGCTAGCAGCAACACCGTATGTCCACTTCCCAATCCACCATACGGCAACTCCTTGCCACACTGTATGACCAGCAGACCAATAGACCGTACGGCCCAACAAGCCTACATCGTGCACAATGAAGTTGTACGGACATACAACGTACAACCCAGGACATTCACACCGTGCAGTTACCTTCATACTATATGGCCAACCCTCCATACCGACTGAAATCACCTTTCGGACCAAAAACACCTCCAGGACAGAAATCACCTCTGCACCAAAATCACCTCCGAAACCAAAAACACCTCCGAGACAGAAATCACCTCCAGACCAAAATCACCTCTGGGACCGAAATCACCTCCGAAACCAAAAACACCTCCAAGACAAAAATCACCTCAGAACCGAAATCACCTCCCGGACAGAAATCACCTTCGAGACATTACAAACTTTACACTAAAGAATTTTACGAACTCAACATTCAAAGCTAGCTATATTGAAGATAATGAAGAAAATGTAGCTCGCTACATTAATGGACTCTATTTTTTGTCCACAATGAGTTAAGTATGATGCACATGAAATCAAGAAAAAGAATATCAATGTGCCTTGAGAGTTGAGGAAAAGCTAGATAGAAAGAAACAGAACAACTCGATAGAAAGAGAATTGGTCAAGGCAAAAGATACGTGCATAGTAAAATGGAGTCAAGTTCTTCACAATGACAATTACAATCAAGATACTAAAGAAAGAAGAAGCTTTAGAAGAGGAAGAGGTAAAAATTTCACTACCTACTAATGTGTTGATGTTGGCCATCAAGTCATTGAGCGTTTGCAAGCACCACAAGATCATAAAACAAATCATGCTATTGAACCCAAGAAAGAGCCCTCAACAAGGAGAGGCCTTCATGATGAAGAGAGTGTTGCTACAATCAAAAAAAACAAGAGCCAACACAAAGAAATAATCATTTTAGGACTATTTGCATGTTCCAAATTTTTGATTGACAATAACAACATGGATATCTCAATATCCAACAAAATGGTGAAGTTGAAGCCAAAAAGAATCTCGTGTCTTAAGCCACACAAGGTATCTTGACTGTGAAAAGAACGCCAACTAATAAATGAGCATTTCTTAGTTTAATTTCATAGAGGAGCTATTAAGATGGAATATTGTAGAGCATTATACCTATGGATGCTTGTCACATTTTTCTTGGTAGACATTATACCTATGGATGCTTGTCATGTTTATCTTGGTACATTCTGTAATCTCTACTCCTTGAAGTCGACATAATACACCTCCACTCATTGTACAGCTTGCACTTGGTATTAAGAACCTCTATCATACTCTTCACTCTCAATCGTGGTTTGCCTCAAGCATTGTGTGGTGACGAGCACAAACAATATACACCATTGATTCAGTACTATTTGAGCTCGCCAATCTACTAGGTGCAACATCCTAAGCTTTAAATGTGCAACCAATTGGGGTACCTTGGCTGGTTGGTCTAAATAATTACTTACATACTAGCACATCTTGGTTAAACACTTTGAAAAGATATTTTTTTGCCTATAAGCATTTCATTTTGCTTCTTAAAAAAATGAAAATGCGGTGTATCATGAAGGTTTGTGTGGTTTTAAAGGTCTTCATTTGGACTCAATGGCGGAGCTTCAACCTCACCCTCTATCGCAACAAAAAACATGCCAAGGGCATTAACGACCTTTGAACCCCGCAAGAGGTGTTGCCCCCAAACCCTTATGAGCATTGTTGCCCCGAGACCCTATTATGCCTTGCATACCAATCCCTACATTTTGTGCGGCAAAATGTCGGGTCCCCCCTTTTTTTAATTTTTTTCTATTTCCTTGCCCCCTCTCAGGACTTGTTCCTTTTCTTTGTCCTACCCCGAGGGGAGGGGTCCCCAGAGTCTACCACTTTTACCAAATATCTGATCCCAGGGACAATTGATTCCACAGTACTCTTTGAGTATTATGGAATCCAGATGCCCGGGGCCGCAGAATGTAGAATGTTTGTAATGTCACAATCGTGCCACGTGTCATTCATTCTTCATAGGCCGCTTAAAAAGTGCTTTCAAGCAGTCATTTTCACCACCAAGCAATGAATTTTTTTCTCAAAAACCCCTCTGCGATCAAGTTCCAAGCCCTGTGCATTGCCTATTTTGCATAGTGAATTTGGTTGCTTATTGGTGTGATCAAGGAATTCCTTCGCAAGCATGTGCAATTTTTGTTCCAGGCATGCCCTCTGCATTTTTCTTTGGCAAATTTTTGTTGGGTTTCTTTTGGTTCCGTTCTCTTGGTTTTGTTTCTTTTTTGCATTTTCTTTGTTTCTAGCAGTAGGGTTATAAGGTGAATTTCTTTGAAATTCCCCAGGACCTTTGAACTTAATTCAAGGTCCCTCTGTTTTCCTTCCTAGGGTTCCTTTTCGTTTGTACCTTAGTTGTAGGTGTCAAGCATTTGGCCCTGTTGTTTCCGTTTGAGATTATTAGGGTTTCTCTTTTTGGTTTTTGGGTGCCCTAAGGCATCGAAGTTTTGAGGTCACAAACATGGCTATTCTTTTTCCCCAGTGTTGAGAAGGGTTTTTCTCTGAAGATCTTGACTTTGTGTGCCCTAATTTGTTGCCCTTGCCTCAATTTCGCTCCTAAGGTGCAATTTGTTGCCTCAGGCCTATTTTTGGATTAACAATTGACAAGGTTTTTCCTTTCGAAACCCTAACCATTTTTCGCCTAATGACAGGCCATGTGTCAAACCCACAATGCAAACACCCGGTTCGACACCCACAATACCAACTAGTCGTTGGTTTTCAAAAATACAAAGCTTTGGCTCTCACTCATCCATCGCTTTCAAACAGTGGATTTGAAATTTCTCGGACTTAACCATTCTCAGTAATAAAAGGGTTTTCATATCTCAAGCCTCAACTAAGTCCCAATATCCCTCATGGTAGGATGATCACTCGCTATCGGAAACCTCCGGTCTTCGGATCCCCGTTCTTCCATTTCCATTCGCTATGACAATAGAAGGATCCCGCCAATAACATTCCCAGACCCTCCCATGGATCGAATTCCTTCAGTGAATAATTTCGGTCTTCGAGTCCCCAATATCCTCAGTACTTCAGAAATTGTTTGTTACTAGACACCTAACATGGATTCCCAGAACCCGAATATCGGAATTATTTGAAATTGATAGTAGTATAGTTTTTTCTCTTTGTGTGTACTGATGACGATCTATTTTGCAGGAAAGACGGATATATCATGGCTTCATCATCATCGGTACAAGGAGACCTAGAGGCTAGCACTACGAACCCTTCCAAAAAGAAAAGTAAGGCAAAAAGAGAACTGGAAAAGACACCTCTCACAATGAAGTACGTCAAGGATGATGTCACTGACCCTCGCAACTAGAGAGTTCAGTTCGGTTCCTGACTGATAGGAATCTTGGATAGTGCAGTCTGAATGATATTAAAGAAAATATTCGATAGGGAAAAGCTGCCAAGCAGGAGGATTTCACTAATCTTTCCAGTTCAAGCTTTATCCAAGCAAGTTTCTTTCCCACTTCTTCACAAGCCCCAGAACTCATTGATATCTTGGCAAGCTACAATTTAGAGGCCACATGCACCTATTCCTTGCCAGATGGCACTATCATAGCGACCTTCGACACCACCGCAATTGCTACGGTTTTCCAAATCCCTGGCAAAAAGGACATGTCAACACCAGAGAAGGATTTCACCATGAGAGAATATCGGTCTATGAAGATCGATTGCAAGAGGCGCGTAAATACACGATGGTTCATGCACCCGCGCAAAGATGCGTCAAAGTTGGCTGCTAGTATTGCCAAAACTGAGTTCATACTCCCCATCCAAGGAGTCATCATTTTGTTATGTCGCATCTTCAGCGAGCCAGGTGCGAAGGAGTACTCTCCTTGGAAGTACTACCTGATTTTCAACATTGTCGAGGCTACTACATATTTTGATTGGGCCCAGATGATTTCAAATAGTATTGATCAATAGCTACGAGAAGTCCGACAAACAAGGCAATTCTATTTGACTTCTTATGTAGTATGGTTGATAGCTCATTGCTGAGAATATGAGGGGCTAGACACAAATGGTCACATGGGCGACACCGAAGATGATGTTCTCCCATGGGATTACTATCCCCAGCTCTAATTGGAGAATTCGTTTACATCATTATGGCGGGTCAGTGACGCATTTATATACAACAAAATAACTTGTTTGCAGGGAGATCCTGGATTTCGGTTGTCTCAGAACACCATGGCCTACATCAGACCATGGGGAAGTTGGTTCTTGCAGTTCCGGCAGCATACCTACATTTGTGTGTCTAAATTCACAAGGAAGCCTCTTCTCCTCCCGCGACATTGCAATAACCAAGAAGGTAAAGACGGTGGAATTCCCATTCTCTTGCGGGGATTACAAGTACACCCTGGCAGCCACTAAGGAAGCAGAGGCAGAACTAGAAGGCCTCCACTTGGAGAAATTTTACTTACAAAGGCCTCAGTTTGATCCCAAGGGAAGACTGCATAAAACATTGTCCAGTACTTACAAAGGTCACCTTCCTCACCTCGAGGACTTTTCAGCAAATTGCAAGAATGATTTTGATGTATTTCGGTGCCATTATCATCAGCTTACCACGGAACAGATGGAGATCTTTGGGCTCCGATCTTTCCTCAAGAAATGTGGACAAGATTGCGGTTCTGGATCCAGTCTTTAATTAGAATAACATGGGAAGCCTCCCTTTGGAGCCATTTGACTCGAAGGCCAGGGAGGAATACAATATAGAGACCATCACGCAAGAAATCATGGACAAAAACCATGCTCTTTTTTAGCAAGTTTGCTCACGAACCATCAAGATTGTGACTCAGCCCCCGCAGCAATATGAGAGACGATCTAAAAAGAGGGCAGATGCCTCTTCATCCATGGAGTCAAATCCCCTCCAGGCGGCCCCAACTAAAGCAATCATGGGAGAGTTGGAGACACAAATTGATAGATCTCGGAGACTTTGTCTCCGCTGCTAAATAGGGAGTCACCCTTGGACTTGGTGCAGAACCCTTGGGGTCTGCACCACCATCTTTTGAGGCAACAAGCTCAGCAACCCCTATCCTCGGTCTCCTGCACATTGATATATAAGATGAAATGGAGGTCGAGGAGGAGATGGATGCGCCTTTGGTGCATCCCCAGAGGAAGAGGAAAAGGAATACCCAAGTCGTATCAGACGACTTCCCCATCGAGCTCGGCCAAGAGGATGGGCCGATATTCGGTGATGTGCAAGCTCAAAATTACAATGATCTACCCCTAGACGAATTGGCATCCAAGTTGGACCTAGGTCAGCCTAGCGCCCCACCCTCACTCAAAGACACCATAAAAGAAATCACAGACCCCTAGCCTAAAAGGCGGAAGAAGGCCCGTTTATACTACACTACAAGAAGAAATGCCAAAGGCCAGACTATAGCTACCGCGGTCGTTCCGCCCAAGAATAAAGAAGAATCTGAGGTAAGGCCCGAGGATTATGAGTTACGAGAGGTTACTCTCAGGACATGAGGCAAATGGAGCGAGCTAAAGGATGAGAAATGTCTTTTCTTTAAGCACTCTGAGTTAAGTTGATGATGGAATTCATATTTTACACCATAAGGGAATGTGAAGACAGACATAGTGGGGCCTTGACTCAATAAGACTAAGCTCCCAATCTACCCTCTTACCTACTCTCCTTCCTCCCACTATGATGGGGTGAATTTATTATTAGATTTTTCTCATCACAAAGGAATGTCAGGACAGTGTAGCAAGGTCTCTTGACTCGATTGGTCTAAGCCCAAGAGTGATTCCTCTTGCCTTAGCCATCAGCCCTACCCTCTTACCTACCTGGTCCTCCTTCCAACTATGATGGGCTGAATTTATTATTAGATTTTTTTCATCAAAAAGGAATGTCAGGACGTTGTAGCAGGGTCTCTTGACTCGATTGGTCTCAGTCCAAGAGTGATTCCTCTTGCCTTAGCCATCAGCCCTACCCTCTTACCTACCTGGTCCTCCTTCCAACTATGATGGGGTGAATTTATTATTAGATTTTTCTCATCACAAAGGAATGTCAGGACATTGTAGCGGGGTCTCTTGACTCGATTGGTCTAAGCCCAAGAGTGATTCCTCTTGCCTTAGCCATCAGCCCTACCCTCTTACCTACCTGGTCCCTCCAACTATGATGGGGTAAAATTGATAATTCATTATGTGATTAAGATAACACTCATAAAATATGTCAACCTTATTAACATTAGTCATTCACATATCTCTTTTGTATTGATTGATAAGTTCATTCAAATAATGGGTGGATGAGAAATGATCTTAATCATCATATTCAATGGTGCGTACATGTTCCTTGATTCTTTACCTGGTCAATCTTTGTTCTTTTATGCAAATCCCTGCTTTTATCTTCACCCTATAGGATGGCAGGAACTTGGCTCTGATACCACTATAATGCCCCCTATCCGATCCTTAGATAGATGGGACTGATTTTCTTAAATTCAAGAGGCTTCCTCTCTATGAACCCCAATATGGGATCTGAAGTAAACAATGAAATTTGTTTGTGATCTGTATGTGCATTTATAATCTCTGATCTGCTAATCCCCTTTGATGAAAGAAATTAATGGTGATGTTCAACTTATCTCTATAACTTGTAAAAATGGTATTCTTCTAATTTCTTCCTTTAGATATACGAAGACGATTCTTCCAACAGCAATTGCTCACTTGAGCCACTATTAATGATGAGACTTAATTGGTCTAGATCTGGCTCATATAATTTCCATTTGCTCTCTGTTGAACGTTGTGATTCTTCAACCATTAATAGAGTATTGTGTCTCTCCTAACATAATCTCATTACTTCATAATTGTGGCTTTGGGTAGAATTGATAGATTGACTAGATTGATGATATCTTGTTCCCTCAACGTCAGTTGCAGGTTAGGATTCTATATCTATTCCAGGTCTAATACAAATGCTGACTATGCCTTAGAAGACTGTTTGAATATTTATCACTGACTTGGAAGATATCAATTTCTTCGGTGGATAATGTAATGACTGAATGGGCGATTAGAGTTTCATCTATATTCCCTTTTGCTAATGCCGACAATTTTATATCATTGGACTTTTTAGTGGGTTGTTGACACAGCTTCTAAGATGCTGCTTGGGCATCATCGTAAGTTAATAGATCATTGGTTACTCATGTGCTATCATTAACATAATCTCCCGACAACAAAGGCGTTGTCTTCTAATAAATATTTAAATGCCTGCGATCAGATTTGTTAATGGGCAAGTGCTTCCTAGTGAACAACAGTCTGAATCTTGGGGTCCCCATACTCACAGAAAATGTACCAACTAATATAATGTTCTCCTCTGCAATGTTAATCTTGCAACCGAAATGCCAAAGGCAGATGCTAATATGTAATCGACCTTCTCTTTACGAATTCCAGAAACATGCAGCAATGGACTGGCGGATTCCGCTACTTGTCTTTCTATGATATACCCGTAGATATATTATCTGTTATCACTGTCCTCCCTTATTTTTTTATGACGATGCCCATATTTATATTCATGTTTTGGCCAAGTGAAAAGGCACGACGTAAGATATAATAACAGTAAAGAAGAGTCACCACCGGTTGACTATGACTTGTAATTAGTTTCTTATTAACTGGATATACAGAGAGATTATCTATCTACATGTTTGTCCATGCTTTCTTTAGGTCGATAGACTTAGTGACTTTCATCAACGTTCTCTTCAACTGTCCAAAGACAGTGGATTTATGTTCTTCACCATATTTGGAGATGTTATTAATCTTTGCTTCCGGTGGTAGTCTGTAGATGAATGGCTTCTACTCGATTCGGTTTTAGACGGTGCCCAATGTAGCAAATCGATAAATATCAATGACCATCTGAATACCATTCTTTCCATCGTGCTTGGTAAACTGAGTTCTTAATTGGGATCATCACTATTGTTTGAAACTCATTCCGGTCTTCCTTGTTTGACTGGAATATATATATATTATTTAGGTTATTATTATAATAATTATTTTATATTGGAATTATTATTCATTATTATTTATTTTAATGTTATTATATGTTGTCATTATATTATTTGTTTATTTATATATATTTCAATATATAAGATTATTATTATAGTTATATTGATCAATAAATTGATATTATATGTTATATTTATATATATGCATTTATTTATATATATATATATACTACTATTATTTAATTCTAAAATTATATTATATATATATATATATATATATATATGTATGTATTCTATTATATTATAATAATTGTAATGAGTTATACTATATCTTTATTCATTTTATATTTGATCATTATTGCTATTTATTTATTTTTATATATTGATTATTTTGAAATCTTATTTTCCACAACGAGGGACATGACAGGTTCCCATATTTCCCTAGTTTTCTGTATTTATCCATGACTGAAATAAAACTAGAGTGTTGATCACTCACAAATCAAACGTGGGAACTCAAGATTTCCAAACCCCACAGGATGGCAGGAAACATGCTCTGATACAATTCTGAAGAGCCCAGCTAGCTCTCAATTGCAATCTAGCTTCTATCTCAATTTTATATGCAATTTCTTTTGTATTTTCAGACATATAATTCTTATGAAATTTTTCCAGACTTTTAATTAATAACATCAACAACAATTTAATTCAATACTCATAAAACTGATTTGGCAATTGCAAGAAATACAAAGCAGAGTTTAATGATATTGGCACCTTTAATTGTCAAACGGGTGCCATACAACACAAGGTAATAAATCATTTATTAACTCTAACTGGCACCTTGAAAAAAAAGCCAAACGCAGCATGCTGGATTATGTGACTCAGCCCCAAGAAAGATGCCACCATCTCACGCAGCCAATTTCCTTAATGTTTAGCACACCATAGAATGCCAAGGGTGGTACGGCAGTCCCCCAAATCTGAACGCAGCCTTAATCTCACTTCTCACACCACCCAAATTGAAACGCAGCTCTCTAGAAACAATTCAGATTTACTTAATCATAGTATGGCAGCCCTTGAAATAAATTTCAATAATAAATCTGCACTCTCAATTCCTTGATGTAGCCAGCAAATTCAAATTGCAAAGAAATTGAATGAGTTCTCTCCAACTCTGAAGAGCAAACTCAAACGCTAGCATTCTCCTCAAGAATTTCAATTTTCTTTCTGCAAGACAATTTCTCACTTTTCAATTTTATCAAAATGATCAATGGTTGAATTGCTTTTGCCCAAAGCATTGCTTTTATAATAAAAGATGTCTTCTCTCATACACTTTTCACTTACAAAAGACTTTGCTTTATGTGCACATTTGAAATATAATAAATTATTATATTTCTTTCCTCTTTAATGATGAGGAAAGACTCTTTCATTAAAATAACCGTATTCTAACACATTGGGTCCCTGTTTTATGAGCTCAAGATTTAAAACTTCTCAATCCAGTTCCAACGAGCTATAACACTAAGATGCCCACAATACATTCCCAATAAAAATGGCAACCGTAGCCGATTTAATTAAATAATAATCATAATTCACTCATCTTGCGAAAATGACTGAGGAAGCATCAGAATCAAAATCTGACAGCGCAAGAGTGATCTTGATGATGAAAGATGATGAATGAACTTGACGGGGTGACTTACTAAAAATAGACGCTCCCTCCAAGAATCTTGGAGTCCAAACCGGAAGCTGGAAATAAAATCTGAAAGCATCATATAACTCCTCTAAATCATCTGAGCTCAGTAGAACCATATGATGACTTACTATAAATAGTAAGTCCCTCAAAACAGGGCCAAAACCCACAACAGGGTTCTCTAATCACCAGAATTAGCCTACAAGGACCCAATGATAGGCTAAATCCACTAACTCCAATGCTCGCTCAAAATGGGGACATTACATTCCTCTATATCCTCTTCCTTAGCACTGCAGTCCTCACCATTGGAATCCTCACTAGAATTCTCATCCTTGAGGGAAAACTCTTCATCATACGCAGGATCATTTAATTTCTCCTCTTTCTGGGTTTTTTTGCCTTTGGAATCCTTTTCAATTGGACTAGATGACCGGTGCCCCCGAGGGCTATCATCTTGTTTACTCATTTCCAGCTTGACATCCTCCTCTTTACCCAACCCAAGGGTCATCCAAATCTATTGTGATGCTTTTATTTTAGGCAACTTCTTATCCATTTTCTAGCTTTAGAGGTGCTACATTTTGAGGAAGGGTCTTTTTGTTTATCCAGAGTGACCTTTAGGAGCACGACTTCCATGTGCTCCTATTCTGGCAAGCATTTAGAAGCTTTGTTTTTCTTTTTAGCAATGGTGCTAAACTTATGAGGAGAATGTAGCTTGCTTTCAATAAACTCTATGCAAAAAGAGCTAGCAGGGGTTTCAAGATTGTCACTAGGCGTAATGTCCCCACTTCCGATGTTGAGTATTGCTTTGATCCTTGATGAATAAACCTGCACATGTGTTAGTAGATTCCATACAAAATATACATGTATATACATAAATGAAAGAAAAATATATCTAGGTCACATACCGATTCCCACTTATTCCTTAAGGAGAGTTCGTAATCAGGTTCCTAGTTCTCTGGGGAGGACCTCCAGGGGCTCTCTCTAGTTGCCTCATGGCTAATCTAGAACGGTCCTCAGCTATTCTACCATCTTATTACGACTCGTCTCTCCCAAGGCCTTATGGATAACCCTCATTTGGTATATCCATCCTTATAAGCCTTGGGAAGAGATTGTCTTATGGATACCCACCAAGGCATATCCCTCTTTTCATATGCATATGTTATTAACAACCATCAATATATACTGTCTCTAAGAGATTTGAAATCTCTCCCTTGATTCCCTTTTTGGTATCTTGACATTCAGCAAGAATGTCTCCCACCAAGAATGACTTGGATCTTGTTCTTAATTAGCAAACATAAATAATTATTATTTAATGAAAAATACCTCTACTTAGTTCCCAAGAACTAAGCTTCGTTCTGATCTGTTATACAGTGTTTGCTGCTAATCTCAAAGTATGAAGAGGGATCAGATCCTTTCAATTCTTTCTGTTTATTAAAATTAATACGACCCTCTATTTGTTTTCGAAGAATTTTGTCTTTCTTTCCACTGGTACGATTAATCCTTTATGATTAATTGATGAAAAAGCTGAGATAAAGATTTAATTTTTCTGATGGTATCGATCTTGTAATTGCTATTCCTTTTATAACTGGTATATGTTAACGGAAAGCTGATTGTCTCAATTACTTCACCATATATAAGATCAAATGCTATAAGGGAATATATATATTGTTATTTGATGATGGCTGTTCTCACTTGATGGTTTTTATTTGATGTTGTAATGCCATTTCCTCCCCCTTTGGACAATTGAATTTAACTTCATACATGCCCCTTTCCATCGAATAGTTACAACCCTTGGATATTCAATGGACATGTTCATTCATTCATGAGAGATCACACCCACTTCTTACTGTTGTTTATATTCCTTAACTAATTTTATTTTTTATGTTAATCATTACTATACATGTTGTATCCTCCTGTTAATTAATATCATTAAAACACAATGCAATATTGATCAAATACGATGATCACTGTACTTAACTGATTATTATCTGCTCTTTATATTCGAATGACACCCAAAAACTTATCGGTACTATGAATAGCCTTTGACAGTTGTTGATCACGTCACTCTCAAGTCGTATGGAGCCAATTCAAATAAAGCTCTATAGAAGATAATCAGAATAACCAAATTCACATCAGCACAACTTATCACCTATAAGACCGCAGCTTACTAAGAATATGATTGCTCCTTAATTAGATGCATTCGCTATTCTAATCATTAGCCAGATTGATACTCTTGTATGTAATCGCAGCTGAGGGGCATCAAGATATAGTTTAGATATTATTTGATGTTGACGTCAATGCTAGTGTTGATAACAGTTCCCGTGTTATTGGTTCCTTGTTAACCTCGGCAAAGACTAAGGTCCGATTTTGTGAGATATGGTGGCGTTTAGTCTATGGGCACGATATTGGGAACAAGACAATTGTCATCCTCCCTTCATGACCATCATTTTAGGCAAATGCTAAAACTTGTCATTGTAATGATGTCATTCAATATAGTTGATCTTTTCTTTACAATATGAAATCAAATTCCCTAAATGCAATCGCCCATCTAATGTTTCTCTAATAATAAAATCCACGTTTGAATGATAAGATCACCCAAATAACCAAATAATATTTTATTTGGTGATTACATTATATTATAAATATATTGTATTATTATTTATTTATTTAATATTTATTTAATTATCATTTAGTATTTAACTACTATTATTTTTATTTTAGTTTTAATATTATTATTTATCATTAAGTTCCCTTTCAGAAAGGGGACATGACAGTAGAGTTTCCAAGATGGATCACAAAACGGCTATGGTGAGGGGAATGATAAAATTCAAACCAGTACAAGGAAAAAAAAGCCAAACCTTGATGCAGTGGAGTAGAAGCCCCTTTGTTGAAACTAGCGCTTGGAGAGGAATACAAAAAAAAGGCAAATCAATTTTTTCACCACAGCGAATATGATTTAGAATGGGAAAATGAGTACTGTAGTGTAACAACCTTCAAGAGTACAATATTTCATTACATGGAAACTCACCATTGCATATGGCAAAGGGAGGATTGAGCAATCATACCCATTTGTATCACAGTTGGGTTTTCACCTTTTTCAAAGAATTTT
Organism: Chamaecyparis obtusa; assembly: GCA_027943335.1. Taxonomy (NCBI): domain Eukaryota; kingdom Viridiplantae; phylum Streptophyta; class Pinopsida; order Cupressales; family Cupressaceae; genus Chamaecyparis; species Chamaecyparis obtusa. The sequence goes on along the minus strand of BSBK01004700.1, from coordinate 81,944 downwards.
CGTATGAAGGCCTTATAGTCCCCTAAGCTCTTCTTTTCAACCTTTAGACCTTCACACCTGAGACCAATAACCTCTGCAATAAGCTCAAGAGTGAGAGTTAAGCTAATACTCTTAGTAGACATTGTACCTCTCTACCAAGAATTGCAAGATTTAGCTGAAGGAGATCTGTTGTAACCCTTCATCGCCTCAGAGAAAGGAACCATACCGGCCTTGTTGAACAATTTCCACAAATCCTAGTTCTGCCTTGGTTCATCACAATTTTTAGGCTCCAAGCTTTTCAGAACAGCCCACCATTTCTCTTTTCTTCACACTAATGAAGCTCAAAAAGTTGCAAGAATGGAAATAAAACCGCACAAAAAGACAATGGCTTTTGTCTTTGAAAAGAGCAATTATAAGAATACAACTTGAGAAATGAAGAATGAAAATGTCAGTCAGAACATTCACCCATATGAGATAAGTGGCCATTATGAATATGTCATCGCAGCCCATTCCATGATGGTTTGTACACTTCACATTGTGTTCATCACTCATGCCAAAAAAGGCAAGCAGTAACTCTGCTAGCCACGTACTCCAGAAATGCCACATCCTAGATGTCTGCATCCGTAATTTTAATTTTAAAAACATAGATTCCCTGCAGGGGTTAATATTCCTAATCATCTTATTGGTAGAGGTGGACCATTTTCTTAAATAAGAATTCAGCCACCTTTCTTCATAAAGCCACATCATCAAAAATATCCACATCCACATTTTAAGTCTGAAATGCATGGTCTCCATGCAGAATTAAAGATTATTGTCACCATGTTGGTAATGTTGAACCCTTTCCTTACAAAGGATTCCTTTTAATTTAGAAGGGCGTTGAAGGAAATTCAAGATGGTCTAATCAGTACTTCAAAGAACAATCAGTACAATGCCTATTGTTATGTTTTGGTAATATGGTTTATCCAACTATGTATTAATTGTTTGTCAGCTTTGAGTAATTATAACCATTGGTTGATCAACAGTTGTCTTCCTCTTGGCAACCGTCAGATCATTTGAATAGACTTTGTATCATCGATGAAACTAGTAGATCTAGTTTGATCGACTACACTCCATGGTTAACCTCTTTGGTCTACTTCTGTAATAAACTTATGTACGATAAAGATATTTTTACTCCTATATATTTGTTATGGATTATTAATTCTATTTACCATTTTAAAATTCATTTTAACAGATGGGAAATTAAATGCCCATGATATTCCCAATTAGTGTTTTCTTAAATTATTATTTTTTGTTGTTTTATCTCTTAAAAGTTAAATTATATGAAAATTTTGATATATATAAATTTTCTTTGTATCTTTTAGACTTTGTATGTGGACATTTTCAAGACAAACCATTCGAAGGATCCCAAACAATTACACTTTTTATTTTAATTAGCTTTACTTCTCAAAAAAAGAAATTGGCAGTATTATTTTCTGAATGTCTAAAATGGTAATGCTTTAATTATAGAAAGTTTTAACTCTAGAAACTGCAAACAAATATGATTTTTTTTTTAAATGCAATCAGCTATGAATTGGAATCCATCCATGATTCTATATCATATAACTTATGCGCAGTGAGAAATATTTGCAGGTGCATGTTCTTAATAGTGCAGAAAGCGAAGTCCTGTATTTTAAGTTCAATTCTAATTCAGAACTCTATTTAGAATGTTTAACTTCAAAACAACTTTCCTCATCTCAGATTTTCTTTTAAAACACAATATAATTTCACCAAATTGACAGAGGGTCAAACTTATCAACAATACTACTGGAAAACAAAATACATAGAGAAAGTTTTAAGATAATAACAGTACAAATAAGGAGAAAAGTACATAGCCCCTAAAGAAAAATTTACCTATAATAAAAATGATATGTGCAAACCTGAAGTGCTGACAAATTGCTGAGCGAATAAAGGATATTCTAGTAGGGTTCATCAAATGCAGAGGTTTGTATGGTCCTTCATAATCCCACCTAAGCATTATACAACCAACAACAATTTGTAATAATATGAGAAACAAAGACAACAAAACACATAACATTCAAACTCTGAATCACAGTAAGCAGCCTACTGATATTTGAAGTCTGAATAATATTTTGAGTATATATACACTTAAAATTTGTAAGTATAATAATCAACTTAGATGATATTAAACTTAAACAAGGAAAAACACATATACTAAATATATGAACTAATTGAATTCATGGAAAATGTGAGATTCAAGGAATATACCCAATCAATTAGCCACAATAGAAATTTGTAAATGAAGGTTGCCCCATGTGAAGCATGTGAAGCAATAATATCAGGTGATCATTGTTTATGCATCATTTGTCCATTTCCTGAATAAGTATAGATAGAGGCCATTAAACCTTATTATTCACCGTCAAGCATTGCCTTGGTTATTCAACTTGAAGATCTCCTTTTTCAACTATCACAGAATACACCACTCCTAAACCTATCTTCCCACTAATCACTTTTTTCTTCTAGATCATCCCTGATTATTATAATTTGATTTCTTATTCCATGTGTTGATTACATTTTTTATGAAATGTCCTTTAAAACCCTCAACAATCACCATTAACATCCTCCTCTTCTCCGTGGCAAAGAAAATCTTCAAATTGTGCATTCAAATGAATTGAATTTTTTGGCAAAGCCAAACAATAATAATGCGTGCAAATATGATTAAATACATACAGGATTGGGGACCATAAGCCTTGCAAATAGACATATTCAATGGCATGCTTCATTGAACAATCAACACACAGAAGGCAATGAAAATGTATTGTAAATGGACTTATGAGTCTATGACAACTCTTCTATGATACAGGTGTGTAGCATTGTTCTAGGCATGGGATTTTACCATGATTTGTTAGGAACAAAATTTTATAAACCATTTTATTACATGCTTGTGAAAAGAGCCAAGATTAAGAAATAAACAGTGCAAATACATGAAAACCCAACCCTATATTAAGATTATATCTTTAATATCTTTATTAAGATATTATCTCCTTAGTTAAATACTTTCTATAATGGTCAACTACTTGTCTGCAGTCCGTCTTTCAGTCTAGATAGGAATGTTTCCTATCCTGTCTCTTTCATCTTCAGTCCAAATAGGAATGTTTCCTATCCTGTCTTCAGTCTTGTTTCTAATTTCGTCTTCAGTCTAAGTTGTTTCTTTTAGAAACAACGTCCTTGTAATTCTTTATAAGGAACACATTTGTTCCTTTGTTAATCAATCAATCATCCGGAAATCCGTTAATCTGCCAATTCTTGAATCTTGTAACATTGTATCAGAGTGGGTCGATGGGATTTCATAAAATTTGGCAAATTTTTTAAGAAAAATTGGAGCATCTTCTGATCTGGAATTTTTTTTCCAGAAATTTTTTTTTCAATTTTTTAAAATAAAAATCATTGGAGGTATTTTATGAAAATTTTGTGGTTCGTCTTCGAAGATTTTTGCTGAAAATCGCGAGCCTGGTCGAGGGATTTGATTGCGCGATTTCTTGGTTTGAGCAAAAGTCTCTGATTTTTGTGAGTTGCATGTTCTTGCATGTGCTGTTTTACCTTGCAAAGTCTCGTGTTTTGCCGCATGAAGGTTTCTCTAAAGGGTTTTAATAATTTTTCCTCAAAAATTATCTTAGGAGTTTTAATAATTTTTCCTAAAAAATTATCTGGAGGGTTTTAATAATTTTTCCTCAAAAATTATCTGAAGGGTTTTAATAATTTTATCCTCAAAAATTATCTTGGGGGTATTATCCGATCCCTGTCTCGGATTATGTGTTTGGTTTTGATTGATTTTTCACCTCAAAAATATGTTTGGTTTTGGTCGGTTTTCTGCCTCAAAAATCATTTCTGGTTTCTGTAATATGCGAAGTTCGCGTGGGATGTTATTTCAGGGTTTTTACCATTTGTTTCCAAAAAAACGATGCTTTGTACTCTTCCAATCATAGTTTTTTTGCAGTCGGTTTTGGGGCATCCTGCTCAACTGCAATAGTTTGGAGGGTTTAGCAGTTGTTCTTGTTGTCGGGATAATTGTATGACGAGTTATTATGTTAGTAAAGTATTATGTTACTCTCAGTCGTTAGTGACCGAGAGCTTAGACAGTTATGTCACGACGTTTCGGTCGTGGCCCTTCGGTTACTTTATATACCCTCTCGGAGGATGGAGATGGGGAGATATGATTGTATGATCATTACGATGTAAATGTACTTGCCAGTATGGAATGAGTAATGAAAGTATTTATTATTCTATGATACATTCTGTGTTTATTATATTTCCTGTACTATGTCTGTGCAATACTAAGTTTACCCCAGCGGGCAAACATCTGGCGCCGTTGCCTAGACGTACTCGGGAAGAGAGTTGAGGGAAGGATTTATGCCCAATGTCTTAAATAAAGATAGAAATAAAAAGGCACGAGATGACGAAGTGGAAGCTGTACAGAAGGCTTTGATCTCCGCACAACAGCGTGAACGTCGGTGTAGGCTGAGGCAACTTGCCAAAGACCAACTTGCCGAAGGGTTGCCCGAAGGGAAACCCGGAAGTGGTACGGAAGGTGCAGAGGCCGACGGAGAACAGTTCACTTCGCCGGAGCATCAGAGAGTGCGGAGTAGGGAAGAACTACTTGAGGAAACACAATTGAGACAGGTCTTACTTCAAGAAGAGCAAGACCGGTTTGAAGATTTGACCCGTACACCACGTGCGGAGGACCGAGACCACGAAGGGAATCGTACGGTCGAAGGTGACAATACTGCCGGAGGTGCCAGTGACAGTACGGCCGAAGGCACTGCGAACGCACAAGCGAACCCTCTGTTGGAACCAAGGACTCCACACAGTACGGTCTCACCAGTCACACAACTACCGCACAAGCAAGTGCCACCAGTGACCACTACACACAATACTCAAGGAGGAGGTGGTGTCGGAGTACCGAATCCCTCGTGGAGGCAACAACCTACCATGGCTGCGAGTAAGCAGAAACTACCCAAGTTCACAGGCCAAGCGAAGGAGGATCCTGTTCAGCATTGCCGGACCTGTGAGACTATATGGGCTGCCAATGGAGTTACCGACCAAGACGAATGGATACGCCAATTCCCTGCAACATTGAGAGAGGAAGCCATTGACTGGTACTCCGATGTAGACAAGACAGGCCTGACGACATGGAATGATGTGAAAAAGGCCTTCCAGACGGAATTTCAGTTGTTAAGGGACGACAATGAGATTCTGGCGGAGATTTACAATACCAAGCAAACGAAGAGTGAGTCTGTCCGTGCCTACGGACGGCAACTGAAGGAACTCATAGGGAAGATGGAGTCAGCCCCGGCAGACGAACTCAAGAAAAGGTGGTTCGTGGAGGGACTAAAAGCTTCCCTTCGGAAGAAAATGAAAATTGTCCCGCCCACGTCGTACAGCAACGCGTACAACCGTGCAATGGATCTGGAGAGCGAATATAAGACCTCCAGGAAGACTAAGTCTTCGGATGATGAATCGAAGGCAGAAAGCAGCGAGGGCGAATCGAGTAAGAAAGTGTTGGCCCTACAAAAAGATCTGGCGAGGATGATGAAAGAACTGAAGGCCACCAAGGGAGGCTCGAGCAAAGCAGAGGAAGACACTGTGTGGTGCACAGACTGCAAAGAAGCAGGCCACACAAAAGGTTCTTGTCCGAAGAAGGCTTTTTGCGATATCTACCAAATCACAGGACATTCCACTAAAGAATGTCCCTACAACTTGAGGGCGAGAAATCAACAAGTGCTCTATGCCTAGGAGCAACCCTCCACGTTTGGGATCGGCGGTCAACAAAATGTTGCATCATCCGGCGGGTACAAAAACAACCGACGGGGAGACCGAGGCAATGATGAGAACAAGCCGCGGGTCCAGTATGACGCGAAGGGGAGGCCCATGATACAGTGCAGAAGTTGTAACCAATGGGGACATTATGCCCGTGACTGTCAGAATGAGGCTACCACTCCACTAAAACTGTGTCGGTGGTGCGGACCGGGGAGCCATGAGGATGCTAATTGTCTGAAGCCCGGCTGCAACATCCTGGACATGGAACGAGGGGGCACGGAGAAGGTCCTAGCAATCACACGTGGGCAAACAAAGAAGGCCACATATCCTCACCCTCCGACAGAGAAACAAAGGATGCTCGAGGCGAAGGCTGAGATCGTGAAGGGTATGGAGGACCGAAGGGACTCCACAGGCACCGGCACTTCTACCCGAGCAATGGCTGAACAAAATATTTTAAGGCAGATGATGCAAATGGAGATACCCGTAAAGGTCAAGGACCTACTGGAAACTATGCCACACTTGAAAACGGCCCTATTCCTAGGCCAAAACATTCCAGCAAGCACGATTGAACGAACGGAGATCCCAGGCGGCTCTGCAGCCGACCCCATGACGCTATCGATAAATAATGGGCGAAATCCCGCAATGGTGGAGATGGGTATTTTGGGTACCATCCTCACGAACACAATTGTCGACGGTGGGTCGGGCGTCAATGTCCTCCCAGAAGAAACTTGGAAAAGCTTGGGGAAACCGACGCTGTGGCCGCCGACATTCAATCTACTAGGGGCCGACTAGCACGGCATCAAGCCCCTTGGAACTCTGATGGCACAACAGGTAACCATCGGGACCCAACCATTCATCCTTGACTTCGTAGTAATTCCCCTGAAGCAGAAGAGGTATGATGCCATCTTAGGGAGGGGGTGGCTGGTGACTGCCAGAGCCAACCATAACTGGAAAAAGAACATCCTGTCACTTGAGAAAGGGGGAAGGAAGTTTGTAATAGACCTCACAACACAGAAGGTCGGAGAAGAAATGGCATCCTCCTCCGATTCGGAATCAGATGACGAAATAGATGGAGGGGAAGAAACCATGGAGCCCAATGCTGAAGGGATACTGAAAGTGGAGGATGATACAGATTCGATGGACGGTCTATTCCACTGGCAAATGGGTGATTATGAATTATTTCCGCCGTCCTGCAACATACTGAAGATTGAGGAAGCCCAGAGTGAGTTCCCTCCAGAATATACAGCATACCGAGAAGGGGAAGTCGAAAGGAAAGAAAGCCCTGTACATGAGTTTCGGAAGGAGGAACCCATCTGGTACAAAAAAGAAGAGTTGAAAAAAATAAACCTCGAGATGAGAGAAATCCGAAAACCATCGCCACGAGAGACGACTGGTATCCTATGTGGAAGATTGTAGCCTTCAAAATCTTGATTCTCCTTCTTATGTACGGGAACGAGACCGTGGTCCCTGTAGAATTTATGGTTCCAAGCTTTTGGATCGCCATTGAAAACAGACTCGGCGACAGGGAGAGGGAACGACTGCACACTCTGTGGGCTCTCGACGAACGGACACATGACGGTGGCAACGGGACCAAATTGAAACTTTACCCGGAGAGGATGGATCCGAAAGGAGGGACAGAGCAACCGAGAGGGACTCGACAGGCGTCCGTACGGGTGACCAGAGAAGCCTCCGAACAAAAAATTGAAAAACACCCGTACGGCTATGCATGACCGTACGGTGGAAAAAAAAAATGAAAAAAAAAAAAAAAAAAGATCAGACCGTACGGTCGTACGGCATTCAAAAGTGCCACAGCATTGTAGGATGTCGTACGGCTGTCAAGTGTCGTACGGCAATAGCATCCATGCCCGTACGTTAATAACATCCGCAATATAAGGTGTCGTATGGCTGTCAAGTGTCATACGGCTGCGCAATACACGGCAACCCGAGAGCACCATACGGCGGTAACATCCATGGTGTTTAAAATACCGCACAGTTAAAACGCAGTTTGTACAGCGCCGTACGGAAGGAGTGACAATATATAGTTGAGTCGTACGACACTCAAACCCGCAGTCAATGCCGTACGGCAACGGGACCCAGCATTGGCCCGTTTTTTTTAATGCAGCAGTCACCGTACGGAAGGGAAAAAATAAAATGTGTCCGAGAACAAAATACCGTATGGACAAAGGACGCATAGCGAGGACAGCTTCGGAAATAATTGTCGTAGAAACAAAGGGAGGAGCCACATCCGTACGATTGTTCCATTACTAAGAGCTGGAAAAATCCATACGGTTCATAAAAAGCACATGCTGTACGGCTAGTGAGAACAAAGCCGGAGAAATTTGAAAGATGGTAATTGATGGCAAGGACTGGCAACAGCCGAGGAAAAGTTTTGTTAAAAAAAAAAAAAAAAACGACGACAAATCAAAACAGTTCAAAATGAGTAACTTATGGTACTGAAGGGAAGGGCATAATGAGGCAGTAAGGAAAACGCAAGCAGTTTGCAGAAAAGAGTATGGGATCAGAAGAAAATCACAAAATGGTGTGTTCCATAGACTTTTGTGTGGGTTTGAGAGTGCTAATTTGGTCTTGGCAGCGGGGGCGCTGCCCCTCAACCCCGCATTGTAACACGACAGGGAGCGCGCCTGGGGCTCTGCCCCAGGACCCCGCTGGGGGTGTTGCCCCCTAGACCCCCAGTCGGTTCAGTTATCAACCCTTGGAGAGTGTGACCTGTTGATGAGATCGGAGCTGCTACAGGCATAGAGTGTCTGCATGCTGGAGGTGAAGAGAGCACTGGAGCAAGTCTTTCAAGAGGGGTACTACACTTTGAGGCACTTGGAGTAGGTGTTGGCTGGATGTGAGACTGTCTTGGTGGATGCATAGAGAGCTCGGGAGGAGTTGACCACCCAGTTGGAGGCAGTAGAGCAACACTTGGCTCAGCGTACCCAGGAGTTGGAAGCAGAGAAGTTGGCACGGGTGGCTATCACGGTCAGATTGGCTAGGGAGACAGTATGGTGTTAGCGGAGGCTATAGCTGAACAGTATGTTTTGGAGACAAGTTTGGTGCAGGCATGAGAGGAATGGGATGTGACGGAAAAGACCTACTGGACGCAGCATTGATGGGGAGGGCGGCACTTCATCTTTTCAGGGACACCCCTCTGCCCCTTCTCAGTGATTTTCTTCTTCTATGTGGTGTATTTCATCTTCCTGTTGTTGTAAGTCGTTGGAGACGACTTGTTTTTTTGGGGGGGATGATGTTGTCGGGATAATTGTATGACGGGTTATTATGTTAGTAAAGTATTATGTTACTCTCAGTCGTTAGTGACCGAGAGGTTAGACAGTTATGTCACGACGTTTCGGTCGTGGCCCTTCGGTTACTTTATATACCCTCTCGGAGGATGGAGATGGGGAGATATGATTGTATGATCATTACGATGTAAATGTACTTGCCAGTATGGAATGAGTAATGAAAGTATTTATTATTCTATGATACATTCTGTGTTTATTATATTTCCTGTACTATGTCTGTGCAATACTAAGTTTACCCCAGCGGGCAAACAGTTCTTAGCGTGTCTCTATCTACAGAGAAGAGCAGTTCAATTATCCAACATCAGGTTGGATGTTTTTGTGATGATTTTTGTTCAACGGTTTCGCAGATTCAAGGAGGGTCAGTGGAAGAGTCCGTGGTAGGCTCTACTCTCTTGTTGCAGACCATTCTGAAGAAGGGGACAGCCTTCTCTATTTTTTCTTTTGCTATTCTTAGTCATTAACATTTTGCAGATCGAGGGAGGGTCTCAGCAGCAGCAAAATGTTCTGAAGTATTTGTGACCAAAAGACAACAGTTAGACGATGACCATTAAGGGAGGGTATTAGAATATTATAATGTTTCTTTAATGGTCATCTTAGTAAATCTTTAGTTTATCAGGTAGTTTCTATTTTCGTCTTTAGTTCACGATTGTTTCTTTCAGAAACATAGTCTTTGTAAATCTATTTAAGAAGCTTTCATCTCCTTTGTTTAATGCAACAACATCAATTTACCATAACATATTAGAATATTATAATGTTTCTTTAATGATCATCTTAGTTAATCTTTAGTTTATCAGGTAGTTTCTATTTTTGTCTTTAGTTCACGATTATTTCTTTCAGAAACATAGTCTTTGTAAATCTATTTAAGAAGCTTTCATCTCCTTTGTTTAATGCAACAACATCAATTTACCATAACATGGTATCAGAGCCATTTCTTTAAATTTTTTCGAAAAATTTATAATTTCTTTCAAAATTATTTGCTCAAATTTTTTGAATAAATTTTTGTTTATTCCCACATTGTGGGATCTGCTACTGCTCACGCCTAGGGTTTGTGAGTTTGGCCAGTTTCGGCCCTGTTCAGCCACGTTTTTTTTGCAAATTTGCCATTAATTTTGGAGGTTTTTGCAGCAGGCCGTTTTTTTCGAAACCCTAATTTTTTGAGCTCGAAATTTTTTCTAATTATAGATTCTTAGTGGGTTTTTCGAGAGCTCAACTGGGTTGTCGTCCATTTTTTCTGGGTGCCTCGATTTTTGTCCATCGATTTTTGAGCTAGCGGATCCAGATTTTGACAACATATTTTTTTGGGGTTTTTCAAGCTCTTCTAGGTACTTCTCAATTTTTTCTGGGTCTTCCAATTTTTTGCCTCGAAGTTTGTGTCATCTCAGATATTTGCATTTTTTGGAAAACATGCAAGATGGCGTCACTGACTAATCTGATGTTGGAGGGCAGTCTACAATTCAATGGTAACAAGTTTGGCCATATGAAGTTCGAGTGCTGGAAACGTTTGGCTGCCCAAGCGAAGAAAAATGCTTCCTAGCCAACAGCACAAGCTGTCGAGCTTCCTGACCAAGGCAAAGCTGCATTTTTTGCTTTTTGAATCTGTTTCTGTTTTTGTTTTTGGGTTTGTTGATTTTCTCCTTAAAAATCATTTCATGTTGTCTGTAATACGCAAGGTTGCGTGGGATTCTGGGTTTTTACCATTTTTTCCACAAAAACGAAGTTTTGTAATTGCAGTCTGTTTTGAGTCATAGCACTCTTCTGGCAAAGCTTCTTGGTTTCAGCATTCTGTAGATCCAGGGAGGGCCTCAGTTATCACAGAATGTTCCAACATCCATACATTGACCATTAAGGGAGGGTATTAAGATTATATCTTTAATATCTTTATTAAGATATTATCTCCTTAGTTAAATACTTTCTATAATGGTCAACTACTTGTCTACAGTCCATCTTTCAATCTAGATAGGAATGTTTCCTATCCTGTTTCTTTCATCTTCAGTCCAAATAGGAATGTTTCCTATCCTGTCTTTAGTCTTGTTTCTAATTTCGTCTTCAGTCTAAGTTGTTTCTTTTAGAAACAACGTCCTTGTAATTCTTTATAAGGAACACATTTGTTCCTATGTTAATCAATCAATCATCCGGAAATCCGTTAATTTGCCAATTCTTGAATCTTGTAACACCCTACTGGTCCGCAAAATTTGTGGGGTCTTTTAAGAAGAGAACCCAAAAAGTTAATGAATGCAATAGTTATATATGAGACCAGATGTCAGAATCCATGCAAATAGACATGCATTTGCATACCTCATAACTTGACCACCAACAATAATCAATCAATTGTAGTTTTTAATTTTTTTCACAACAGCTCTTCTGCAACATGGGTGAGATAATGTTCTAATAGTGCTATTCAATCAATATTTTTTAGGAACAGAAGTCATCAAAATATTCTATTGTATGACATGCTAGTGAAAACAAACAAGATTAAATAGCACTCAGCCCAAATATATGATGAGTCAGCCCTTTTATGGGAAAAAAATTTTAAAAATCAGTGTTCAACAAATATAATCAACAAATCAAGCTATACACAACGAAGTATAAGTTTGCTAAATGTCACAATCATCATTAAACCTGGCATAGATCCATTTGAGGAATTGTACTCCAATCAATATATGAATAGTTGGAACTTGGGATATTTGACTAATACAACAAAAAATACCATGGACAATGTCCAATTGCACAACCCAAAATGGCATTTTGACTTGCTATCAACTCATACGTCATGATCTGTAAAGTTATGTAGATTATGCTCATACAAACCCACAAGATGTTACATGTCAATGATCTAGTGAGAAGCTACTAAATTCAATGTATAAGTCGTTATTGTGGAAGATGTAATATGCAACCAGAAGTTATTCCATACATTCTTCTTGTAGAGTTACAATGTGTGATTGTATTACATATCTACAAAATTCATTACATTCAAGATGCATCTTATACTTCTAGTGCTATGGTCAAAGCACGACACAAACCCTAGTTATCCATACATTCAATGCAATTAACCGGGGCAACATAATGAAATGAGCAAAACTGATAACATAAACAAAATTAGAACACAACATTTTGCTCTGTAAACCCCAATGTGGGGAAATCGGCATGGAATATGACCTCGAGAAGCTTATTGAATTTCAAATGCAAGTTAGATAGAGGGGAAACAAATGTGACTTCCAATGTGGTAGTAGTCCTCTATTCCTACAAGATGATGTAGTTCTTATAATTGATTATATTGGATCATTCATAAATATACTGTAGAATATTTACATATATACATTAGAACATAGATCAAATTATCGCCGACTTATCGCATATAAGTGAACTCATCACGATAAGTTCTGGCCTGTGATAAATTCTGTCAAGTTATTGCAGGAACTTATCACAGATAAGTTTCCAATTTATCGCAGATAAAAGTGGCAATAAGTTCACAATTTATCGCAATATTTTAAATACTTATCGCCCGCGCGCCCAAAAATAGACTCTGACGGCCCAACAAAGTGCAAAAGTGATTTTTTTGTTTGCAAGAGCTGATTTGGAGGAGAGAAAGGGTTTGGATTTTGCTAAAAAAAATTATCATAATGAAATAATGTGGGTTGTGACCAAGTATCCCAGCCAACCTTGATGAAGAAGAAGCAGCACTTGAGGGCATAGTGGGCTCTCCTCGTGGCCCACGGATCCACAAATCTACCATCCCCTCGGCTTCCACTTCAGCTAGTTCTAGTAGACCACCGCCACACACATCTTCTATAGAAAAAAAAATTGTGCACAGAAATACACCCGGAGAACTACCATCACTAGAGGGTAGTGCATGGAACAATGATGTGCATCAGCAAGTTGACATTCAGTGTGCCGATTTCTAGCATTTTAACAACATCCCCTTCAATGTTGCAGTAAGTCCCTATTGGCTGAATTTTGTGACGGGAATTACTATGGCAGGAAAGGGCAACAAGGCGCCTTCTCCTACAAATTTGAGTGGGAGGTTAATTCACTTGTTTTAATTTTAACTGTTTTACAGTTTTACAATTTACTTATTTTTGTTGAATGTAAGTTTTTTTAAACAAGATTCAAAATTGTGTACTTAATTTTGCATCGTGCTTGTAGGTTGCTCCAAGATGTTGTTTCTAGGGCTAGAGATGTCGTAGAAGACCAAAGATCACAATGGAAACAATTTGGCTGCACCATACTTTCAAATGGATGGACGGATGGAAGAAATTGTACCATCATCAATTTTTTGGTTTCTTGCAAGGACCAAGAGGTCTTTTTGAAATCCTTCGATGCCTCAAACAAGGTAAAGACAGCTGAAACTTTGGTTCTAATGTTAGAGCAAGTTGCAATGGAGGTGGGGGTTAATAATGTGGTGCAAATCAGAACCAACAACGCAGCGGCATATGTGGCAGCCGGATAAGTATAGCACACTTTTTTGGTCTCCTTGTGCAGCACATGTCCTTGACCTTCTGTTGGAGGACATAAGAAAATTGGATTGAGTGAAACCGATTGTAGAGGATGCAAAAAAGATAACAAAATATATCTACAATCACCCTTGGATTCTCCGCTTGACAAGAGAACACACCCATGGGAAGGAATTGGTTCGACCTACAGTCACAAGGTTTGCAACTATTTTCTTAACGTTGCAAAGTGTTATTACTTCTTTGACCTCTTTGAAGCAAATGTTTGAGAGTCAACCATGGCTAAACTCAACTTATTCAAAGAAGCCTGATGGAGAGAGAGTTGCATACATCATCTTTGACAACCACTTTTTTGATGCTGATACAAAAATTGTGAAGGTAACTTGGAAACTTCAAAAGTTAAATATTTAATTTTTTTGTATTCAAGAATCAAGTCTTTCATTATTAATTTGTAACTCTAGTCTCTAATGATTAATGATAATCTTTTTCTACTTTTCAATTGTAGGTGACAGAGCACTTGGTTAGAGTTCTTCACTTGGTAGATGGGGATCAAACCCCAATGGGGTATCTTTATGAGGCCATGGATAGGAACAATGAGGCTATTAAAAATTACTACAAGGGGGGGACAACCTCAAATTTGACCCTATATGGGACATTATTGACAAGAAGTGGAACAATCAGCTCCACCAATCTATTCATGCGGCGGGGTACTTCCTCAACCCTCGTTTTTGCTTCTCTCCATCCTACGGGGATCCAAATGGAGAGGTCATGGGGGGCTTCATTGATTGCATGCAGAGGATGGTACCCTAGGTTGAGGTGAGAGACCTCATTGTGACCGAGATGGAAGTGTACCAAAATGCAATGGGCAAGCTATTCTCCTCAGACGTGGCAAGGAGAGGAAGAAACAATCAAACCCCAAGTACAATATTTGGATTTTTAGAATCTTTCACATGCATGATAAGTAGATAAAAACTAAGTTACTAAATATGTTTTCACCTTGCTTTCTAACTCTTTAATATTTATCTTGCAAACGCTTAGTGGCGAAATTGGGGTGGAAATGTCCCAAATTTGCAAAAACTTGCCCCTTGCATCGTCAACCTTGTAGCCCATCCAATTGTGAGTGTAATTGGAGCTTATTCAAGGCCATTCACACGAAGAAGAGGAACAAATTAGCATAGAAACGCCTCAATGACCTCGTCTTTGTGCAATATAACTTTAGGTTGCGCATAAGAAAGGTAGAGTTAGCACCAGTTGGTACACTTGATTTGGATGACATAGATCCTTACTGTGATTGGACATCACAAGAGCAGCCTCCATTGTTCACAGAGGATGACATCTATGATTTGGAGAGGCAAGTTATGGAGGAGGGTGGATTCGTAGTAGGATTGGATGACATTCATGAGGAGGATGAGAGCACTGAGTCTGAGAGTGAGGAGGATACAGACGATGAGTCATTGACAGTGTCAGCACCATCTACATCCAAGATAGAGGTCGAGTCACGGCCATGGCGGATTTCTACGACTAGACCCCCTCCCAGTCCAGCAATTTTTACTAGAGCTACTAGGAGGGGGAAGAGGAAGATGTAGACTATTTTGATAGTGTATTTGACACTTGCATTTGCTTTTAGTTTTACAAAGACAATTTGCTATTTTTAGTTTGCTTCAAAGTTTAAACTATCAAACTATGGCTACGAGCTATCAGCATTCCACATGAGGATGCAATTTTGTATCCTATTTGCATTTACATATTCTAGATCAGCTTGTTTGGTTTGCTTACTCATTTACTAACTCATCAGATGCATCTCCTTACTGAATTTTGCAAAAAAATGCATTTCTAATTAAATTTAAGCATTTTTTTAAGTTCCCGATATTTTTCCGAGAAGTTCCCGACTATCTCTGATATTTGTCGATAACTTCTTTTTTGCCCTTAGCGATAAGTTGTCAATAACAATATTTTGAACTATGCATTAGAACATTCAGATATATATAATTCAATTATATTTCAGATATATAGTTCACATATATTGGAGCATTCAATAACACACACATATATATATATAGACTGATATATAGTTCTGATATTACTATTAAAAGATATATACAATATATATTAGACCCTAATAGGATTACTTATCCTTAATAGAAATCAGATATATCATTTGGTATGGGATGATATTGTTTGCTGACTGTACCTACAATTCCCCTCTTAAGTGTTTGATTATAATCTCATATCCCCCATTTCTCTCTAGTCTGCAGTGACCCTCTAGATACTATGTCTTATCACCAATCCGCTTTCATCACTAGTTCGCACATGTTCTTATAAGTACATGAGCGGGAACAAAGAGTGATAGGATGCGACCTGTCATCATGGTGAGCCCAATCAGAACCAACCACGACCCTTCTGCTAAGTTGGAGAGACCATTCAATGCATTGATTAAGACAGGGCATCACTTCATATGGTGTTGTCAATTTGTTATATTTGATTTGTTTATTAATATCATTGACTATTATTATTATTGATTCGATTAATATTATTGATATAGTGTTATGAATATTGATCGGTGATATTAATATTAATTAATTATATGTTGATTAATATTATTAATACTATATTATAGTATATTGATTAATTAATTATCTATTAATTAATGTTATATGGATTAATTATATATCAATTATTGATTAAAAGTATCGATTAATCAACATATATTGATTAATAATATAGTATTAATTAATTATGTTGATTAATAATTTATAATGATTAATTGATTAATTATTGTTACTCCTAGCATAATTAAGTAGTTATATTCCAACGATCATAATCTAATGTGCTCCATCTCAAACAGATCATAATTACCATTATATGCATTAAATATATATATATTTATATTGTCCATATGTCAATATCGGGTCATGACAATCCGCCCCTCCCAAATTTGCTTGTCCTCAAGCAAATATATGTTTACCCAATGATTTGATAATGGAATTTGGCAGCTTACTTGAGACAAGTTTCTCTCATTTTTTTTAAGAAATGATTTTCAGATCATCTCATAATGCGGCTAATTGAGTTTCCCATAACCATGTTTGCATGATAGCATGCTCCCAAATTCATCTCTATCTAGTTATTCTATTATTCTAGATAAGCCAAGTAGAATCACCATAGAGTATATACTTAAAAACATGAAATTTAGGCATGAGGACAAAGTATGGGTAAAAGCACAATCAGGTGTCACCTTTTTGGCTAACTTATCAGCACAGTTGAATTTTAGTATTTCTAACTAAAAATTAATTTTGGTCAAACATATGGTCTAGCTAGATTCATTATAGCTAAGTTAGATAAGTTCTTTAACTTTTCTAATTGGAAATATCTATTAAATGCATTTTTTATACCACTTTGGGTCCAATTACCATAAAAATTAAATTATTTTAGAAAAGTGGCGTTTTAATAACTCCTATTTTTAATGACATTTTTTTGAAAATTAAAAAATACCCTTTTGTAGAGATCAGAGTCAAGAATATCCTCATATAGATTTTATAGTGTTTTAATTAGACATAGTTTATTGTAATTAAAAAATATTACAAGTAGGTATTTTAACAATCAAGGAGATGTTGATTCGGAGAAAGAAAAAAATAGTAAATCATATTAAATAAATTTGAAAAATACATGGTGCACTAGAGGAGAGAGTCCTCTTCAAGAATATATATTTCTTTTTTTAATTGGGATAGATTTGTTATGAAAAATATGTTGCGAGAGGAAAACTGTCAATTTCGGTGATTTGGAATTTGGATTGTTATAAAAGAGAAAATATAGGTCACAAACCAATTTTTATTTCTTTATGCACTAGATATATATGTCATCTATGACATATTTTGAAATTAGGGGAAAATGTGTTAATTTACATATAATTTTTTGGTGGGAACTAGACCTCTAATTTTCAACATTTTTCAATAGCTGAAACATCGTCTTTAAAAATTAAAAAAACATATCAATTCTTATTCAAAAAAAATATTAAAAATATTAATCATAACCTTCATCCATTTTATCACATGTAATTAGTTTACATCATCTTCAAATTCCAAACATAAATGTCATTTTTATACTATTGAAGTTGAACAACTTTGATTTTGTTAGCCTCTTCCTTTGTAAAAGGGTTACAGCTTATTGTGCTTTTACCCGTATACGCATTGATGCATGAAGACACGAAACATACACGATGTATACACATTAATGTAAGAAGACACGAAGCATAAATGAAGTATAAACGTAGATGTATGAAGACACGAAGCATACATGAAGTATACACATAGATGCATGAAAACAGAAAGTATACACGGAGCGAACACATGGATGCATGAAGACATGGAGCATACACAAAGAATACACATAACTGCAGGAAAACACAAAGCATACATAAAGTATATGCATCATATACCCATTATTATGCAACCAAATCGATTCAACCTAAGAACTCAATGAATAATTCCATAAAACATTTGGTAGTTAGCATGTTTAAGCCTCGATTCCTTACTTCTCTCCTAAACTCAACCCTAAGGAGAGTGTGGATTTACTTGTCATAGGGTTCTTGACAGCAATCTATTAGAGGTTCCCTCAAAGCTTTAGGACCCCATCCCCATCCCATCTTGGGATTCACCTACCCTCTTGTAGATTCACTCTGCCTTTTCCTACACAACACCAACCTATCATCTCTCGACGCTATAGAAAGAGATTAAGGAATAGGCTATGCATATACCAATACCTCTTGTATTACGAAAATATAAATATATAACATATAACTATATATAATTCTAATCTTATTATCATTGATGAATATACATGCATTTGATATGCATATTAGACCATATATGAATAGACTTTAGATATAATATTATGTAAATTGGTATATACTTGCCAATTTCCTTTGTTGTGTCCACTCTTCGTTGAAGAGTACCGCATATACATATAATATCTCCCTTAGAAATTGTATTCTTTCATGCCAAATAGACCTAACACTAATTTTGCCTTACGATATAATTCTTTATATATATATAATCTTATTGATATTATTTTTAGTATACGTGTATGTATGTTTAGATTCATTTTCATAAGAATAGTTTCGTGTTTTATCTTTTTACCTTGCAGGATGGCAGGATCATGCTCTAATAACACTTGTAATGTCCCCAACCCGGACCCTACTTAATTTGCTTTCAAACTCCCAATTAAGGTTTGGATTGCACTTGGGAATGACAACTTGTAACGTTCACTACTAGGAGAATGTCGATTCGCAATGATTAATATACCACACTAGGCATTTAGCTCAAGTTATATTAAGAACAATCACGAATTCATAATACATACTTAAGTCTCAATTCCTTACTTCACTCCTAATCAAAAACCTTAAGAAAGATGGTAGATTTACTGTGCTACGATGCTTGACACAGTCTGCAAGCAGGCTCCCTCAAGGTTCTACCTATCTTGGGACCTTCCCATCATGCGACCGAATTTACTCAGCCTCTTCCTACACACACTCCCTATCCCCTTAACAGTAATTAGTGAGTTATTAAGGAATCGGCCAAGTATATGTTAATATTTTATATTACAAAAATATAAATTATATAACATAACTAAAATATAATTTCTGATTTTATTATTACTAGTAGATCTATATAACATATATAAATATTATATTATTCTTATAATTGATTATATTGGATCATCCATAAATATACTGTAGAATATTTAGATATATACATTAGAACATTCAGATATATAAAATTCAATTATAATTCAGATATATTGGAGCATTCAATAATATATATATACTGATATATAATTCTGATATTACTATTAACAGGTATATACTATATATATTAGACCCCAATAGGATTACTTATCCTTAATAGAAATCAGATATATCAATTGGTATGGGATGATATTGTTTGCTGACTGTACCTACAATTCCCCTCTTAAGTGTTCGATTATAATCTCATATCACCCATTTCTCTCTAGTCTGCAGTGACCCTCTAGATATTATGTCTTATCACCACTCCGCTTTCATCACCCGTTTGCACATGTTCTTATATGTGCGTGAGGGGGAACAAAATGTGATGGGACACGACCTGTCATCGTGGAGAGCTCAGTCAGAACCGACCGCGACCCTTCTGCTGAGTTTGAGAGACTATTCAATGTGTTGATTAAGACAGGGCATCGCTTCACATGGTGTTGTCAATTTGTTATATTTGATTTGTTTATTAATATCATTGACTATTATTATTATTGATTCAATTAATATTATCAATATAGTCTTATGAATATTGATCAGTGATATTAATATTAATTAATTATATGTCGATTAATATTATTAATACTATATTATATTATATTGATTAATTAATTATATATTGATTAATATTGTTAATATCATATGGATTAATTATATATCAGTTATTGATTAAAAGTATTGATTAATCAATATATAATGATTAATAATATAGTATTAATTAATTATCTTGATTAATTATTGTTACTCCTAACATAATTAAGTAGTTATATTCCAACGATTATAATAATGTGCTCCATCTCAAACAGATCATAATTACCATTATATGCATTATATATATATATATATATATATATATATATATATATATATATATATATATATATATATATATATATATATATATATATATATATATAGTTCATATGTCAATATCGGGTTATGACACCCTCACAATCATCCACCTTCCAAAAAATTGCCCCTTTGGGAAACACTACAATAACATTTACTAAAGGTTGATTTTTGCAATCTTTCCATCCATCAAGAAAAATGAGTGTTCCAATTTCAATCTACGAACCCCTATTTGGTTTTAGTGATGTCTCTACAAAAAAAATCCTTTTGTCAATAAGCTGGCATGCAACTTTTCATACCCAAGACCTGTGTAACCATAGAGAGCATTATTGATTGCCACCACCAATTCCCACCATTATGGTTATCTCACCAACTTGAAAAGAACACGATTGCAATAAATGCAACGTAAAAAAAATTCATTTGTGATATCTTCATTATGAAATGACTTAACTAATGGGGCCTCTTTCGTGGAAAAGAGAGTGATCTTCTTAGATAGACACTGTGGGAAGCCATTATTGAAGGAGAAGTTGTCAATGGATTCAATGATGTTTTATTTGCTAAAAGATAAAAATATGAGGTCAATATAGCACACAAGTGAGCTGTCAATCAACTATATGAGTGAGCTATCAATCATAGCACATAAGTGAGCTATCAATCAACTATATGAGGTCAATATATTGGATCTTACACTTATTTTTTTTGCATATAGACATGGATGTTTTATTGTTGGAGAGGCATATAGACTTGGATGCTTTATATTTATTGCCTCTACATCTAAACTCACTTCTTCAGGAGATGGTTCTTTTTGAGATGTTAGGGCACTTTTGAAGACAAAATATATCAATAAAACAATGCTAAGAGAATCTTATATGCAATAGAAAGAAAATAATGGCACACTTACAAATAACACAATTATTTACCCTGGGTATCCTATGGTATAAAACCAACAGAAACAACTATCCACAAGGTCAAATAAGTTCTCTAATCACTTCCATAAAGAAACTAAACTACTGTTATGTGTACAGCCATAACTTCTAATTAAATTATAAACTATGTGGCAAGCCCTTGAAGTGAAATAGAAAAGGCTAAGTTTGAACCGTGGAAATAGGCAAAACCAAAATTTTGAGTGCTCATAAAGAAATCTCAAGCTCTCAAAAAATTTTGTAAACGTTACAACTGAAACTTCAAATCTTGTTAAGGATATATTTTACACTCATTTACAAATCATGTGGTGAAATTCTGTCCTATGTTTTGACAATAATATATTATAAAATGCAACTTGTCAGTTTTAAGGTAGAAGTTAGATAGAAACTAAAAATAAATAAAGTAGTATTACGAAGAAAAAAAATATGTAATACCTGCCAACACAAAATTGCTGTAGAAAGATGACACAATAAGAAGGGAAACTAAAATGATGTCCGTAGCACATGGAAAGGTGCATACAAGTTACAACTTTTGAAACATTGTTACATGTAAAGTTATATACATTATCAAAAGGTTTAATATTTTATAAAAGATCTATTAATAAAATATTATTTATAAGATACTCATTTTGTTATAAGGAAAGATTATTGCCAAAGTCTAAAAAGTATGTGGATTAATCTTTTGGATGCAAGGAAGATGATTTTCAATAATTAATAGAGCTTCTGTTGATGGCATGAATAATATTATTGTGGCATGAAATATTAAAGTATTTGTCGTTGCATTCCCTTTCAAAGTGGACAGGATTTCTTTAGTTTTGCATGGGCTTCTCCATTTGCCACCAGTCTCTGAATCGAGAGTTATTTGAAGAGACAGATTCCTTGCATGAACAGATGCAAAGGTTACAGAAGAGAGTCTTCTGGGTGCCGTCACTTCCTTCTTTGGCGTGAGTACTATCAGGTCACTACTCTGTTTAGCATGAGAAATTACCTGCAGAAGCCAGT
Source organism: Chamaecyparis obtusa (assembly GCA_027943335.1). Lineage (NCBI taxonomy): Eukaryota > Viridiplantae > Streptophyta > Pinopsida > Cupressales > Cupressaceae > Chamaecyparis > Chamaecyparis obtusa. Next base: position 59,845 of record BSBK01004700.1, on the reverse strand, counting down.
GATTTGTTATATTGCTTTGCCACCATGGATATTTAAAATCAAGCTGCGGCATACGCATTAATGGGTCAAAAGCTCAGGTTCACAATTATTCATGCAGAAGCTTTGAGGAGATACATTAATATGTCATGTGTCTCTTCTTTAATCCTGCCATTTCCATAACTTCTGGACAGAGATACTAGAATTAGAACTTTCTGAGCCAAGTACATAGGTTCTATAATCTGAAGGTTAATAGTGCACACAAATGGCTATTCTCAGATCAACGTTGTTGCCATGAGTGAAGGATTCTCATTGCTGGTAATATTGATGTTGTTAATTTCTGCTACAGTGCAGTGTCTTCATTACTGAATATACTAGCTGTGTGAGGGCCTTTACAGAAGCTTTGGCGTTAAGGATATTGTGTGTTGGTGCATGGACATTTTGGTGAAGACTTTCCTTGCTGTGCGTGGAGTTCTCTATAACTACAAAGTGCTTTTATTTATCACTGTTTAGCTGAGAACAGAAAATCAGATAACTGAAGAGTGTGTGGCAACCATTTTTGACTTTATCAAGCTACCTTGGAGATATCACTTGCTGTTTGGAATTTCAGGACATAATAATACCATTCTTTGTGCATTTCTGAGCCCTGGAACTGACATTAGGAAGCAGCCAGCAAGCTACAGCAGTGAGGACAAACTTGAAGCACCATTTCAAGTCATTCAAAGGATTGTTGGAAGACATTATATTTAGTTTGCGTGCTGTTTCAGTATGACTGATGAAATCTGTATTAACAAATCCTAGAACATGGTTTTAATGTTCTATTGAAGGTCACATATCTCTATACTTATTAAATGTAAATTTCTGCTCATGGAAAACAACAGTAGTGGATTTCAATCTCAGACATGTGTTCAAAATAGTGCAAGTAATATTAGTTCATTTAAAGGTGTTTAATGAATGTAAGGCCATTTATAATGTCTACTTTCATTATGATCTGCAATAAACATTAATTACCAAAAATTGAAAACCATAATCCCCTTGCAAGCAAACTATTTGTCAAAATAAGACAATGAAAAATTGGGTGAAATAGTGGAGGATCTTAAACTTCGCAATGCCCCTTCCTTAAGCAGTTCCGACTACAACAGATATTGGCCTCTAATCAAGGGTCCCCATAGGTCAACAAAGTGGTGAGGGGACTCGACCAAGAGTTGTGGAGCTTAGCAAGGAGCTTTACGAGCCAGCCCAAATAGTTTGAGGCAGTTTCTTATTTTTTAGGTGGGATCCTCATTTTTTAGGAGACTAGGAGATGGTCTGGGAAGCATTCTGAGCCATTTTGGATGATTTGACACAATTTCCTAAATTTTAGGAAGGGGTCCTATTTTTCAAGAGGGGGCTGGCAGTGGCCCTGATATATTTAGACATCATCTTAAGACTGGCAGCAACACTTGTTTTCAGTTCGGAATCTAGGTGATGATTTCAAGAATAAAATGGAATACTCAAGTTATGAGTTTAATGTTCTAAATAAATTAATAAAATAAACATCTAATAAAGTTACTTTATAATATTTTAATGAAGTAACCAATAAGTGGCCACCATGGAACATGATGCCTAGGGGGATTAAATTAAGTTTTTTTAAAAACAACTTATTATTATTAATAAGAGAGTCATAAGGGGTTCGAACTTGATGAGGAAAAAAAAAAGGTTTGTAGAATTAAACTTATTAAATAAAGTGGAAACCCCAAAAGGGCCAATTAGGTTTGGAGTCAATAAAGTAACATGAGGAGGCATCATTTCATTATTCAAGCATTCATTTTCACAACAGCAATTTGGAATTAAGCTCTGAAGAAGAGATTCAACAGAAGATCAGACTTCTCAGAACAAAACCTCCCTGGACAATTGTGGATTGGATGAAAACCCAGTTCACCATTGAGGGGAATCTACACAAGGTTTCTATTTGTGCTTCATTGGATGAATTTTCAGTCAGATTTAACATGGATTCATGGAAAATGGGTGGTAGCAGACAATGATGAGTTTGTGGGCAGATTTGAAAGGTTTGAAGTTTTTTTTCTAGCCAGCCATACCTCTCCTAGGCTAGCCATACCACTTCTTGGCAGCCATCCCACCTCTCCTGCAAGTTGTGCCTTCTGGGAAGACTTAGGGTCTGAGTAGAATTCTTCATCAGCAATCTTCAGCAGCAGATTTGTAACTCATTCAGACAACAGGAATAAATTGTAGATCAGCTTGTTTGGCAGCTTGAGGAATATTATGCTTGAGTCAATAATCTTGCCTGCAAGCCAGGCGTAGGGTTTACTATTTTCATCATTGCTTTCAGTATTTGTTTTCAGTAATTATTTTTGATGCAAACCATTTGGCACCTCTTAACAAGTTGGGTGCACTCATCTTATCATCTTTTGTGGATTCATCAATAAATACATGAAAAGGTTGAGTGCTGATCTCCAGGTATGAATCCCTTGCTTTGTAGTTTTGCAAATTTATAGTTAAAGTTGCTGTTATAGACATAAATAAATCAGAACTCAGAATTTTATTTCTGTCCTTCAGAAATTTGTACTTTGGTTCAAAAAGCAATGTTTCTTGGCATATGTTTCATGGTTGAACTCAAAACTATCAGTCAGCATTGAAACTCAAAACCAACACCTTGGCAAATAAACTTAAAACCATTTCAATCAGCACCTAAACAATTCAGGAAAATCGGATCAGAATTGGTGGGGATCTTTCACACTTGTTGAAAAAGAACTATAAGTATGTTCATATTCTTTACCAGTTAGATAACATTAGCTCCTTGATAGAAAGTTAATGTGTTCTTGGAATCTGTGTCTTTAATTTCCCTTTTTAAACTTTCCTTATTTATCCTTTAGTAACCCTAACTCACAATAATATTTGTATAGTTAGATACATATATAGATAGATTTATCTTCCCAAAAATTATAATTTTGATTACATAAGACAGATTTTAATGCATCTCTGAACATATAAAACTTATTCTTTAGCCTTTGCTGTAATTCTTCTCTCAAATTAGCAGCTGTCTCCCTTAGTATGCAGGTCTTTGAAATGTTTCTAAACTTTGTCCAAATTAGGAGTTTTCCTCCACTAACTTGATAAGAGAAATTAAGGATTTCCATCCTTCAATTTCAGTCCTAGAGGGGTTTCATCCTTAGGCTGTTAGATTATTGATTCATACCCCACAAGGAGAGATAAATAGATAATAAATACATGAATTCATTTTCCAATGTATCTTTCTCCTTTTCTTGGTCTTCTTTAAATAGTAGCCAGCCTAATTCAAGGAAGTAAAGCACATTATGTTTGAGGGCCTTTTAACAGTTACTCTTCCTTCATAACTTGTTAATTTCTGGATCTGGAAAAAAATTATATAAAACTCAGTTTAATAGCAGAAAAGCATAAAAAAAGTTAAGAAACAGAAAATATTACTAACTGAGCACCTTATTGATCTGATTTCATCCCACACTAATTGCTTCCGGTTCCTACTCAAGTCAATCTAATTTTGAAAATTGAGGACCAAAATCTCAGTGGTGAGATTGTTGATAGCAAAATCACAGTTGAATTAACATAGAAAAGTAATGATCAGCATTACAAATATAAATCGATGTCACCTGATCAACCCAGCAGCGATTAAGTTCACCATTAAATCTGTCACCAGCGTGAGAAGATCGATTATGGCATACAATAATACTAATTAGGCAAATCAAATATCATCATAGTTGTAGAATGGTACAAGATAGAACTTAGTATCAATGGTACAAACAGTATATTAAACATCAATGTCAAACAACATAATACCAAAACACCATACCAATACCAAGTACCAGAATACCAGAATGGCGAGGAAATGCTATCTTCTTTATTGATACCAAAAACCAACAAACTTACATCAAAGACCAAAGTGTTTATAAGATAGTCGGTTGGTTGGGAAAACCAACAGACGCACCTCCTTGCTCCTAACTACCCTCCCGACAAGTCATAACTAGAAGTAATACAACATTACTTTATTCATACTACATTTATCCCCCCCCAAAAAAACAGTCGTCTTCCAGACAACAACAGCTAACAACAAAATTAAGCTTCGGAATTGGGTTGTGAAGACATCCTTAGATTCGCAGCTTGTTCCCGGATGCTTGACAAGTCTCGTTCTGCCAGCTTGTACTTGGCCCGGACTCCCTGAAGAACCCGCAAGGCATCCATCTTCTTTGCTTCTGCTTGTGCCGCTTTCCCTTCCAGGTCCACTCGTTCCTTCTACCATGCAGCCTTTTCTTCTTCCCACTCCTTCATACCACTAGTCATCTCCCTTTCATGTTGGAGCTCCAAATAGGACTTCCTAAAGGCCCCCTCTATCTCACCAGAGTGTGTATAAGTGGTGCCTGTCCCTGTTCGTGTGGTATGATGCCTATCGTTATCCATATTTCTGCAATTTCTCTTCTTGTGTATCCTCCCTCCTAAAGTAACCTCCAGTCAGTTTCACAAGCTCCTTTCACGAAAGCTTCCAAAGATTTTGCTGCTATAACTATGGCTTCCCCATCCTGGCTCTTCGCGTGCTCCATGATTTCCCTCGTAGCCTGCTCCATAGCTACCAACTCCTTAAGGAACCTTGCTGCCCTATCTTCCAGTGTGGTGGCAGCCTCGCCCAGAGGTTGATTTTGGGTTCCTGTTGTGTCCTCCTCTCCGGCTTCACTATGTGGAGGTGAAGGTGGAAGTACCATTCCCACTTCCTCCAACATTCTATCTGCCTCTTCCAAAATTTTATCCTCTTCTTCATCCTTCCCTTGTGTATCTGTTTGTCCCTCCATACCCTCTGCGTCCCTCTTCCCATCAGCCTGTACCACCAAGGCGACTAGTTGGGTTACTTCAATACCTTGTGTGGTATGGAGTCTTATCTTGTGGCTGCCTGCTTGCCCTCCTCGGAGGTCTATGATCTTGGTTTGCACCTATTGCTCTGCCGGAATTAGATTAGCCATGCCAGGCAAGTAAAGTCTTGTGGCTCCCCATTTGAGAACCTTCTCCTGTCTTTTCCCTTCTTCCTCCATACTCATCATGGTACTTCCTCTTTCTGTGATGGCGTTAGTGGTTTGGTGAATCTCTGCATACTCGAGTACCCCTCTTGGCAACGGCCCTTCCCCTGGTGGCAAAAAAGTAACCTCTCGTGGTGTGCCCTTCAAATGGCCAAGGTGGATTTCCTCCTAGGAATCGGAACACGTGTCATCTTCCCCACTGTCCTCTCCCACTTCCTCCTGGCTACAGGATTCTTCCGCAGAAATATTCTTCGCTACTTCTTGTCTGAATTTCTTTGTTCGTGGTTCTCCCCCCCAAGTCCTGTCCCCATGGTGTCCAAGTGGAACCAGTATGTCATGGCTGGTTTGTAGGGTTCCACCCTACACACTGGAATCAGCGATCCTCTGTGCTCTACCGCTACCTGCAGGCGAACTGCTTCAAGAAACAAGGCTATTGCATGGTGAGGCATATAAAATGCTTTATGTTTCAATTCCATAAATTCCCGTAACCTGTCTGACAGGAATTGTGCCCAATTGTATATTTGTCCTTTATTTAGTCCATCAACTACTGGCAACATCCAAATGGCAATATCCGATGTGCGGCTTCCAGCAGTAAGTTTGCTCTTCACCAGGTCTACAATGCATCTCCATTCTGCGTTAGCTATGAAAATCTTTTTCAGACCCCTGTTGTTCTTTTTGCTCAGAATATCGTTCCATACCTGCTTCGTGAGGGTCTTCTTATAGACCAGCTCCAGCCACTTCTTCTTTTCCTCCATAGCCATAGGTGTTTTTAGGGCTTTCGTGATTTCCTGCCCTCAATCAGGTATTTCAAATACCTTGCTTATTTCCTTGGCAGAGTAGGAAATAGTTACATCTTGCTGAGCGTAATTGATAACGAATGTGTGGACCTGCTTGTCATAGCCTTCCACCATCATCCGTAATATAGATTCAAATTCTTTGAGATCAAAGATGGGCATAAAAATAATTTTTCTACCTTTGCCTTGCACAATGCCTCTTTCAAGATGTGCTTCTCCTCTACATTCAACCACCAGGCACGGCATTCACTTCCTATGATGCTTTCAAAACTGATATTCGCAGCTGTGGTTTTCTCAGGCACATTCTTTTTGCTCTTCTGAGTGGTCATCTTCTTCCCCTTTTTCACCTGCAGGACCTGATTCTTCTGTTTGTAGTCAATGATCTTTCCTTTGCTCGGGTTACCCACACTAATTTTCACCATCTTATAGCTTCTGATCACCAGATGTGTGTTTTTAAAATTTCTCCTGCACCAAACATTTTTCTTTTCTTTCCCGCTATTTTGTTCCTTGTCGTACTGTTTTAATTCCCTTCCTCCAGACGGCTTGTGTGCCAGTGTACGACTTATTGCCTGCGTACAGCCTAATCCAATCATACGACAATCCCCCTTAGCGTCCATACGGCCCTGTTGATGGCTTTCGTCCTTTCTTCCGTACCTCTGCTTCTCCTCCATACGGCCAGGTGCATGTACGGCATGTGCTGTACTCGTCGTACGGCCCTGCTTATGTGTGATCTGTACGGCACTCCCCATTCGGTTCTGCCTCTCCCGCGTACAAACCTGCTTGTGCATGGCCATTAGGATGCTCTTCGTACGGCCCTGCTCTTGTACGGCACCCCTGCGTACAGCAGTTAGCCCTTCCGTATGGCCTTTTGGTTTATGATTGTCGTACTCCAACCCGTACAGTGTACGGCATTCAACTGTGTAGTACAGCTTAGAACTTTTGTGTGTGTGCTGGTTCTGAAGTTTGTACGGCTCCTGCTTCTCTTGTACGACACTACAGCACAAGAATATTCCTTCCTCATGTCCGTACGGCATACGGAAAGTAGCTCCCTGGGCGTGACTGCTCTGCTGTGTTTGGATGCTCCTCTCTACTTCATGCAACATGGAATGAGTTATGTTTCCTTGTTGGAGTCTTTTATAAATTTCCTGGCTATTAGGGTTTGGTTCTGTTATTTCCCACTTAACCTCCTTTTTAGCCTCGTCTTTTATTGCTTCTCTTATTTCCAAGTGATATGTCGAGATGCTTTCCTTTTTCTGTGTGTAAGGTCTTAATTTTGATCCATTAACTAAGTCCTTTATAGGGTTATTATCCAATGTGGATAATTTTATAGCCCCATTATCTTTGACTTCCATAACTTTAAACGGTCCCAGCCAACGTATTTTGAACTTTCCTAGTTTGATAGCATTTTTTCCATTATACCTGAGTACTAATTGGCCAGGCCTAAAATTCATCTTTTTAAGGTGCGTATCATGCCAAAATTTTCGTCACTCCTGTGCCACCTGGGTGGCCCATTGGGCCAATGTTCTTTTTTCATCAAGCTTTATCAGGGCATTCAACCTTTCCTTTAAGCTTTCTGTTTCCTCCAATCTATGTTCCGCTTCTATTCTCAGGCTGGGTACGCCAAATTCCATCGGCATCACTGCCTCCTGCCCATACATTAAGTGAAATGGTGTTTGCCCAATGGTGGCTTTGTAAGTTGTTCTGTAGGCCCACAGGACTGCCAGCAACCGCTCTGCCCAATCTACCTTTTCTACTCCACAAGTCTTGTATAGGATTGTTACTAGTATTTTATTGGTTGACTCGGCTTGACCGTTAGCTCTTGGGTAGTATGGACTGGAGAAAGAGTGAAAAAATTTATACTCACTTGTCATTGTCCTGATAGTCTCGTTCACAAAGTGTACCCCTCTGTCGCTTGTGAGTTGCAGTGGTATTCCAAACCTTGTCACTATGTGTTCATAGAGGAATTTGGCAGTACTCCGAGCTGTGTTCTCTGGGAGTGCTCTTGCCTCTGCCCATTATGTGAGGTACTCCGTCGCCACCACTATGTACCTGCATCTGTGGTTATTGCTCACAGGAAGAGGTCCCACAAAATCTAGGCCCCACCGCTCGAACAACTCCTATGATTGTGATGGAAACAGTGGCATAAAATCTCTTTTCAAGGGTTTCCCTACCCTTTGACATGTATCACAACTCAGGACCCATTCTCTAGCATTTACGTACTGCGTAGGCCACCATAGGCCTGCCAATAATACCTTCCGTGCTGTTGCATCAGGTCCCATATGGCCCCCTGCTAGTCCTTCGTGAGATTCCCTTAGGACTCCTGAGATCTCTTCCATCACACATCTCCTTAGGATCCCATCTGGTCCCTTTTTGTACAGCAATCCCTTAATCAACTGGAATGTCCCGCTCTTGAGTGCAACCTTCCTCCTTTCTTGTATACTCATTTCTTCAGGAAAGGTAGTCGTTGACAGGTACTGGCCTATCCCCTCGTACCATTTGGGTAGTACGGCAATTCAAAATAGATGGGCATCAAGAAAATCCTCATTTATTCCGCTTCCTGCGGCTTCTCCGGACTTGATTCTGGATAATTGATCTGCAATTATGTGATTTTTCCCAGGCCGGACGATGATCTTGAAAGTAAATTCTTGCAAGAGGATTAGCCATCTACTTACTCTTCCTTGGATTACAGATTTATTCACAAGATACATGAGAGCTTGATGATCCACAAAAAATTTGAATGGAGTGGCAGTAAGTACTGTTTGAATTTTTCTACTGCATACACCATACCTAGAGCTTCCCGCTCGGTCGTACTGTAGTTTTGTTCCACTTTAGAGAGCAGCCGGCTGGCGAAGTACACTGGATGGCCCAGCCCTTCCTTTCCCATTTGAGTCAAGGCAGCACCTATTGCATAGTTGGAAGCATCCACATGGACGTGGAATTCTCTGTCCCAATCTGGATATATGAGTATCGAAGCCTGCACAAGTCTCTTATTTAGTTCCTGGAATGCCTCCTCCTGATCCTTCTCCTAGTAGAATTTTTCCCTTTTCCTAGTGAGCTTTTCTAATGGCAGAGACACTCCTGCAAATCCTTTTATGAACCTTCTGTAGTACCCCACATCTCTGAGAAAAGACTTCACCCGCGTGACGTCTGATGGAGCTTCCATTTCTAATATTACCTTGATCTTGTCGGGATCCGTTTTCAGGCCCTCCTTGCATACTATATGGCTGAGGAGTCTTCCTTGAGGTATCATGAACCTGCATTTCTTTGGATTCAGGGCTAATCTGGCTCTTCTGCATCTATCCATACACACCTAAAATCTTAAGGTGGTGTTCCTTCCCGCTATAAACCGACCAGTCGTCCAGGAAAGCTCTAAAATTGCCCACCAACATACCCTGAAATATATATAATATGATTCTTTGGAAGGTGGTTGGTGCATTGCACAGCCCAAATGGCATTCTATTATAGGCATACACCCCATCTTCCACCACAAAAGTGGTCTTCAACTTGTCCTCCTCAACAATGCTGATTTGGTTATAGCCTGAAAACCCGTCCATAAACGAGTATATTTCATGGCCAGCTACCTCTTCAAGGATACTATCTGTAAAGGGGATAGGGAAAGGATCCTTTATAGTTACCGCATTCAGGCACCTGAAGTCCACGCATATCCGGATCTCCACGCCATCCTTCTTCAAGGATATGACTATGGGGGACACCCAATCATTGGTTTGTACCTTGAATATGATCCCCGCCTGCAACATCTTTGTGATTTCCTCCTGCACCTATGCAACATAGTTCTTGTTCATCTGATATGGTCGTCTACGCACAGGTCGAGCACCTGGTATTAATGGTATTTGGTGGATGCACAACTCAGGTGGAACTCCTTTTAAGTTCTTGTATGTCCATGCAAATACATCCTTGTACTCCAATAAAATTTTGAAGGCTGCTATCTTCAGTACGGGATCCCAATCATCTCCTATTAGGATTTCCTTGCGTTCATCCTTTCCTCCCAGGTCAACAATTTGCAATTTGGCTTCCTTGTATTCCACCCTTTCTTCAAATATGTGTGTAGGCTTTTAATTGATGGTTGTCGCACCCTGCTTATATTCCTTGTATTCTTCCGAGTAACTTTCCTCTGTATCTTGAATTTGCAGCATATTGCATTCTAGCTGGAAGACCTCATAGTCTCCCATCTGCCAATGAAATAGCCCATTGAGGGAGCTAGTTTCATCTTCAGAGCATGCCCCCAATCAGAGTACTCCTTCATCATCTGGTTCTGCTCTATCCCAGTCTTCTTCTTCTGAGTCAGATGCCAGATCCTGACTCACACACTGGTTCCTCAAATCTATTACATATTTTCTCCCATCTACCTCTATAGACAGGGTGTTCCTCTTCCAGTTGTGGGTGGCCTTGGCTACAATCAGCCAACCCCTCCCAAGCAAGGCGTCGTACCCCTTCTTTTCCAAGGTAATCACCACAAAGTCAAGGAAGAACTCTTGCGTACCAATTATTACCTTTTGTCCCACCAAGGTTCCTATTGGCTTGATTCCATGTTGGTCTGCTCCCACTAATTGGAATGTGGGTGGCCAGAGTGTGGGTTTCCCTAGCACCTTCCATGTTTCTTCAGGTAAAACGTTCACACCAACCCCTCCATCCACAATAATGTTAGACAGTTTACATCCCATTACCTCCATTTCCACTACTGCAGGTGTCCTTCCTGTCCCAATGGTGAATAGGGTATCCTTTTTCTCCCCTATTTCCTCTTCTTGTTTCTCTATTTTCTCTTCCCTCCTGAGACTTTCCTCTTGATTCCTCATTCCTTGTGTTATGGCTACCCGAAGCTGCGGTACAGTCTCCAGTAGGTCCATGATTTTTACCGGGATGGTAGTCTCCAATACCTGTTTCATGATGTTCGGTACTGGCCCGTTGTTTGGGGTTTTAGCCGTACTTTCCCTGCTTTCCTCTGTACTCTGTCTAATGTCTTTAGTGGCTTCTTGAAATCTTTCTTTTTCTGTAGCCATGTCCGAGTACTCCAGTTTCCTTGCCTGCATTCTTGTGAGAGCCAATACTTCCCGCTCAGAGTCTGCAATGTCCAGCCTATTTACCCCCTTTTGTTTAGGGCAATTCGCATCATCATGGTTGCCTAGTCCACACCATTTACACATCATTCCTTCATTACCTCCCCCGTCCTGGCAATCTCAGGTGAAGTGTCCCCATTGGTTACATCGCCTACATTGGATCATGGGTCTTCCTTTAGAATCGTACTGGATTGCCCTCCGAGGTGTGCTGTTATTACTGTTGTTATTGCTTCCCCTTCTATTGTTCCTGTACCCTCCTGGTGATGCTTTCGTATTAGTATTACATGGGGGTGTGAGGGGTGGTGTGGATTGTTCTCCTTGTGTAACAAATACTTGGGCACTTCTTGCCTTGAAGTTGTAAGGGCATCCTTTGATTGTGTGTCCTAACACCTGGCAGATGTCACAAAAGGCTTTGTGCGGACACATCCCTTTTGTATGGCCCTCCTCACAATCTGTGCACCAGAGGTCCCTACCCTCTTTCTTTTCCTCCTTGCTTCCTGAAACTTCCTTCATTAGCCGCATCATGTCTTTCCTCAAAGCTTGGATGGTTTTAGATTCATCCCCACTTTCTTCTAAACTTTCACTTCCGCTTCCTTGTTTAGCCTTGGAAGTTTTATTCTCACTTTCTATGTCCATATCCCGGGTGCATGCTTCTTTAAAAGATGGTGGTGGCACTATCTTCATTTTCCGCTTCAGCGATGTGGTTAGTCCTTCAATAAACCATCTTTTTTTCAACCCGTCAACAGGTTTGTTATCCAACTTCCCCACCAGTTCCTTGAGTTTCCTAGTATAACTTTTGACAGACTCATTTTTCCCTTGTCTGGTGTTGTAGATTTCTGTAACTATCTCATCATCATCCCGTAAGAGTCTGAATTCTTCCTCGAATGCAGTACGAAGGTCTTTCCATGTGCTTCTCTGCCCGGCCTCCAAGTCTATATTACCAATTAATAGCTATCCCTCTTAGGGTGGCCGGAAAGGCTTGTAACCATTGGTCTGCATCATTTTCTCCATTGGCTTGCCATATGGTGATGCACGTCTTACAGTGTCGTGCAGGGTCTTTCGACCCATCTCCAGTGAATCTGGGACCATTTTCTTCCCTCCTACTGGGACACCCCCTCCTGCCGGAGCACTTCCAACCGAGCCGCTCCCTCCTGCCAGGACACTCCCTCCTGCCGGAGCGCTTCCTGCCGGGACGCTTCCTCTTGCCAGGGCACTTTCTGTCAGGACACTTCATGTCAAGACACTCCCTCCTACCGGGGCATTTCCTGCTGGGACTGCCGGAGTGTTCCCTCCTCCTGCGCTAGTACTCTCTGTTTCCCCTTGCAATTCTTCTTGCCCACTTCGTGGTTGTTCCCAGCGTGCCGGAGTTTCAGGATGCTTCCCTCCTTCCCTCCTTCCCGAGGTTTCTGAAATGGCTAATTTGGCTAGACCCTCTATTGTGTGTTCAATGAGCTTTTCGTCAATCTGTCTTGCACTCCGAGATTGCTCAGCCAAGCCTCTCAAGTAGCGACGCCTTTCTTCTTCTTGGTGTAACCCTAGGATCCGCCTCACAGCTTCTCCCTCAGTTTCTTCTTCCGGTCATCATTTGGGGTACTTATTTGGAAGGAGGGGCATGAATTAGTTTAATCCCTCCTTGTCTTCCTTGGTATATCACGCTCCCCCACTTCCCGTGTCCTTCTTTCAGCCGACTGGTGGAGTACTTGTTGTCTCCTCCTTTCCCTTCCAGTCTCCTCTCTTTCCTCCTCCACGCATAATAGATTCCGGGCCAATAGCCGAGGGATTTGTCCAAGTAGATCGTACATTGCTGGTGGCACTGAAAGCTCGTCGACAGAAACTTCCCGGGCCGACACCAGGTCACGTGTCACTTGATCTTCTCTTGTTATTTCCTCCTCTTCTTCGTCACTATTCGTTATTAGTACACGTGGTAGGAATGGTCTTCCCATTACTCCATCCTACCCAAGCGGAGACCTCCAAGTCCAAACTTAGGCAACGGCGCCAAAATGTAGAATGGTTATACAAACAAAAGGTACAGGATAGAACTTAGTATCAATGGTACAAACAGTATATTAAACATCAATGTCAAACAACATAATACCAAAACACCATACCAATACCAAGTACCAAAATACCAGAATGGCGAGGAAATGCTATCTTCTTTATTGATACCAAAAACCAACAACCTTACATCAAAGACCAAAGTGTTCATAAGATAGTCGGTTGGTTGGGAAAACCAACGGATGCACCTCCTCGCTCCTAACTACCCTCCCGACAAGTCATAACTAGAAGTAATACAACATTACTTTATTCATACTACAATAGTCAAATCGAATAAAGGATTGAAAGATTATCAACTCAGCACTTATATCCACAATGTAAGCACAAGCTATCGATGAGGTGTCGGAAATGGGATTAACATCAGACAAACAGATTGATATCAGAAAGAGAATATCACTATCGATCAATGATATGAACAAAATCAATTGTAATGGGTAGAGACCAAACCAATAATCAGTGATTGAGATGAACTAATCAGCATATCAGCATAAGGGTGTGTGCTGTCATTCGTGTAGATATTGAGTAGCACAATATCTTCCAAAGTAAGTATAGTGGCAGCTGATCAAGATTAAGATTAGTTATCATAACATATCGATCTTAACAATGTGCAAAGGACAGCAATAATCGATGAAGAACTATAAATTGATGGCATAACAATCATTATGAATTGATGGCATAATGAAGAGGTACAATTGGAATGCAAGTCCAATCAATAATCATAATAATAATAATAAAATGGTGCGATGCTTATCATATACCAAATTGATCCACATACAGCAGTTTGCTTTTGTTATTCATATGACTAGTAATCATTATGGAGAAATTTGATCATGAAGAGAAGTGTCTCATAATTGCCGAAGGATGCCAACCTTTCAGTTTTGGAGATATAAGAACAATAACTTTCCCACTCCATTCAGCATCATTGAATACTTCACTTTTTATTTATTAATCCTTAAATGGATCTGCTCTGTTTAGAGAAAATTGCCATTGGCATTAGTGGTGCAGGCGTATATAGGCAGATCAGAGACGGCATCTGAGGAATATACATCAGACACGCATCCGTAATTGATTGCAAGCAATAGTCACAGATATATCACAGAAAGCATCAGATTAGCATTGCAAGATTATATATCCACATTTGACACAGCGAATCTATTGCTGCTAAAGAAATATTGATATCAGACATCGCAAGTATCTAAACTCCATATCTGAGACGACAATATCGTTGCTATAAGCAACATATCAGACATCATTGCATATATTATAAAGATCAGATCAGATACAGCAATTGTATCACCATAGGCGACATTATCTCATCAATTGTTGCATACATAATTTGTCCTATCAGATATCGCAGCCATTGCTGAAAGCAATATAATTGTTTGCATCAGATACAGCATCACATTCATATCACTATAAGTGATAAAACATATTCATAAGCATATAACACTTGTATATCAGTTATTGCTATTATTAAAACTTGCATATATTATAGGTATATCAGAAATAGCAATTGATCTTTGTTTAACTTCCATTACTTGCTTTATTTGCATTCAATTGGCATAGTAGAAAAGGAAGTTGAGGTAATCATCCCTATTTCCTAACTTAGCCAAAAAGGGGACATTACAAGGGCTGAATAGTTAAACAAAAACCTAATTAGATGGCGATTATAGTAGATTTGTCACACAAAATGGCAGGATTATGCTATGATACCATTTGCAATGTCCCCTTCCTAGTTTGTCCTCAAATTTGCCCTAAAAATCACAAGGGCAACATATTAGGGTTAGGGTAACACTTTACCAAGTAAAATATCTCGTCAAATAGTGTAATTGTGGATTTGAATCTTGCAATCATAATATAAGAAACATGTACACACACACACATATAACGGTTATTAGGGTTAGTCCATAACACATGGAATGCATAGAATATCTATAGCATCATTGCAAACACATTGTAGAAGAAGCATGATAGGTCCACCCAAAGCCATCCGACACTAAGCCCAAGAACAGATCTTTGGCCTTCTTGGCCCCAGTGGTAAGCAACATGGACATCCACCCAAGGCCCCTACCTAGTGGGGTGTTTTTATTTCCTTTCCCTATCCATGCTTCATCTCCTAAGATTTAGTAGCCTTCATTATAGAGTCAGAGGGAAGGTTGTAAAGAGGGTTCCTTGATTCGCCTATATAGGCCCAAAAGCAGAGCTTTGGCCCTCTTGGCCCCAGCGGCAAGCAACATGGACATCCATCTAGCAACATGGACATCCATCTAGGGTCCCTACCTATAAGGCAATCATCGTGGTTCCTCTTCCCCTTAAACCTTCTTCCTTTTATAATGATGGAAGTTCACAAACAGATTATTGATGCATGCATATATATCAAATTGTAAATAAACATATATAAAGATAATTCATTGACAAAAATGCATAGGCCATGATAATTAAACAAGAGTTGTTATTCAGATTATTAGACACTGATTATAACAAGTCTGAGAGTATGATCCTAAAAGTGTGTTGTTTACACTCTTTCTGGTTTTGATTACTGATCCTTGTTCGTTGATTGTTCTTCTTCTTCTATTCGATGATCCTTTCGGTCCATCACGGGTGATCTTTTTATACCCTCCTTCATCAGTTGGAGGGTTGTGTCTCTTTCTTGAAGTCAATTGGGTGCCTTTTGGTGATCCATTCCTAACTGTTTTTTATTACTAACGAATGATAATTGCTCCTCATTAATCTCTAATGGTAATCCTATCTCAACCGCTCCTTATTAGATTTAACTGCCAATGATGTGTGATTGCCACATCATGACGAAGGGGGTCGATTCCTTAGACTGAGGCTGACTCATGAGATTGGCAATTAGTACATATTAAATTGTGAAGTTGTACATCATAAGACAATTTCAAGTCTGCTTCATTGGGCAGGTGAAAATCTGGATCAATACTTAAATCCAGTATGGTTGAATCTCTCTTTTGATCGCAAAAGCAAGATCCTTGCCACATGACTCCTAGATTGCTTACCGATGCTGGAAATGAATAGCAGATAGGAGGCATGATAAAATATCTAAAGCGTTGAAATATATTAGAGAGCATGAGGTAGCAAACAAAGCAATTGCACTTAAGTTATCCTTTGGCAAAGAGAGGATCAAGAAGGCCCCCTATTTCCACATCACTTCATGCTACCTAAGTTGTGGTGAAGAGCCACCCATTTTTTGCCACATGTGAAGAAGACCCCACTACAAATAAAAGACCAAAAGAGTCATTTGAAAAAACATTTCAAAATGAATCCTATGAGATTGTTGGTCAACATGTTGCAAGATATGTCTATTGAAAGGGTTTGGCTTTCAATTTGTTTGGCCACCATATTGACAAGAAATGGTGATGTGACGAAAATTAATGAGGCTCCAAAAAGATACAGACCCAAATTTTGAGAAGTTACACAATATCTTATTGGCAAAAGAGATGATGAAATGAAAGATTTTAATGATGTCCATGAGACCAAACAACCTACGGGACCAAGAACATAACCCCCTTAATTCATCTTCTTGCTCTTTTCCATATCCGACCTCCTACTGTTAATTTTAACAAGGAAGCTAGCCATATGGATAATCTTCTCTTCCTCAAACAGCTGGTGCATATTGTCAACCTTCAATGCCTTTTCATACTAAGTACAGATATCCTCATAAGTTATGCATTCCATGATGAAGTGCCATTTCGTTTCAACCACTTCCTTATTACAAAATATGCATGTTCTTTCTTCCCAATTTTCCTTGGATATCTTCTACCTACCAGTTTCACACCTAAGATGATGTGACCCCGTCCTCAATTGAGCAAATAACAAACTTGCTTTCGCTTTAATAGCAGCCCCTAAATATGTTTTTTCACCATGTTCCTTAGCTGGGTTAAATTCTTTGATGTTGTAAGTTTTTTTACGCCCAAACTGCTTTGTCCTTTGTCCACGCGGCAGTCTTGAATTTTTCAGTCACATAGCTTTTTATTTCTTCATTGGTGTTAGGACATTCTTGCAAGTTGACGTCGCACTTGTTCATCTAGTTGTTGTTTTGCTTCATCCATGTTTTCTTCCTATGATTTAGAGCCTCCCTCACAACTATTTTGGGCCACCGATGGTTTATTATGTTTCAAACCTTTTTTAAATCAAATACTAACTGAACTATTGCCAATGCTTCCAACACAAAAGTGCCCACTTCAACCAAAAGAATTTCATAGGGAACTATGGATTTAACTTTGAGATTACTTGTGATTAGGTGTTTTTGAATTCTTTCAATTTGTCTCCAACTAAATTTTGACATACTGCCCCCCCATACTTCACAACCATAAAGGATAACAAGCATGACTGGTAAGCCAAAAGGGGTTTTCTTGGTTTTCCAATCCCAAAGTTCCACTTACCTACAATTGTTTCACAATAGGTAAGAAGCCTTCCATCCTCCTTGAGTTTTCTTTGTTCTACAAGTTTCCCAACTGAGCTTATGATGGAATTCAATCCCAAAATATTTGTATTCTTTCACTATTTCCAGCGGGTTGCCCTCAAAAAAAAAAAGTGAGCTGCTTATCTTTTCTATTTAGTGAGAAAATCATTATTTTGGTCTTGGTGATGTTCACATACATTCCAACCTCCTAACAAAAATGTTATAAGGCCTTTGAATGTTCCCTCAACCCATGAGTTGTTTTTGAAATTAAGATAAAATCATCAGTATATAAAAGTAGCTTGTAATGTCCCCATTCTAAGCGAGCATCTAAGTTATTAGATTTAGCCTATCACTGGGTCCTTGTAGGCTAATACTGGTGATTAGAGGGCCCTGATGTAAGTTTTGGCTTATTTTGAGGGACTTACTATTTATAGTAAGTCAACAGTTGGTTCCGATGAGCTCAAATGAATTAGAGAGGAATTAAATGATGCTCTCGGTTTTTATTTTTGGCTTCCAATTTGGGCTCCAAGATTCTTGGAGGGAGTGTCTATTTTTAGAAAGTCACTCTGTCAAGTTCATTCATCGCCTTTCATCATCACAATCACACCTGTGCTGTCAAATTTCGATTTTGATGCTTCTTTAGTCATTTTCACAAGACGGGTGAATTTTGATTATTATTTAATTAAATTGGCTAAGGTTGCTATTTTTATTAGAATTTTATATTGGGCACCTTGGTGTTATAGCTCGTTGGAACCGGGTTGAGAAGTTTTAAATCTTGAGCACATAAAACAAGGACCCTATGTGTCAGAATACCATTATTTTAATGAAAGGGTCATTTTCTTCATTAAAGTGGAGGGAAATATAATAGTTTATTATATTTCAAATGTGCAACCATAAAGCAAGTGACTTTTAAGTGAAAAGTGTCATTGAGAAGCTATTGAATAAAATATTATATATGCAGCCTTATGAGAATACGAACCTCATTCTTGGATATCTTTTGTTTGCATTTTGTGGAGAAATTGGTCTTGAGGGTTTGAAGAAATTTCAAGGCTGGACGCCATGTCTGTGCTTGCACTTTGAGCCATTCATGATAATGGTGAATTGTGCCTATTGAACAGTGGTTGAATACTAACCTGGGCGGCATTTTCTAGGAGCAGCGAATCGCTTTTATGAGCTGCAAATATGGTCAACATTCATTCCTACCAAGGCTGCGTTCATTTGCATTGAGCTGGGCGTACATAATTTGCAGGGCTACATACATAACTTACATATAGGGCCTGCGACCTATACTGGAAAGGCAACGTTTTATCTCTTTGAGCTGCGATCTGTCTTAGCAGCGTTTCCTGAAAGGTGCATCATTGTGGTTCAAATTGTAATTCAAATGTGTTTTTCAAAATTGAGTATATTTGCAAGTAGATTATAATTGCAAATGCAATCAGATTTCTTATTGAATAAAATTGGGATACTTTGCTTCGATTTAGAAAGCAAATAGTTTGTTCCATGCATTGTTATTAAACTTCATGCATTGGTAAATGATTTTAAATTGCAAACTATTCAATTACA
The DNA here is from genome assembly GCA_027943335.1 of Chamaecyparis obtusa. Lineage (NCBI taxonomy): Eukaryota > Viridiplantae > Streptophyta > Pinopsida > Cupressales > Cupressaceae > Chamaecyparis > Chamaecyparis obtusa. Next base: position 40,923 of record BSBK01004700.1, on the reverse strand, counting down.
AAATAAACTTTGCATACACATTCAGAAAATCAGAACTTAAACATTGCATGCTAATTGTTTGATGAAATGTCAAAAGGTTTGAAATTGGATTTCAGAAGTTAGAACCAGCAGGGTTCTTACATAGCTTCACCACATACCCTGCCAGCGAGATACTGTCCCCATCTGTCTTGCTCAGCCATGCTTCTAGCTTATCAATGTATAGGCCAAAAAGTGTGGGAGATAGTGGCAGCATTGTTTGACCCCAATGTCGCTACCAAAACACTCAGACATACCATCACTTGTTCTCACTTTAGCTCTAACCTTCTCATAGAGCCTATGAACAGCTGCTCTATATCTAGCTGGAATGCCTAATTCTTCCATCCTATTCCATAGTTTGTCTCTAGGCAATGTGTCAAAAGCTTTTTTTAAGTCCACAAAACAGCAATAAGCTTCCTTGTCTTGGTTATCCCAGATTTTTTCAATCAAGTGCCTAAGAGTGATGCAGTGCTCAATGGTGGAGTGCTTAGGTCTAAAACCTGCTTTTATCCCTTGTTTAATGTCATCCTCTGTGGATAGTTCCAATGATGTATTAACTGCAAGTGGATGGTCTCGCTCATGAATCCACTCATAAAGGAGCTTAGCATACCCTAACCTTTGGGCATCCATCATACTATTTTCAGTCTTTTTCCTCTTGTTGTAATTCCTTCCAAAAGCATTTTGCATTATGTTTTCCAAGAGCAATTATTTCCTTCCTCTTTTATTAACATAGTCTTATGTTTTTTCCTTGCACCAATTTTTCATACTTCTTGAAAACCATAAAAGGATCATTGCAGCCCATTGAAGATTCATGGAAAAAGACAAGGGTGTCCATCATTTGCAATGGATCTAAAGATGCTAAAAATCAGCCCTTGATAAATGCGATTCCAATGTCTTCTTTGTTGGCGATGTGTAGCTGCAGGAGTTATCTTTCATACCTGGGATAGTCTTCTTAGTCTGAGACTGCCATCTCATATTGCAGTTGTTGTGTTTCCATCCTACGCGCTGTGTATAATTTTATTTAGAAGACATATGTAATGCTCAGCTGGGAGTGTTTGTGCTATCCCAGCAATTGCTCTTCCTTATGATTCATTGACTTAAGGTGCTGAATAGTCAATTAATGCAATTGAGTCATCTAAACGGTTCATATTCTCTTCAGTGGAGGCATCGATTGTGATATTAAATGGTCATTTTCTCTTGCTTATCGGTGGTCAAATTACATGTCACAGCAGTTGCTGAAGGACAATAAAGAGTCATGTTGTCGTGGCAATAATTGTATAGTAACAGCAGACTCTTCATTGTCGAAGAGTCTGCTCTTTCATGTGCAGTTTTATTCTTGCTATGTTTTTTATTGTATAAGAGAGTGATTGACAACTGTGTGTATTGAGTGGTCATTATTTTGTTCATCTGCAAAGAGAGTTCTTTGTGATCATTGTATATTGAACTTCTATTATTATTCAATAAAGTAATATTTTTGTGTGGCTGGATTTTTGACGCACTCAAGGATGGAGGATCCAAGAATGGACAGTCCAAACCTTGCAGCCAACAACAACACAGCGGACAATACACAACATGTCATGTCCCCATTTTGGCTGACATCGTTTGGCATGACGGATTTGCCTATCATCGACTCTCGTAGGCAAATGGTTTGGAGAGAGGGTCATTATGTTGATCATTTGATTGCATATTGTTGACAGAGCCTACATTTGGTAGAGCCTACATCCAGTTTGGGCCTACATGCAGTTGTAGTGGAGCCTACATCCAGAGTGAGTCTACATCCAATTTGAGTCTACATCCAGTTGTAGTAGAGCCTACGTTCAGTCTTGGGCCTACGCTCAGTCTTGGGCCTACGTTCAGTCGTAGTTGGGCCTACATTCAGTTATGAGACATTTGGGCCTACATTGTTATAATTTTGAGTTGAGAAATGTACTTTATTATTATAATGTTATTTTATTATAAAGTACATTATAATTGGATGTTTCTAGAAGTTCTAGCAACTTCTCAAGGAAAAGAATAAATAGAGGGCTTGGGCTTTCATTTGGACATGCTTGGATTTGGGATTTCTTCTACTTCTTCCATTGTGGAGCAATTTGTAGTCTTTTGGTCTACAAATATCATTGATCTTTGGGAACGATAACTCCCCTAGATTGGCATAACTGAGGTAGTGAAATATCTACTGAAGGGTTGCAAGTTTGGAGTTGGTACTCAGCCATCTCATTGGTACTTCATTGAGAATTTGTTGCAAGGGTTTGTTTGTGGTTGGAATAAGGGTTTAAATTCACCTCTTGCATTGGTGAATCATTTTGGTGATAGATTGAAGACAATTTGGCACATTTTCAAACTTTCTATATCAGGGCCTGGAATCAAAAGTTTGCTCATATCTCTCAAGATACTTGGAGACAATTTTTATGCTTTTGGGAGGGCCTTAGTACCTCATTGGCGGTCCCATTGGTATCAAATTGGGGTGTCAAAACCCTTCCCTAATTTTTCTACAAGAGCCGTACATGTACGGCCTGGTACGGCAGGTATACAGTGCATAGTTGGGGGCAGTTTGGAATCAGTTCTGGTCTTTCCTTGCATCGGCCTTCATCAGCAATACATAGCAGATAAAAGGAGCGTTAACCAGGTTCATTCGTGTGCATTTGAACTTGTAAAATTACTTGGTCTCAGTCATAGCCATAGCATAGATTGCTAGTCTCTGTCATAACTGAAACAGTACTGTTCTTGTATCATTTTGTATTGGAATCAATCATTGTTGTGGTCTTGGAGTCATTGTAATGAAAGGTGCATTATAGGCCTTGTTTCTATCAAGTTTCTTGCTATGTAACAGTCTATATATATATATTCAGGGATTAGTTACAGTAATCAGACATTGCTATTGGTTTGGTATAGCAAAAGAGTGCATTGATAGGACTTTGTGCATGTAAGAAGATTCATATATCTCATGCTTTAGCTCTTGTGTTGTAATCAGTCCATAAGTCAGTGTTTATACTCAATAGTTGTAACAGTCATACATTGCAATCAGAATTGGAGAATTCAGGATATGATGGCTTTGAGTGATATTTAGTATTTCATTGTTATTCATTTTGCTACTTTCCTATATTGTTATTGTTATCTCAATTGCAATTGGATGCCAAAAACAATAAACACATTGAAACACATCATTGCAAGCAAAACATTTCAGTGCACGCCAACTGTTTGACGAATTGCCACAGTTCAGATTTGGGGTGTTTTAGTGATCCTACTGGTGAGGGTCATTACACAACACAACAAGATATAACCAGAATTCAACTGTATTTATCAATAACCAAGCATTACATGCAACATGCCAAGTTGTAAGGCCTTCTCGGTTACGGCCAATTACATCAGCAAATACAATAAAGATTTCACAGGATCCAACAATCACCTAGCTAGCCCAGATCTGCAACACATCAGAAACTGGTAGAAACACAAAGGCAAATCTAAACTTGTGCTCGCAAGCCACCAAGTAATCTCGTTGTCTTCTAAGCCAACACACTTAGCCACTAGCTCTGCTATTACAATATCACATCTTCTGTCTGATTTTCTCTCCCTTTTTCTCCTCTAAACAACTACCCATACCCTCCTTATCTACTACTCAACCACAAGTCGGCTTTACAACAAGAATTAAATACAAAACATCAGTTGGCTTCATGAAACAAACTCATGAAACGTGTGAATCCATCAGTTGGCTTGCAACAAGCATTAAATCCATATAGAACAAAGCACCAAGCGAGATTTAGGTCCCCACACGTCCAACAGACAATCCACATCACGAGGAACGTGACCCAAATTAAATGCACATTCGGCCAAGCTAGATAAATCAAATAAACCAGTCGGTGAGCCAGAACACCGAGCAACCAATACCAGTTGGTGACAGGACACCGAGACTCATTCGATGAGGAACATCACCAAGCAGCAACCGAGCACCGAACTCTTTTACCGAGCAACTTTCACACCAAAGACTAAGTATTTCAGGTCTCTCACCGAGACATCTATCACAACCAGAAACCAAACACTAACATATTTTTGGTGATACAGGATTGCCAACTACCCTAGGATGCTCCTGCATCAGACACCCCAAGTGCGAAAAAGATGTTCTCAGAGGCTTAACAAAATCTTTCGGGATACAACACATAGATCCCAAACTGATCCTTGATATACATGTCCTCAACCGATGTACTCTTTCCTCTAATCCACTTCTGTTTATGCTGCCTTCTCAAATTCTTTAACTCAATCCTTCTACCAAAGCTCAGGTTCAATCCACCGAGTTCTGCATCCTGCAAAGGAATCAGGGAAAACTTTTTGCCATACTTCTCAACAATAAATACATTCTTGACACAATCATGTACAGCCTTACAATCATACTGCCAAGGTCTACCAAGCAATATGTGACAAGAACTCATCTCCACAATATCACATAACACTTGATCTGCATACTGTCCAATCTAAAAATCAACATAACACTGTTCCCTCACCTCCAAAGCATGTTCATCTTGTACCCTACTGATCTTATAAGAACAAGGATGTCTCACTCTCTTCAAACCAAGTTTCTCAACCATCTCCTCAGCAACTAGGTTATCAGTACTACCACCATCCACAATCACATTACAAATCTTACCTCCAAACTTACATCGGGTTCTGAACAAATTCCTCCTCTAACAAGGTTCCTTCATCACCTTATTACCGAGCAATGTTCTTTGAACCAGCAAGTTCTCTCCTTCTACCTCGAGTTCATTCTGATTCACCACAGCATTCTTGCTATCATCGAGCTTCTTGTCTGCACGTGTACACTCAAAAGACCTATGTCCTTCTCCACAATTATAACAAGTACCCCTGAATCCACCTCTACCTGTTCTTCTCCTCGGTTCAACAAGTTTTTGTTCATCCCCAACTATCGGTTTGTCCTTTACCGACTGCTCTTGTTTCTCCTTCCCACGGGAGTTACCTTGATGTCTTCTCTTCAGCCTATCTTCCACCTTCAGGGCATACTGGTAAGCGTCCTCTACTGAATCAATCTTCAACATGCCAATCTCATCTTGGATATTGAATATCAAAACATTAACATACCTAGCCACCTTTTCTTTAGAAAGTTCTCTAGGTCCAGACTGAATAGTCAACTTGTAAAATTCCTCGGTATAGTCTTTCACAGTCATCTCCTTTTGCATTAGGTTCTGTAATTTCTTAAACAACTCAAGTTCATAGTCGGCAGGAATGAACTTAGACTTCAGTTTTGCCACCATCAACCTCCACTAAGTGATCTTCATCTCACCTTCTTCTTCTCTAGCTCTCTGTAGTTCTTTCCACCATAAAGCAACATGTCCCTTCAATCTAGTCTATATTAACCTCACTCTAAGAGGATCTCCAATGTCTTCTAGCTCAAAGTAGTCTTCTAACTCACCTATCCAATCAATCAGGTCCTCGGGTTTCAAAGTACCTGAGAAATTAGAAACTTCCATTTGGTAACTTGTACTCAACCGAGCCATAGATCTCTCTAACCGATCAGCTCTGTCTTCCACAGATCTCTCCACCCAATCGGCTCTATCTTCTCCACTTGATCTAGCAGCCTCAAAATCTTCAACAGCTTCTTCATAACCATCATCTATTCCAAGGTCCCTCGGTATACCAGCTATAGCTCTCATGATCTCAAAGATCATCTCATTCTTCATTGTCGCCATCTCAGATCTGACATCCAATCTAATCTTTTCTGCTATCTACGTCTCCACCACATCACAAAGATTTGCAATCACCCTAGGGTCCAATCTTCTCAAAGGCATCTCCCAAGATCTTTGAAAACCCTCTGCAACAAACCCCAAACCTGAACACCTTGTGACAACCTTCAAGTTGTTTGCAAGTCAGATCGCAACCTGCTACCTCACATGGACAACCAAGCAGGGTTTCACAAGTCCAAGAACACGGATCTACAACTCGAAACAACCAGATCAACCTTCATCAACCAGATCAAACCTCGCTCTGATACCACCTGACACAGTCAAGGATGGAGGATCCAAGAATGGATAGTCCAAACCTTGCAGCCAACAACAACACAACGGACAATACACAACACAACAAGATATAACCAGAATTCAATTATATTTATCAATAACCAAGCATTACATGCAACATGTTGGGCTGTAAGGCCTTCTCGGTTACGGCCAATTACATCAGCAAATACAATAAAAATCTCGCAGGATCCAACAATCACCTAGCTAGCCCAAATCTGCAACACATCAGAAACTGGTAGAAACACAAAGGCAAATCTAAACTTGTGCTCGCAAGCCAACAAACAATCTCCTTGTCTTCTAAGCCAACACACTTAGCCACTAGCTCTACTATTACAATATCACATCTTCTGTCTGATCTTCTCTCCCTTTTTCTCCTCTAAACAACTACCCATACCCTCCTTATATATTACTCAACCACAAGTCGGCTTTACAACAAGAATTAAATACAAAACATCAGTTGGCTTCATGAAACAAACTCATGAAACGAGTGAATCTATCAGTCGGCTTGCAACAAGCATTAAATCCATATAGAACAAAGCACCAAGCGAGATATAGGTCCCCACACATCCAACAAACAATCCACATCATGAGGAACACGACCCAAATTAAATGCATCAGTCGACCAAGCCAGATAAATCAAATAAACCAATCAATAAACCAGAACGCCGAGCAACCAATACCAATTGGTGACAGGACACCAAAACCCATTCAGTGAGGAACATCACCGAGCACCAACCGAGCACCAAACTCCTTTACCGAGCAACTTTCACACCAAAGACCAAGTATCTCAGGTCTCTCACCGAGACATCTATCAAAATCAGAAACCAAACACTAACATATTTTTGGTGATACAGGATTGCCAACTACCCCAGGATGCTCCTGCATCAGTTTTCCCCTCAAGTTGGAAGGTTTTCCCAGGATAACTATTGTGTTTTCTGCTTTGAGATATCTGTTCTTTATTTTATGCTATTTCTGATATGAAAAATCAACATTCTTAAAGGGCAATGCTTTTTAATTCCTCGTGCAAACCATTGAGGAAGTGGAGCCTAATAACATTGTTCAAGTCATAATGAACAATACAAAGAATTAAAAAGTTGATGATTTGTTGTTAGTGGCAAAAAATTTGCACATCTTTTGGATGACTTGTGTTGTACACTCAATCTTATGCTACAAAAGCTTGGCAAGAGATCAAACAAGTGTATATTGAAGCCAAAGAGATCCAAATGGTCATCACCAACCACCACATATCACGAGCTATATTCAAGTCGTTCTTAAATTTGGAAATGTTGAAGATATCTAATAAAATATGATTATATGTTTCACTCTAATTTATTTTTTAAAAGTTAATTATGTTTTCCTATTTGTTCATTAAAAAAAGTTAATTTTAGCTTTCAAATAGCTTGTTGAAACTCAAATTCCCTCCAACACAATCATCTCGAGAAAACATGTTAAAGTGCAAAAAACACTTTCTGGCATAATCATTGACCAGCCTTGGTCTATATGGAGACAATCCAACACTGAAAGAGCAACAAATATAAAGCTGATAATCCTGGATGACACTAGGTGGAACTGTATGCAATATCTTTTTAGTTTCACTAAGTTTCATCATAAGTACCATATGTTAAACTAACATGAATAAGCCATCCTTCAGAAAGATGTATGATACCATCAACTCAATGTTTGAGAAGATGAAGATCATCATAAATGAGAAAGAGCAAGATCTTAAAGAAACTTTTTTCAAACAAATGCACACAATGCTAGTAAAGTGAAACAAAATGATCACCATTACATCTTCTTGCATTTGCATGGACACCAAAATATTACAAAATTCAGATCCTTTCTTTGCAGAAGCAGTTGCACCGTACAAAAATGTGGAGGTCAGCAAACAATTCAAGTTAACATTTCCTAGACTCTTCCCTAATTCAGATTTGGAGGATGCAGTTATGAAGACTATTCTCATTTTGAATACTCCAGTTGTAAAAGCATTTCCATTCTTCATGATAAGGATACATATGATTGGTGGTACCTTCATTGCCAAGAATTCCGAGACGTACAACCTCTTGCGATCAAAGTTCTATCACAAGTAAAACAAATTATTGAAACTCTTTTAGTTTCAATTTCTTTTCATTTAAAAAAAAATATGATTAAAGTTTCACTATAATTATATAACTGTAACTCTCTAACTTTGTCTCAATAGGTTGCTAGTTGGTCTTCATCCAACATGAATTAAAGTACATACTCTTTTCATCTAAACAATAAAGTACAACCAATTAGCATCAAAAAAAGGTAGAAGGGTTCATTTACATTCATTCCAACATACATCTTGTTTTGCACAAACAGAATGACTAAAAGGAAAGATCAACACAGTTGTGAGGTATAGAGCCAACACTAGCTGATTTGGACACTTATGATGTCCAACAATTTTCATTTTTCAACTCCAAACAGCCAACAGATGTTTAGTGTAAATGCTAATGGCACTCCTTGTGGTCTATCTAATCTACCTACATCATTTAAAGTCAATAATGATGAAAATGATGATTTGTATGAAGACCAATATCACACTGCTTTCTGGTTTTGTTGCTTTAATATTGTAAAATGAAAATCTATGATGACACTAAGATTGACAAATTAAACTCACAATAGTATTTTTAATTTTAATAGTGATTTTGTTTATTTTATGCATGCTATGTAGTACTCTGATCTTATATCCTGTTTTTAAGCTGCAAATATGTATATATTTATGGTTTTTATATGTTTTTTGCAAAAACAATTGTCATACTAGTATACCCAAATCCAAACTGGTAACTTAGCATACTGTTGTTTTGCCCATTGCCATCTGAGGACAATAAGGACATAACAATTTGTAATGTATATGCATTGTTTGTCCATAATTCCCTCTCCAAATGTTTACACCAAGTCATAGGTCCCACCAAAATAATTTTATTGTCGTGAAGAGCATATAACAGCCCAGGTGTAATGTCCCCATTTTTCAGGCTCTTGGGATTAGCCTATCATGTGACCCTCGTAGGCTAATGAGGATGGACAGAGGGTCTCTTTCAGTGGGCATCTACTTCAGGATTCAATATGCTTTGGTTTGGCTTTCGTTTGGTGTCATTCGGACTTCATTTGCTATAGTTTTGCCACGTTTACTATTTATAGTAAGTCTAATGTTGATCAAGAAGAACCCTTTCTATTTTTGGAAAGTGCATTTGGTCACATGGGGAAATAATAGATGTGACTCTTGTTTCAGACGGCATATTAAAAGGATAAGTATTTTGGGAGTTATTATTATTTTAGTGGCCAAATTATTATTAAATCATTAAATGGCTTATTATAAAGTTATAATTTCACTTAAGTTGAGGGTTGAGTCATCATAGGAAGGGGCCATTTATTTAATTAATTCATGAAAGCCTAAGCCAAGGTATTAATTTAAAGTATTGGAGTAAATGAATTATTAAAAGAAAAAGTATATATTTTTATCCCACATTGGTAAGAATTGTGTTTGAGCTCTCACAAGAAAGAATAAAAAGGGACTTGATAGCTCATTCTAAAATATCTATTGTTCATTTGATAAAAATTGGTTGTGAAGAAGATGGCTAGGGTTTGAGGACTGATTCCTCTCTTTTAGCAATTTGAATCATCATTGATTGATGGCGAATTTTGCAAACTGAATTCTGAAAATTTATTCTGATTCTGTGGATGCAAATTTGGTGCTGTTGTATACCAAATTTGAAGAGAATTATTAAATTGCTGCTGTTACAGAGGTATACAAAATTCTAGTTCAATTTTCTCAGAATATCTCATGTTCTTGGAAGGCTGTTGTATCTTCCTTTGCTGCAAAATACATCTAGAGGCCACGAACTTTCACTTGGTGGCTGCAAATTTATTTAGAGAAGCTGCATTTTTTCTTTAGCAGCCTGCGACTTCTTCCTGGAAGGCTGCGTTTTAAATCTGGGAGGTTGTGTGGCAAATAAGAAGGGCTACATTTCATTACAGGCAGCTGCGATTTATACTTGGGAGGCTGCTAATTATTTTCTGAGGATTGAAAGGCTGCATATCATTGGCTGAGAAACATTTCCAGCTTGCCACATTTCATGATAAAGTGCTAATTTATATTTATTTATTGAAAAGTTAATTAGACAATTTGCAAATTAATAAATTTGGTCTTTTCTGGTGAAGTTATGAAATTAGAATAAATTGTTATTTATTATTATTCAATTCTGGAGAAATTCAAAAAGGTCAAATATTATCAAAATAAAACAAACTTGCAAGCAAATCCAGAAATAAATATTATCTTCAGCAAAGAGCCAGGCAGGCTCTTTACAGTGGTATCAAAGCATTTTTCCTACCATCCTGTGGGGTCTGAATTCATTTATATTCCGATGTTATTTTAAAAGTGACCAGCACTTCCATTTTCCCTAGCTATGGATAAATACAGGAGGCCCAGTTCAGTAAGTCATCGTAGCAGTAATGGAAAAAGAGAGGAATTAAATGCTTTAGTAGAAAGTATGGAGAGACTTAGACTGCATCAGCAGAGATTGGCAGAGAGTTTGTCAGATCCAATTACAGTAGACAGGGCAGTGAGATATATGGTCTCTGCCTTTAGAAGGCCGACATCGAGTTTGCAGGGGAGAAGGCTGGAGTTTTCTCCGACAGTTGTCCATGATGTTGATGTTCGTACATCTAGCTCAACACCTGCTATTCCCATCTGCAATGCTGGTGATGGATTTATTGCACAGGAGCCAATGGATGTTTCAGTACCATTGGTTGACAGCAGCGCTGAGCATCACCAGGTTGAGGCTCCCAGAGCAGTCACTACGAATTGTACAAAGGCCGCTAATGTTGCAGTAATCACTGTGTTCAGACTCTTTCATGGAGGGAGTGATTATTTGAGATGTTTATGTCAGTTGTAGTAGTGCCGCTCCAGTTCAGGAGACAATTGCTTCCTCAGTTGGGACCGAGGCATGTACAGAATCTCCCAGTGGAGAGGATGGTGATCTGGGCATTACAGCGGGGTCAGTTGATGATAGTTCATGCTCCAACATTATTGGTGCACATCCTGACATTGAGTCATGTGTGCTAAGTCATGTGTCAGCAGTTGAGATTTCAGCAGGAGATGTGGGAGTTGTTATTATAGACACTTCTGATGACACTTTTGAGGATGCTATGAGCTGCATTGGAGATGACACCTCTTGTGAGATGTTGGGTGATGACTGCAAGGAGCACATGAGCTCTGACAGCTCAGAAGTTTATGATAGCAGTCGTAGTGTGGGATCAGTACTAGAGACAGTGGCTTTTTCCTATGTTGAGGATGTGAGCATGGAGCTTTCTAGTGATACCACTCAAGATGGGAGTGTTGCAGTTGATTTGGGCAACGTAGTTTCATGCCACAGTTTAGTTGATTCACATGACAACATTGAGTTGTGTATACAGCCAGAGTTAGTAAAGGAGATGCAGATAGATGATGTGTACACTAACATTGCAGATATCTCCAATGCTGAGAGCGAGGAGGATGAGTGTTGTAGTATTTCTAGCTTTCTATATCTGACTTTGGGTGTAGATTCATTGTTGTCATATGGTGGTGGTGGGTTCCAGGATTCTGTGTTACAGGGACTCACAGATGAGGACAGGGAAGCTTACGAGTGGCAGGAGTTTGTTATAGCCAAGGCTTCCACTTTTAGAGAAGGGGTTACTTCGTCGGTAACTCATGCGGATGTATTCCAAGATCTGGACTGTCAGATGGTCGTAGAGGACGAGGGAGCTGGAGATTGCCTTGAGTCGGATTCAGCAGCAGCTTCCCCGGGGTTAGATGAGGACGTGTCCAATGCCTGTACTCAGTTTGTAGATGTGTACTCGGATGAAAGTACACAAAGTGACGGTGATCTTGAGGGGAGTTTGTTGGATACAGCTTCCTCTCATAGTGTAGACAGTGCATTTAAGGTTGTACATAGGAGGCCCGTTGTGCAGAGTCATCATGTGACTAGCCAGTTGCGAGTTGGCGAGAGAGATATTACTTCTACTCTTGAGCATTTTGATGTCGCTCGTCAGTTGTTGGCTGTTTATGATTGGGGTGGTCCTATGACAGATGAGCACAGTGGTGGTTACCTTTCCTTGACAGAGATCCATTCCTTGGGTGAGGCTGTCAGGATTTTGAGACAGGATTATTTACAAATGGTAGCCGACCGTGATCACCTAGCTGAGTGGGGGAGTACAGCATATGAGGCACTGATGGATAGAGAGGAGGAGGTGAGTGAGCTTACTCAGGAGCTCACAGCGACTACTGAGGCTTTAGAGTGCACTCAGCGGGCTCTTCAGGAGTCACAATTTCAGTTAGAGGAGGTGACCGTGGAGTTGGAGCACATTCGGTCCACACCAACCCCAGACCCAGTTCGGTTGCACATTGAGGTGGTTGGTGGTGAATTGGCTTCTACGGTTGGGGATACGCGACATGATGATGTGGTAGACACATCTGTTCAGGATGTGGGTGCACTAGGTACTAATGAGTTGGCAATCCCACATTTTCAAAGGGATCAGCTATGGATTGCAGGGGAGCAAATTGACACTTCCACCTATAATTTCTACTGCACCGATTCATTCATGGAGTATTTACTTGAGAGTGCAGATGTGCGAGTGGATTCATACAGAGCGTCTGAGGGTACTCTCATTCGAGGCTCTTGTGCTATTCGGAGGTTGGTAGGGAAGATTGTGGAGACTCTTTCTACAATGCTTCCTCACGGGGATTTCGAGGTTGGGTTTGCTGAGAGGGTTGCTCAGGATCCTAACCAACCTGCGGTTATGAGGAGTCAAAGATTGGAGCCATTTCATGATTCCCAGTTGGGTAGTGATGAGCCATTGACGGAGATTGGGGCTTTCTATAGGCATTATATGGTGAGGTATGCTCATCATTTTTCTTTTGACCCAGAGGTAGAAGATTTGATTTCACGCAGGTGTAGACCGGCTCCAGTTTCTTACCATATATTATGGGATGGATTAGCACCATCTTTTGCAGATGGAATTGGCAGTTGCAAGTTACACAGCTTGCAATATCGACACACCCAGGACAGTTTATCAGAGATTGGATTTGGTGGCAGTGACTCAGGTACCTATGGTTGTTGTCATATCCACAGTGCAGTTGGGTGCGAGTGTCAGTTAGACATGGACTTGAGTTTTGACAGAGTTGATGTTTCAGTTGGGTTGAGTACCGCTGAGTGGTTTCTTCTATCGGCATCTACAGTTGGTCTTCAGATGATGTTGTCAACGATGTTAGTTGTTTGGGTGTTGAGTGCAGTTTCTCAGTTGCTGATTTTTGTACTATTGATGCTGATGATTTCTTCACAGGAGTATGGTGAGGATTGGGACATTACTCATGACCATCCTTGGGATCCGAGTGGACTGTGATGTTGCTTGTTTTTCTTAATTGTTTGAGGACAAGCAATCTTGGGAAGGGAGGGCTGTAATGTCCCCATTTTTCAGGCTCTTGGGATTAGCCTATCATGTGACCCTCGTAAGCTAATGAGGATGGACAGAGGGTCTCTTTCAGTGGGCATCTACTTCAAGATTCAATATGCTTTGGTTTGGCTTTCGTTTGGCGTCATTCGGACTCCATTTGCTATAGTTTTGCCACGTTTACTATTTATAGTAAGTCTAATGTTGATCGAGAAGGACCCTTTCTACTTTTGGAAAGTGCATTTGGTCACATGGGGAAATAATAGGTGTGACTCTTGTTTCAGACGGCATATTAAAAGGATAAGTATTTTGGGAGTTATTATTATTTTGGTGGCCAAATTATTATTAAATCATTAAATGGCTTATTATAAAGTTATAATTTCACTTAAGTTGAGGGTTGAGTCGTCATAGGAAGGGGTCATTTATTTAATTAATTCATGGAAGCCTAAGCCAAGGTATTAATTTAAAGTATTGGAGTAAATGAATTATTAAAAGGAAAAGTATATATTTTTATCCCACATTGGTAAGGATTGTGTTTGAGCTCTCACAAGAAAGAATAAAAAGGGACTTGAGAGCTCATTCTAAGATATCTATTGTTCATTTGATAAAAATTGGTTGTGAAGAAGATGGCTAGGGTTTGAGGACTGATTCCTCTCTTTTAGCAATTTGAATCATCATTGATTGATGGCGAATTTTGCAAACTGAATTCTAAAAATTTATTCTGATTCTGTGGATGCAAATTTGGTGCTGTTGTATACCAAATTTGAAGAGAATTATTAAATTGCTGCTGTTACAGAGGTATACAAAATTCTGGTTCGATTTTCTCAAAATATCTCATGTTCTTGGAAGGCTGTTGTATCTTCCTTTGCTGCAAAATACATCTAGAGGCCACGAACTTTCACCTGGTGCCTGCAAATTTATTTAGAAAAGCTGCATTTTTTCTTTGGCAGCCTGCGACTTCTTCCTGGAAGGCTGCGTTTTAAATCTGGGAAGTTGTGTGGCAAATAAGAAGGGCTATGTTTCATTACAGGCAGCTGCGATTTATACTTGGGAGGCTGCTAATTATTTTTTGAGGATTGCAAGGCTGCATATCATTGGCTGAGAAACATTTCCAACTTGCCACATTTCATGATAAGGTGCTAATTTGTATTTATTTATTGAAAAGTTGATTAGACAATTTGCAAATTAATAAATTTGGTCTTTTCTGGTGAAGTTATGAAGTTAGAATAAATTGTTATTTATTATTATTCAATTCTGGAGAAATTCAAAAAGGTCAAATATTATCAAAATAAAACAAACTTGCAAGCAAATCCAAAAATAAATATTATCTTCAGCAAAGAGCCAGGCAGGCTCTTTACACTAGGTGACATGTTAATTAGATCCTTCAATATTCTATTGAAAAGAGCAAAAATCAGGGTATAAATGCAATTAATTATTAGCTTAATTATTAGAATAATATCTCCAAATATCTTGTTTATTATTATTTTAATGGTCAATATTGTAAATCTTGTAAATATTAGAATGTGTCTAATATTGTTTTTATTCTTTCCTTATTAGAATGTTTCTAATAACAATGATTGTTTCGTAATAGAAACATCGTCTTTGTAAACTATAAATTGGCGTCTTGCTCATGCATTAATCAATCCAATATTTTACCAATTACCTGTGTAATATGGTATTAGAGCTAAGTTAAGTTAGTAGTTTTTAAAAAATTTCAAAATTTTGTCTTGGCTTCTAAGGTTCTCTTTGAAGATTTTTTTGAAATTGTTTGCAATTTGTGGATATTCGACTAAGGTTTTTTTGCAGACTCGTGGTTTTTCCTAAATCTAAAAACGCGTTTTCAAGTTTTTCTGTCCTTAGGTGCTGAATTTTTTTCATCTCGTGGCTTGGTTTTGGGCTCTCAGCACATCCAATGGCTCATTTTTTGGGCTTGCATATATCTTCGACCATTTTCATGGTCATTTTTCTGCTCTCAATACACCCCCGACACGAGCACATCTACATTTCGATGGGGTTTTTTCATCTGCCCGTGACCTCACAATCATTTTTTTCACGCACGATGAATTTTTCTTGGCATACAACCTTTTTGGAGTCTATTTCGGCTCACACAACCACTTTATTGGTCTTCTATTCTTACAAAAACATTCTTTGCTCCAGTCAAAGGTTTTTATGCGATTTTTTGTGGCGGTTTTTCATTGTTCTTTCACCTCAACTGTCTCAAAATCGCAACCCTTATCAGATCGTGGAGTTGTTTTTTCTACATCTAGGTCTCCTTCTCAATGTCTTTCAATCTCTACTACTCCGTATAAACCTGCAACCTACGGCTAGGGCTTGATTTTCTCAATATTTACAAACTCTCTCTTTCAACCGACTAGGATTTTTGCAATACCCTCTGATTTTTTTGTTGGGATGAAATTTTGATTACAAATTCATGGTGGGTTTTTCGAGATCTTTTATTGGTGTCTCAAATTTTTCTTGGTCTTCCAAAAAAACTGCATTGGGATATGTGCCCAACAATTTGTTGTTCAATCTCGGAATCAGTACTTGTCACCTGCCTCAATCTTATTCAAAACCTGATTTTCACATATTCGTGTCGCCATTTGTTCAACCACCTTTGACCTTAGTTTCCTGCAATGGCATCTCAGATGAATATTCTGTTTGAGGGGAATCAAAAATTCAACGGCAGAAACTACAATACAGGAAGCAGCATAAGATGACGATCTTTGAATACAAATGTCTTAACAAAATTGTTTTGGGC
Source organism: Chamaecyparis obtusa (assembly GCA_027943335.1). Lineage (NCBI taxonomy): Eukaryota > Viridiplantae > Streptophyta > Pinopsida > Cupressales > Cupressaceae > Chamaecyparis > Chamaecyparis obtusa. The sequence continues at coordinate 24,681 of BSBK01004700.1, read as the reverse complement.
AAGACTAATCGTCCTACAAATGAAGGCAAAAAGCAAGACAAATTTGATGAGCAAAATCGAGAAGTTGTCATGCTCATCAAACTCTCAGTCACTAATGATCAATTGTCACAAGTTCCTTCTAAAAAAACAACTGCAAATATTTGGAGCCATCTAAAAGGTTTGCATGAAACCTCTGATAAGAGTTGTACATTCTTCTTGAAGAACATGCTCTTTACGATCATGATGGATGCACAAGTGTCCTTGCAAGATCATCTCAATAAAATCAAGGACATTCGAGATCAGTTGGAAGCCATTGGACTCAAAATGGAAGAAGACGTAATGATCACTCTGAAGAGTCTATCGTCTTCCTATGAGCACTTTGTTGAAACTCTCAACATTGCTTCCACTCATGTTGATGTATCATTTTTTGATCTTTGCATAATGCTTTTAAAGAAAGATCGTTGGAAACAACAATTCGGCAAAGGTACCAGTTCATCTTCAAACACACAAGCTTTCTCAACTTTGTTCATAAGGATACAAGCAACTATCAGTTCTCTCAGTCTTCTCACCATAATCCCTCTACTTAGTCATCAAAAGGCCCGAAGAAGAAAAATATTCAGTGCAACTGCTACCATAAGTTTGGTCATATGAAGTTGGAGTGTCGTAAATGCTTAGTTGCTCAAGCCAAGCAAATCCGGTTCACAACCTAAAGCACATGCGGAGCACACTAAGCAGGGTGAATCTTCCTTTTACGCCTTCATGGCTAAAAGACCTATAGATCATGTAAAATCTTTTGCCTGGTAAATTGATTCAAGTGCCTCTCGCCACTTCACTCATCGTCGAGATTGGTTCACAAGTTTTCAGCCATTCTCAAATTCAGTCATTTTTGGAAGGGAAGAGTACACTGTTGTCGAAAAAGGCAATATATAGATTCAATCTGGAGGAAGGAAACTGATTTTCCTTGATGTGTACTATGTTCCAGGAATGGAACTCAACCTTCTCTCAGTTAGTCAAATTCTTAGACATTCCCCTTGGCTAGACGTGACCTTCAGTTCACATCAGTGCAGTATCATTGATTGGGAGACTCAGTCTACTGTTGTCATAGGTGATAAGGATCATGGTCTTTTCAAACTTGTTGACTCTGGTGATTCTCAAGAGCTTGCTATGGCAGCCCAACGCTCCTCTACTAGTACTGTAGCATTAGCAATATGGGGCACTTAAATGTGCACTATCTTTCTCAGCTTGTTCGAGAAGATTTTGTCATTGGACTAAACCTTAGAGTTTGCGAAGCATGTCAAGCTGGGAAGCAACATCGCACTCCTTTTTCAAATGGCGAGTCCTAGAGAGCTTCTAAGGTATTACAACTAGTCCATGCCGATATCTATGGACCTATGGCTACTCCTTCTGTTACTGGGTCCAGGTAGTTTTTACTTTTTGTTGATGATTTTAGTCGTAAAATGTGGGTGTATTTCCTTCATCAAAAATCAAAGGTGTTTGTTTTGTTTCAAAAGTTCAAAGCATTTGTAAAAAAAGAGTCTAATCAACATATTGTTACTCTTAGAACTAACAATGGAGGAAACTTACATTCCCTTGCCTTCTCCCATTTCTGTGAACAACATGGCATAAAGTGTCAATTAACAACACCCTACACCCCTCAATAAAACAATGTCGTTGAGTGTAGAAACCGCACGATCACCAAAATGGCTCGGTCTATGCTTCAACACAAGAGTGTTCCAAAGAAATTTTGGGCTGAAGCAATCCATGGTATTGTCTATCTTCTCAACCGCTCTCCTAAAGTGGTTGTCAAGAAGCAAACTTTGAAAGAGGCCCGGTCAGGCCATAAGCCCAGAATCAATCATCTCAAAGTTTTTGGCTCCATTGCTTTTGTCTGGATCCCTAATGCTAAACATACCAAGTTAGATGCCAAGGGCTAGAAACTCATGCTAACTGGCTACAGTGATAATCATAAAGCCTACCGACTAGTTGACATCGAGACTAATCGTCTCATCTTCAATCATGATGTGGTCTTTGACGAGGAACGAGGGCCATTTCAGCTCTCTCCTCCAATTATGGATTCTGAGGATCAATCTCTCAAAGCTCCAGACTTGGGTGTTCGTCTTCCATTAGGTCTACCTAATGGTAGGGCCCCAACTAGGAAGGCTCCAGCAGTTCCTATTACTGTCTCTCCACTAGTTCCTTCTCCTGTAGGATCACCTAGACATGCAGCTACACCACCTGATTTTCCTCAAGATTCATCTGATCTTTTGTTGATGATGATGATCATGTTGCACCTCCTGCTTCTGATGTTGGCACTTCTACTCTCTGGCCTCAATGGTGGGCTGAGATGATTGGCGATCTTCATGATGATGAGCTCATCGAGGGTAGAACTACTCAGAAGAAGAGAAAACCTTCTAATTCTGTAAATTTTGCTCTCATGGCCAACATTCTCAGTGTGTATGAGCCTCAAACATACATAGAGGTGAAAGGGATACCTGAGTGGGAAGAAGCTATGAAGACTGAGCATCATAGACTATTGAAAAATAACACTTGGGTTCTGTCAGATGTTCCTTTAAGAAAGAAACGCATCGGATGCAAATGGGTCTACAAAGTCAAATATAAGTTTGATGGTACTTTAGACAAGTACAAGGCTCGTTGTTGCCAAAGGCTTTTCTCAATGTGAAGGAGTTGATTATGAAGAGACCTTTGCTCCGACAGCAAAGATGAGCACCATCATATTAGTCCTAGCCATGGCAGCTCAGTGTGGCTCGAAGGTCCATCAAATGGACATCAAGAGTGCCTTACTGAATGGTGAGTTACAGGAAGAGGTTTACATGACACAACCTCATGGATTCAAGGTTGCTGATAAAGAACATCAGGTACTTAAACTAGTGAAAACACTCTATGGCCTCACACAGGCTCCTTAGGCATAGTACATGAAAATTGATAAGTACCTCACAAATCAGGGTTTCCAGAGAAGTCCTTCTGACTCGAATCAATATGTCAAGACTACTAGCAGTAACATCATCCTTCTAGTTATTTATGTTGATGATCTAATCATCACTGGCAGTTCGACATCTTTGATTCGAGAAATCAAACAGAATTTATGCCAATCTTTTGACATGACCAACCTTGGGCTTCTGCACTACTGCCTAAGTGTCAAGGTTTGGCAAGAGTCATGTGGAATCTTCATCTCTCAGTCTTAGTATGCACGGGCTCTGCTTGACAAATTCCGAATGTAGGATTGCACACCTGCATCTACACCGATGGAGTTTGGTCTAAAGTTGTCAGCCAAATCTGGTTCCCCTATTGAGAATGAAACCGCATTCAGGCAACTAGTGGGCAGTTTGATCTATCTCACCGCCACTAGACCTGATCTCAACTTTGCAATGAGTTACATATCCTACTTCATGACAACTCCTACTTAAGATCATTGGGTTGCAGCGAAGCGCATCCTACGTTATGTCAAGGGCAGTCCAAACTTTGGTATCCTCTATGGACGAACCAAAGATCCCCGACTCATCGATTACACAAATTTAGATTGGGGAGGCTTTGTTGATGACAAAAAGTCCACTTCCGGGTATGTCTTCAGTTTGGGCACAAGTGCTATCACTTGGACCAGTAAGAAGTAGTAGGTCGTATCTCTTTCCTCAACAGAAGCTGAATGTAGGGGAACAGAACAGTCAAGGTAGGTTGGGAGGCAGTTTGGCTTGGAATGATGCTTTTCGGCATCCATATGTCTCAGGCAAGCCCTTCACCCCTCTTCTACGACAATCAAGGGGTCCTCAAACTTGCCAAAAGTCCAGTCTTCCATGAGCAAACCAAGCATATTGACATTCATTGTCACTTCAGCTGTCAGCTGGTTGAAGATGGATCCATAGATTAGCGGTATGTCCCTACAACTGACCAAACTACAGATATTTTTACCCAAGTCCCTCCTTCCAGATAAGTTTGTTAAGTTCAGGGGGCTCCTTGGTGTAGTTGACAGATTGACCATTAAGGGAGGGTATTAGAATAATATCTTTGAATATCTTATTTATTATTATTTTAATGGTCAATAGTGTAAATCTTGTAAATATTAGAATGTTTCTAAGATTGTTTTTATTCTTTCGTGATTAGAATGGTTTTAATAACAACGATTGTTTTGTAATAGAAACATAGTCTTTGTAAATTATAAATGAGTGTCTTGCTCATTAACCTATCCAATATTTTACCAATTACCTGTGTAATATTAATCATAAGCCCATAACAATTCAATCCAGACCAAACTGCCTATTTTTATAAAAATCCATATTTTCAAGATACAAGTAAATTGCAGATCAAGCAGGGAATTTTCACTTTTGTCAACAATTTTTTTTCCAATTTATCTCTCATGTGGACACATTAGATTTGGATTTCTCTTAACACAAGTGCACATCAAAGATTCGAACTTGCATTTGACAAATAAGGCATGATTTTTGAGAAGAGGTTAATCCTAATTGTCAGGCTCTGGTTACAATACATATGAACTCAACACCTGAACTTTTTCAAGGATTTACACCTTGGTGAAAAGCAGAAAAATTATGAAAATTGACATGCAACATGAAGACCCTTGTAGCCTTTAAGGCCATAATTTGGTGTTGATGGTGGAGGTTTCACCTATCAACTCCACCCTTTCTTGCAACAAGAAAAATTCCTAAGGATGCCATCCCCAAACCCCCACTTAAGTTTTATAAAGAAAAAAATAAAAAAATTTGACACCATATGAACATGAGCTTGTTCCTAAGTGTGACACTAAACAAGCAAGCTTACCGAATCAGTTGCGAAAATGTAGTAAATTTAAATGTTTTGCCTTTATACTATTGTAAAAAACAGTGTGCATAAATTGTAAGCTAGAGTTAAGCCTCTAATACTAAAAAGGAAGGCATGGGCCTTATAAAGCAGCCATTCTACAGTTAAATACATCTTTATCTCTACCAACTTTATTTGGCATGAAATAACCAAAAAGAAAGTTTACTTACCCTATTTTGATGGATATTTTGATGTTCCTAATTGAAACCAGAATCCAGACTAATTGAATTCCGTACAAACTTTTAGATGAATGAATGTATGTTTTTAATAGCATACACGAGGGAAGTCAATCCCAAGTCCCCGTAAGCTACATTGGTTTTGATTATAAAGCATAAACCCTATATTAAAGATTACATGAGACTTGGTTTTCGTTAAAGCATAATTTGTGACTCTGCAAGTCTGGAGGAGAGCCAATGAGTCCCAAGTCAACTAAGCGATACCCAATCCAGTTGACTCAACTTAGAACACTTGCAACTCAAAAATAACACAACCTATATCAAAGGACAAAAACCTGAACGCTCGAAATTTCCTTTGTCTCTTCTTTTCAACATATAACTTTTATCTGGCGACGAGTACAAGAGAAAAGGCGTGATTAAAACATTCGGGGCTCATTGTAATGATTTTCATCAATTTTGAGGTGATTTCGATTACATTTTGACATATTTTTTTGGCCAAAGTTTCCAATGCATTCCAGATGGGCCTGCTACGATTATTAATTCTGCATTGAGATACAAAATACATTTCTAAATAATATCGATTGGACCCGACGCTTTGCCTGGGAGGAGCATTTTCTCTTACGCTTAAACTTATCTCATTTAACATCCACTAATCATTAATATTTCTCTGTAAAAACTAATAAAACATGGCCATGAGCATGGGAAAAAGTGTGAGACTATACGGTATGTGGAGAGAGGTGTAAAATTACCATTTGTCCGCCATTGCAGCAAATTTGGCAGCTTCCGCCGCTTTTATGGAGCTGTTGAGCATAGAGGAAGGCGTGGAAGCGTAATTCCTGCCGGTGTTTTGGTAGAAAAGAAAAGAAAAAGAGGATATGAATGTCCTTCCTGTTCCCATAAAGCTCCTGCGCATCGCCATTACCGCCTGAAAATTGTAATCCAGAACCTCAATTCTAAATTTTTAGAAACCCCAGAGAAAAATCAAAAATCTTCAAACCCGGCTGCGTGGCAACTTGTCCCTGCTATGGCCATTGTTGTAATTTTGTCAACTAAATAAATCCCTCCAACATAATTGAAAAGATCCCCATTCACAAGTTTAAATGAATGCTTTCCTTTCGAATTAAATGCATTTGAAAAAAATATGCGTGTAAAATTACTGACTATATAATCTCACTAAATTTTACCCGTAATTTGAAGGTGTTACTACTTTCTTTTAACAATAAAAATAAAAAATAAATACTTTTTGACTTAGATCATTTATTTTCATTAAAAGATAAGATTACTGAATAATAGTTTAAAAAATATATAATTAATTTTTAAAAAATGAAAGATAATAAAGTGTGACATTTTTAAATGATGCATATAATTTTCTTATCTTAATAATGACTAGCATGAGTATTCATAATATTAGTTTTATATTCATTAGTATATAATGCATTAATGTTAATCATTTTTCACTATCCTTAGTTACTATGTTCCACATTCTAGTTCTAGTTTTGGATAAGTTTTATAAGTCATGTTTAAAGTGCTTGTTGAATAGTTAGTTAGTGTCTTAATTAGTTGATAGGCTATTTTACCTGAAAACTCGTCTAAATTGTCAAGTCGGACATTGGAAAACTTTTCAACATTGTCAAGAAATGATTTCTTGATTTAGGAGAATGTCTAAGCACAAATGACTATCGAGAACAATATTTTCCTATCAAAAGGATGAACAATTGACATACCCAACCTGTAATAGAAAATAATAATAAAATATTTTACGAGCTGAAAGAGAATTTAATACTTCAAACGATTCGCATGGGTTAGTCTATACTTCCACATTTAGCATACATGTTTACTATGGTTGGAAAGTCTATTTAATTGCCTCAAGGTAACGCAAGAGCCGCAAGTCAATCTAAGTCATCTATGATGGAAGAGATTGACTATCAATATTGAAAGTTGGACCCTAAAATTGATGTCCCCTCTATGACATTTTTGTTCGTTGTTTGCATCAAATGTGCAGGCGTTGGCTAGGGCATGAAGGAGAAGCACCTACAGAAGAGCTATGAGGCTCTTGACCATGAGAGAGCTTAAAACCCCAAAAGCACATTGTCATAGAGAAGGTTGCAAGGATGAACGACGTGAACAAGTTTTTCAATCAATTGTATGGTGCACTTACCAAGAGGAGAAACATTTCAAGCCTCAGTAGTACAAAATTTAAGCTGAAAGGATTTTGGGAGTAGATTTCTGATCAAAGAGGGTTTTTTTTATTAACTGTCACAAATTTTATTGATATGAACAAATCCCAAATTTGATTTGTGAGAAATTCTATTAGATGTGCATATGAGGATTGGATTGCTATCTATTATTGATGTAACCTAAGTTATGATATGTATGAATGAATAATTTTGCATTCTAAAATATAGTATGCCATTCTTATCAAATTCTATATGTGCAGGGTTGACAAGAATGTCGATGGTTATATCATTGAAGAAGAAGTCAAGGAGGTAGGCATTTATTTTTGGTTGTTTTCTATTGTCATTCTTCAACTGCACATTTTGATACAACAGATTTAATCTACAAAAATCTAAATATGAATCCTTTGTAACTGGTTATCATGCTAAGTGCATCTACAAACAAACTATCCAAACTAAAAAAGCAAGTCGAGGAGTATACAAGTCTCATCATGGAAGGGTTAGATCCAAATAATGTGGGATACATTGAAGTATTACTCTCAAAGAAAATATTATTTATTATAACTTTTTGAATGCCCTAAGAATAGGAAAAAGAGGAATTATAATCCTTTCAAAAGGTCTAACTACAAATTTATTGTAATTACTCAAGTCAAGAGTCTTGAAACATTACTACTATAGGTCTAGGAGAATTTGTCAAGCTGGGAAACAGTACTCAAATGTTGAGCCAAAAATTAGGCTACACCCAAATGAGGAATCCAATTCAACGATGATGACAAAATGACAAAATACTTTGTGGAAGATAATTGGGAGCATGCAAGGATTATACTCCTCTAGTTTTCTATATTAGCAAGGTTATTTACATGGAAATTTATTCAATAAAAGGACATAGCAGTGTATCATGAGATGGGATAATGTGTGGGCACTACCAAGGAAGTTGTAGAGATGCTCAAATTTAACATGGCATTAATTTTGCTACTTGTTTGTCAAAATACCATATTGCAATATGTTGTTATTTTCAATAAAAGATAATGGAGGGTAAAACTAATTTCCACATTTACTTTTAAAAATTTCACCATATTAGGTGCATTTATACTTGATATTTATGGTAAAAATAAATAAAAAATACATGGATCTTAAACCAAGACAAACAAACAACTTAGGAGAATTGCTCATCCTAAAATTAGGCATTCATGGAAACAATCTTGGAAAGGAATAATTTCACTTGGTAATTCCTATAAAGCAATCTAGCATAAAGGATGTTAACGTTGTGAAATTTCATTTCTTATGGTGTGTTATTTTAGATGCTTCTAGACCTTTTTTTATGTCTAAGCAATGAAGGTTATTGCTTTAATCAAAAACTTTAATGGTTTACAATAATGATTGAGCACAAAATATCTTATGAAAGGAACTGTGTGCAAATTTTTTGAGATAACTAAATTATCTACATCTGAAGGCACAATTCAGTATTGAGTTCAATATAGTTATTTTTAGACATTTTTATAATATGTTTTTTGTATGAATTAATAGCTTGGATTAGATAATTTGCAAATGTTTTTGATTAAGGTAAAAATAGGTTTTGAATGGGCCCCGAAACCATATACAAGTAGTTTTTGGTGGGAACTATAACCCAAAGGAAATCAGTAGGAAGAATTAGCTTAAATGAAAGTGAGACATCTAGGGAACAAGATAAACCTTACAGAACCCCCCAGCACATTCTGCCAGTAAAAAATACCAGCAGAAAAAACCGAAAGTTACAACAGCAGTCATAAAAAACTCAGAATACCTCAGGCTGCCAAGAACAAAAGAGCAAAACCAAAGCCTTACAAAATCACCAAACTAGGGTTTTCTAGGTTCCCTAAACCGAACATAAGGGTTTTGATGGCTCCCATAACCAGTTTTAATGAAACAACAGCTCATGTAGATATGCTAGTTGAGCTTCAACTGCACCAATCCTTCTAGGTTTTGAAAGGCTCCCCCAACCTTTTTGTTGACTCCCATAAACAACATGGGTTTTAACATCCATAGATCTGGCAGACAAACTAGTCCACCCTATCATGATCATACCAAATATGAAACAACAGCTTATAAATATGAACTAGAAATTTTTCAGTTGTACCATAGTATTTAGGGTTTTGAATGGCTCCCCCAACCATAGACAGTGAGATGGGAGTAATGAAAACTCCCCAAACCACCAAGATAAGATCTACCAGAAAAAAGAAAAGACATTCAAGGATCTCTGGCAAAAATAAGAGTCTCCAACAAATGTTGCACCCCATAGGGTTTTGAAAGGCTCCCCCAACCTTTAAAACAGAAATGGTGCAGAAAAAAAGATTTCCCCACTCCACAAGTTTACAACTTGCCAGACAAAAGATGAATCCCTCAAAGATCACTGGCAAACATAGGACTCTCCAACAAAGGACAAGCCCATAAGGATTTTGAAAGGCTCCCCCAACCTGATCACAACCTGCTCGGAAAAAAATAAAACTTTCAAAGATCACAGGCATAAACAGAACCCTCCGGCAATAGCCAAACTTACCACCAAAACTCCAACCCACCTCTTCCAACCAGCTACTAGCCACCTCTGTAGGCAGAGCCTCCACCTCAAAAGGACCTTCCGCCTCTATGGAAAGTGTGAAAGAGGAGTTAAGAGGGAGAGAAACCTTCACCTCAAAATGAGCTTCCATCTCAATAAGAAGCAAAGAAAAGGAGTAATGGGGAAAGGAGACCATAGAATGCCAGAGAGCATGGGAGTACAACCCCACCTCAATAGGAGTCCCACATGTGACTATACCAAATAAACCTTCACCACTCTCCCACACGAATGAATGGAGCTGAGTAACCCAGAGAGAGTAATGAATCCAGGAACAGGCCTACACAAAAGCATCCCAAAGGAGGACCCAATGTAGCCGCACACCTTCAAAAACCTTCTGAGAAAACCAGGGTCTACGTCGCTCCATACAGACGCAGAGGCCATAAACCCTAACCTCAGAGGCCTCAAAAGGAGAGAGAGGAGGGCCCCAAATGCAACACCAGCAACCCCCCACCACAGACTCCCCCACAACCCCTCCTAGGTCGTCGTCCACTTCTTCCAAGCCGCCCTCATCCTCATCAACACCCGCTCGGTATCCGCCCGCTCTGCTGCTCCCGCCCGCTCTGCTGCTTTCGCGCGCCATTTGGAATGATGTGTTAATGATAATTTGCAAATGTTGTCAAGTCACTGATTCTCATAATTGATTTCATATTTAGCAACATGTGCTACTAATACAAAAACATGTGTATTAGCATAAGAATGCCCATACATTTACATTTTTATAATGTAGACTCATATCTGATGAATGCATTAAAATCGTCATAAAGGGTGAAGATAAAATATTATAATTATATTTCATGTTCATTTATAGATTATTTATGTTGTATTTCAATAACTTTCCATTGGGTCAACAACATAATAAAGTAAAGGTTTGTTGTGAATATTTGTATTAGGAATAGTTGAGCCAATTACATATCACATTGGTATCAAAGTGGTTCTTCTTTGACATTTTTTTCTGTATTGATTTAGAATTGGTTGTATTTGATTGAACTAGACAAAAAACATTAGATAATGAAATACATTTATTTATTAGGATAATTAGCTAGCATCTCAACTACGACAAGCCTCAATTTGCCTATATTATGGTAATTTGAGTCTATTTACATGTTTTCCTACAAGACATTGAATTTTTCTATACATTAGATAGATAATTAAACTCTAATAGTATTATCTATGGCCTCGGTCGTTTACTGATAATTTAAAAAAAACACTAATAGCATCCTATTTTTTTAATTTTTGAACAAATGTAGTACTGCTTAGATACCTCTAGAGATCTTACTTTAGTCAACAACATATTTGTAAATAAAATTGAAATATGTTTCTGACACTCTATATAATGTGAATTCGAGGATTGTGCACTTTGAGTACAACCAATATGTTCAATGAAATCCAATGAAATAAATGTTTTAACTAGTAGCTAACTGTAGAATCAAGTATGTAATAAAGATGAAGGGTGAGTGTGTAGCCAAGTTGGTGTGAAGGCAAGTCGTGAAGTGTAGTGTTTGGTCAATAATCTCGGTTCTATGTATCAACTCTGGTTCAAATCTCAATAGGGTCACCAAAAACCCTTTAAGGGTGAGTGTGTAGCCGAGTTGGTGTGAAAGTGAGTCATGAGGTATAGTGTTAGGTCAATAATCCCAGTGCTACACATCAACTCTAGTTCAAATCTCACTAGGGTCACCACAAACCCTTTTAAGGGTGAGTGTGTAGACAAGTTGGTGTGAAGGCAATTTGTGAGGTGTAGTGTTAGGTCAATGATCCCAGTGCTACACATCAACTCCAATTCAAATCTCACCTGGATCACCACAAACTCTATAAGGACAGGTGTGTAGCCGAGTTGGTGCGAAGGTGAGTTGTGAGGTGTAGTGTTAGGTCAATGATCCCAGTGCTATGCATCAACTCCAATTAAAATCTCACATGGGTCACCACAAACCCTATAAGGGTGGGTGTGTAGTTGAGTTGGTGCAAAGGTGAGACGTGAGGCATAGTGTTAGGTCAACGATCCTGGTGCTACACATCAACTCTGGTTCAAATCTCACTAGGATCACCACAAAACCTTTTGGCTCATTAATGGTTAGCACTAGGTTTCTTTAGGCTCTAGTGGTGGCAATTCTATTGTTTGCCTGAGACTAGAGTTAGGGTGGTGGAAGGTGAACTTTGATGGAGAATCTAAGGGTGATCTGGGGCCTTCAGGAGAAGGATTCATTATTTAGGATTATAATGGAAACACTTTAGCTTTAGTGGGGAAAAGATTAGAAGATGGGATGAATAATGTTGTGAAGGCAGAGGCAACATTAGTAGCAATTAAGGTGGCAAAGCATTTAGAAGTAAGGAGAGTACATCTAGAAGGTGACTCTCTTATTATTACTCAAGCAATCATGAAGGGGACAATGGAGGCTTGGCATTTGTAGAAGTTGATAGATTTAGTAAATGATGAGCTAGAAGAGGTGAATGAATTTAGAGTTACTCGTGTGAAATAGGAAGGTAATAAAGAGGCTGATTGCTTGTCTAATCAGGCATTAATGTTTGAAAATAAAGGTGACATCAAAATTGAATTTTTTTTAATATTAAAATACTTTGTAAAGCTGGAAATAACATCATATAAGTATCATCTACAACATCTAGTCAAAAGATATATAACAACCCATATATTACAAAATAAACTACAACCAAAGTCCCATTTACATAATTGTATATCGTATACCGCTAGATCAAAGCATGGAAAAAACAAAACTACATATTCCTTTTCAAACATAAGGATTAATCTCATTGTCCTATTATATTATTATTGCATGCAGCCTTTGTCACAGTCAAAGGCTTCAATGGGAGGATCCACAATAGGTGGGATATTTGTTGCATCTTCCCAAATCGGTCCTTTGTCCTCTCAATTTTTCTTAATTGAAAAGTTCTCTTTCCTAATGTCAATCTGGTTCTCTCTAGTAAACAACTTAGATTATCCATCTCCTCTTTATTCAATTCATGACCATAATTATCAAAATAGTTGGCTGAAAAAATGTCTTCTTTATAGATTATCATGGATCCATGCACCAAGATCATTAACCTGTCTTTAGGGACCTCCAAGACTGCAGATACCTGAGACATAATATGATAATGAGTGATTTGACAAATAAACTCAGTAAGCACCCTCTTCTATTAGAAAACATCTTCATTTCTCCACTTCCAAATAAACCAAAAAACCTCAACAATAAGAGAAAACCAAAATGTGTTAAGATAAAAACCAAAAGGCTCTGCAAAATCCACCAAGACTTCTTTCCAAGACAATCTAGTCCTACCATTCCATTTGACAAGATTACCAAGAAATAAAGACCAGACTTGGGATGCAAACTTGCACTAAAAAAAAGATGTTCAAAAGATTCGGGACACTCACAAATAGAACATATGACCGGTTCCAAACCAACAGAGGCCAAACATGATCCCACAACAAGCTTTTTAAGCATCAAAATCCATCTAAAACATAACTTTTTAGGTTCCACTTGGGAGTGCCAAAACAAATCAAATAGATGGTGACATCTAGAGAACGACTAGTTAAAGCCCAAACTGTGATTAATCCTGTTAAAAATAGAGGCGTCTTCTTTGAGTGTATTATAAATAGATTTAGCAGAAGCATTAAATAACAAACCAATATCATCCCACTTAATTTGACATATGGCATGGTTGGTATCAAGAATTTTACCAAGAAAGAAAGAACCAATTACTTTAGACAACATAGTGCATGTTTTTTTGGGGGGGTCAGGGGCACCCCAAATTTGTCATTGATTTTCTTCCAACTACTCAACTGGTTATCAACCAGAACATAATTAATAAGATAAATGCCTTTATTTTTCCAAACCTTAGCAAACCATCCATGAGTAAGAGCTAAAGGCTTGTTATTAATGTATATGCCCCACCAAATAGATCATTAGAAAAAGATAATGTAGGAGAGCTCCCTATGGCATTCTTAAAACAAATAAAAACTCTCCCCTGAGTCCATGCCTTCCAAATGGAAGCAAAAACCTTGGATCCAAAACACTTAATTTCAAATTGTCCCCAAAAAATATTAGCAAGAGGCACATTCTTCTATTTTTTATATTTTTTGATGATATATTTTTGAATATTAGTCCTAATTAAAAGCTTACAAGGCTCTTCTCTAGAAAGGCTATTCGGGATCCATTTAGAGGCTAGGGTTGTCCCATGTGTATGTATATCCCTAAGAACAATCCCCCCCCCCCCAACCTTCTTAGAGTGCAACACCATTCCCACTTGGCACAATGTCATTTTTATGTACCCATTCCATCAAACCAAAGGAAGTCCCTTTGGATTTTTTCAAGCCCATTATTCTAGTATATAGAAAATAGCTAGGATGAAGCATAATATATAGCATTAGATACCAGTACTTTCTGTACAACTTGCACCCTTCCAGCCAGAGATAACAAGTGAGTTTGTCAATTTATATGCTTCTTCTCAATTTTGGAATAAATCCACTGCCACATATCCTTAAGTGTAGGCTCAACTGCAAAAGGGATGCCAAGATATCTTACAATGGCATTAGGGTCATTCCACATCCAACCTTTCAGTACTAACTAGTCTAGAGCATTATCATTCCACCCGAGTACAATTGACTTATGAGGGGCAACCTTGGCTTTGACTACAAGACAAAAAATTGAAGCCTATGCATGATATTATCAAAGTTTCCAGGGGAGAGTTCCAGGAACATATAAGTATCATCAGTAAATTGAGCATTAATCAGGTATACATCATTAGTAAGGGTTATACCTTTCACAGGAGGGCCTAGCTCAGAATCTCTAAGAATGAAGAATAAAGCATCAACATCACTAACGAACAATGATGGGGCAATGGGGTACCCCTGTCTAATAGACCTTTGAAGTGATATAGGATCATAAATTTCTCCATTCACTTCTATGACTATGGAAGAGTCCTTGAATAAAACTAAGATCCATCTACAACACTAAGGGGGGAAACCAAAATCTTGAAGCATACTGATCACAAAAGGCCATTCCACATGATCGTAAGATTTCTCAAAGTCAAGAAGTATCATATCAACATTTTGTCCATCACTATGAACCTAGTTCATAGCCTCCCAACTGGTAATGAGATTCTCCATAATATATCTTCCCTTAATGAATCTAGTCTGAGTAATTGAAATGGTTTTGCCTATAATATTAACAATCCTTCTAGAAAGTACCTTAGCAATGATTTTGTATGAGAGATTCGAAGTGTAATGGGTCTCCAGTTTTTAATTTGTGACCTATCCCCACTCTTGGGTAGTAATTTTATAATACCCATGTTGATCTTCTCCCCAAGGGTGCCTCTGTCAAAAGCTTCTTTATAGATCTCTAACAATTCCTGGCATATCCACTCACTATTTTTTTTATAGAATTCAATAGGCAAACCATCTAAACTAGGAGATTTTTCATTAGTCTTGGATCCAGTAGCCTCTTCATTTTCCTTTATGTTGATGCTCTATTCTAACATCTTATATTCTTCTTTGTTAATCTTTTTTGGAATAAGGTTCACACATTTTTCCAATGCTTTGATACTATTGAACCCATAATCATATGTAAACAGGTCCTTGTAAAATTGGTAGAAAGTACCTAGTATTTCCTTGTTATCTCTAGACAAGCCCAAATTGGTTTGAATTTTTTCAATGAGCTCCCTCTTTTGCTTTTCTAAAATAATGTTAAAGAAGTATTTGGTCCCCCTATCTCCATATTTAAGCTAGTTCATCTTGGCTCTAATTTTTTGCCCTTGAATATCATAGTTCTAATGTCTTCTCCATTCAACTTTAGTGGTGACTAAATATTTTTCAAGTTGCTCATTGTGCCCCTCTTTCTGTAATAGCAACTCAATCTCATTTAGTTCCATCTGGCATTCATATTCATTCTGTGTTCTATCTATAACATATTTATTGCCAATAGTTTAAAACATTTTCCTCCACACTTCCACCAAGTGTTCCCATTGTTTTCCCGGGGAAGAACGCCCACTACTAAATTTAGATAAACATGTGACGACTCTAATAACATAATTAGTGTCATGATCTTGAAGTAAGGAAACATTCAATTTAAATAGATTACCCTTTCTGTTACTATGATTATGCTTTCGATGAACATCAATAATAACATCACACAAAATTAGAGAGTGATCAAACATGTTGGCCGGTGAAACTCTAACAAGGTATGCTTTGGAACCATGATAAACACCAAGAAAAGAAGCATCAAAATAGATTATATCCAACTTGTAATAGACTCTTTGCTTCCCAAGCTAATTGTTACACTAGGTATACCAAATGCCACTATCATCAACTTTCTTCTTCTCCATAGGGTCAACTAGATTAAACCTCCTTTCAAAACTAGTCCAAAAGTAATATTCATCACCTTTCCAATTATGCATAATTCCTCCACACTTGGCTTCCTTATCCTCAGTCATATTGAAATCTCCCACAAATATCCATTGTGCCCTAGGTAGGTTATTAGAAAGCCAATCCCAAAACATGGCCCGGTCTCTATACTCATTGGCAACATAAATATTACATATTATTATCATCTTCTCCTCAACTTTGAATGAGACCCAATGAGCTCTCTGGCATGGGGACATCCCTTCCCCCTCAAACTTCTTAGTCCATTTTCAATTAATAAGGAATGCAATACCTCCTTTGCCCTTGTCATGATTAGTGAACATACACATGGCCTTATCCCATAAAAATTTTAAAATGTTGTAAGCACGGTATCCTACAACCTTGATTTCTTGCAAATAGATGATATCTTTATTATGTAACCCATTACACCACTTTTTGACAATATATTTCCTATTCGACATTTCTAAACCATGAACATTCCAACTATGTATGTTCATGATCGTGGTGAACTAATTTTGAAAGGAATTTTCCTTACGATTACATAATTTTCTAAAACATTTGGGCATCTATGTGTGGAGTTGTTTATTGCCTTTATTATTATCCTTGGATAAAGAGTGCCTCTCTATAAGTTTTTTTTGTGCTCTTGCTTATAACCTCAGTAAATGGTTCTCCTGCCTCTATCACCATGTCACCCAAGATTTCATAAGGGACGATATGTCTATCACCACCACTCTATATATTTTCCATGGTTTCAGATGAGAGTGCATTTTTATCTAGGGATGGCTCATGGAGCTTCTTATATGTCTTTGCTTTCTCTTTGATGCTATCCAAAGAAATTAGTTGGGAATTTTTCCTATTGTTATTATTAGTATTCTTATTTTGTTCCTTATTGCTAGTATATTTTCCATGTTCTGGTTGACAGCTAGTTAAGGGTAAATGTTTATCTCTTAAAACACATTTAGCAGGAATAATCTCAAGGTTTTCCTCAAAAAGGGGGTTTGAAAGAGATACAAATTTCCTCCCTGCAATATCAAAATCTATACTTACCACATTATCTTTTTTATGATTTTTATCAATGCCATTTTCCTTAGCAATCTCATAATTATTCTTGGGACTGTTGTCTACAAATATCTCCTTATTATTATTGCACCCATCAGAATTATTAGATTTGAGATTAGGGGTATCATTTATATGATTAAAAACAACCTCAAAGGTTTTTTGGATGTTTTTAAGAGGACATTCTTTCCCGGTGTGCCCATTAAGCTTACAATGAAAATAAGCACCCAGATTACCAAGAGGAACAATTTCCCAGTCAAAGGAAACCCCTTCAAGGTCAAGGAAAAGCATCTCACGAAAATCAACTTTTGGTTCTAGGGCAATGAGAGCCCTAGAATTTAAGTGGGGGAGAGTAACTCTAGAGTCCTCAAATTGCAGGACATACCCTAAAGGTTTCAAAATTTGGGGAATAAAAGGCCAAAATTATGGGTGGATGTTTTTAATCTTAACCCACTGGGGGGATGATCTTGCAATAACACTATCAAAGTTACCACTGGGTGACCATGGGAAAGCCCTAAATAGAGATTTTCCTACATTCCAAAACCCCTTTTTGAGGACTCTTTCCAGCATTCTATTAGATTATAAAAAAATCACAAACAACTCTCTCTGTATCGTTCTACTAAAATTGACAAAAATTCTAAGCTTTTTGCCCCATATGTTGTTAAACCAATCATCAAGAAATTCTCTAGCCAGTAAAAACTTGTTATCCATACAAACATAGAATATATCAACATTTTTTAACTTATTTTGTTCAGTTTTAACGACTCTTACCATATCCCCTTTCAGAATCAAAGATAATATTTTCAACCTAGGACGAGGGAGCTTACCCTTCTCTCCCCCTCCATGGTCTATTTTTTTTACGATGCTAGTGTCTCCCACTCCACATCCATTAGTTGTGGTAGCCATTATTTCATCGATCATGTTGGCATTATTTCTGATAAATTTTCCATTAAAACATGTTATTTCTGGACGCTTGGTACTAGGGCTCTCTACCAAGATATCTTTGAATGAAGTTTTTTAAAAATCCAGTGGTGAATGCTCTTTAATACTATCTCCTAAACCATTAACACTCTTATCACTCCCATCATATTTGTAATTACCATCTATACACTCCATACAATAGAAAAAATCACATTAACGACCTTAAAAGATCGGCCCTAGATGGCACCAGAGTATGAATGAACCCACACACAAGAGAACATAAATGCAAAATAATAAAATGAAGGTAAACAAAAGATAACAATAAAGCGTAGAAAAAACCAAGGAAAAAAGGAGGACAACCATGCCACCAAGAAAATGCCACATAATCCCTGCAAGTATGGACAAGGACATCCACTTGCCCAAACTTGCAAAGTGAAAATCCCTCCTCTAGTAATCACGAGGTTTGATATAGTTGGAATGCCAAAATTAAAGATTTTAGATTTTGTAATTTGAATTAAAGACCATTAACTAGAAATTAAATTGAAATATGGCAAGTGATTTTGTGTGCATTGGCAATGGTGTACGGGGGAAGTGGACTTATTATTGGTGAGGTGGTCAATGTGACATTAAGCTTATTACAAGATGTCACAATAATAGTGGAGGAAGCCAAAAAAATTTATTTTAAACCTGGCATTTGTTGTTCATTTTTATAGGTGCAAGTGTTATTCAGAAAGTGTGCTTTAGCTAGGTTGCATGAGGATCGATACAACTTTCACTTTCACTGCAACAAAGCAGCAAAACCCATTTTATGGTCGGATAACAAAGAAAAGGCTGGAGAAAATATTTTTGTTTCAAAATGAAAAGATCATAAAGATTGTTATGATTATTCTAGGGGAGATGTTTAATGTGGTGGAGAATCAACATAAACCAAACAAAAATGTGTTTTCTATGATCATGGTGTGGGGTCTATAGTTGGGGGATTCGAAGGAAATGGTTCAAGAGGTGATGGAGGCCATTGTCCATCCAAAATTTCTTAGTGACTTGGACAACATTCTTGAATGAGCGATTCTAGAGCTTGGAATTATTTTGGGTGATCGACAAGGTGGCTTGGAGAGAATTGAAGTTATTAAATGCACTCCATTTGTGTTGAGGTTTGATGAGAAGCATCATAGGAAAATATTCAAGCAATCTTGTAAAGGGTGGGAAGCACTAAAATTGGTTGTGATGATTAATAAACTGGATGAAGAAATAAAAGAGATGAAGTGTGTTGTTGGGTGGACTGATGTAGATGAAGATAGACTGAACAAAAGGCTCCATGGTATCATAGGTGATGTGGATGAGAGAAATGTAGCTTCTACAAGCTAAAGAGGGTGAGGAATTATAAGGTTACAATGCAAATTATACAAATCCCAGGTGATGATCTTCTATAATATGTCTTCCCTTTTATTTATAATGGGCTCTAGTTTTTTTAATGCAAATTGTTATTGTCTATGGGCTTAATGGCACAGATGAATGTCCTATCTCCTTTTTGAGTTGTTTATGTAACTGAAACTATAAATGTAGAGGGTGGGATAGATGATGGCAGGATTTGAAGTGGATTCATAGGAAAGTGGGTGAATTTAGTTATGATGAAAGATGATGTAGGGTGAGGTTAGGGTTAATGTTTTATTTTACTGTTAAGTACTTATGCTTTAGATTATTAATAAAACAAAACATTGTTACGAGAAAAAAAAAATGCAATGAAGATGCTTGATACAAAGGCCAATGGCTCCTTGAAAAGTGAACTACAGATGATCTTACATGGATTAGCTAGATCATGGATCATTTCATATCGGTTAAGAATTCCATAACACTAAATTTATGAATGTGAATTCCTATAACAATTTGGACTACTATGTTTCTAGTTGTGAGACCAAACTATTAGGTGATACTCTTGTTGTAATTAGAAATGTCATTCCCTAACACATAATATTTGCATGACAACTCCCAAAAAAATTTGCAATATCATGTTTTGGTTGCAAGGTGGAACTTAGATAATCTAGCTATAATTGGAGATGTCATTTCATAATATAAAATCTATGCACGAGAACTACAAAAATAATTTGGAGTATCATGTTTATAGGTGCAAACATAACCATTAGTGGTGCAGGAGCACACCTAGGCTACCTCTATGTTTAGTAGTTTTGGCTTGTACTTGACTCTAGCCAAGTCAAGAAGAGTAGATTAGTTTGGTTGAAGACCTTAGAAGGTCATTTTCTATGTTGGCTAGGTGAGTTAGTCATTAGGACTAAGGTCACACAATTAGCCTTTGTTAGTTGTTATTATTTTCTTAGTGTTAGTAGTTGAGATAGAGTCTTTATTGTGTTCTAAACACACAAGGGAGTTGTAAAGATGCCATGAGGTCATTAATGGCCTTGGATCCTCGAAACATAGGAGGTTAAGAGTCCTAAGAATTAGGATCATGGCATAAATGAAAGATGCCAATTGTTGCAAAGAAGTTGTCATGACAACATTTTCAATTATTGCAAATGTTGCATGCAACTCGGATAACTTTGGATCCCCTAAAATTTAGGAGGTGGGGAATCAGCCAACAGGCCCTAAAATGAAGGAGATGACATCTAATGTAAGCCAAGTCTCAAATCTCATGGTGTATGTTGTATTGTTTGAAGTGTGTGAATAGAGCTCTGCAAGTGTGTTACAGTGAAACTCTCGAGACTTTGTGTTGACAATCATATATAATGGTTTGAAAGTGTTAAGATAGTGATTAATAGTGTTCTTTAGGATATTTGAAGACTTTTTCATTTGATAATCAAGGTGTTTTGAGTAGTTTCAGGTCGTCGGTTAAATTGTTTTAGTTTTAGAGCTTCCATTGGTTTTGTTTTGACCAGTTTGTGAAATCATGGCTCCCCCATGAAATCTAGCCATGGGAAACAACTCATGATGGATGGATATGTTAGGGGAGTGACCAATGTATATAATTTTAGGATTAGGAGTCTTGGAAATAAGGAGAGCTATTTATACTAGTAGGCCCTAGGCGAGCAGGGAGAGTCCGACTAAAGGTCTATGAATGAAGGTTTGAAGATATCTTGCAGGGAAGAAAGGTAAAATATGGTACAAGTATAGTACGAGCTAGGGTTTCATCACAACTAAACATGTTATGAGTATTGGGTTCATCTCAAACACTTAGGTTAAGGTTTGAGCATGTTTCAAGTAGAGGTCACTGTTAAGTCCTAGAAATTAGGCCTATTAGGCCTATTGTCCTAGTTTATGGGAACCCAGTGTACGAAGCCTATCAGAACCTAAAACCCAATGAATGTTTTAAAACTTCTAAATGGGTATCCGAAAATGAGTTTATATTTCTAGGGTGTTTGGGAAAATTTTGCAAGAAATAACAAAAAGTGACTAGTAAAGGCTACAAGGAATAGGCCTAGTTTAAGGTCTCCAAAATATGAATCGTGGAACTTGGTAAGAATATGATTCAAGATCCCTCAAAAATGGATCAAATGGGAAATATTATGAATTTTTTCAAGATGGAGAACACCCTTGCAAAGATGGACCAATTTTATGAGGATTTGACACTTAGAGCCTTCTAAGTGAGTGAGAAGAAGTGTACTAAAACTACATGGTGTTAGTCCTCCAAGGTGAAGCATCAATTGATTGACTCTTATAGTAGAGTTTGTGTAGGCCTTAGTTAATTACCTAAGCCTATTAGGAAGATCCTAAAGAAGAATAGGAATCTTGTGGAGACAAGTGAAGTCTCTTGGTGGATGTGCAAGCGAGCCTTGGAGTTACCATACATCAATTAGGTGATTATGTTGCTATAAATAGAAATGTCATTCCATAATACAATTTATGCACTAGAACTCCCAAAAAAAATTGGATTATCATGTTTGTGGCTGCAAGATGGAACCGTTAGGTGATACTCTAGTTGCAATCAGAAATGTCATTCTAGTTAAAAACTTTGGTACAAAGAAGAAACCAAAATATGAGGTTCGAGGAATTCAGGCTCAGTTCATTACTTCATAGATGATACACCATAAATTCAAGTCACATAGTTAGATATGATATTTAAGTTGGGTAGATGCAATGTGAATGGCATGAGGCTACAAATTGGTAGGTCGGTTCATAGTTAGTTGGTATGCGCCGACAATATTTTGTAGATAATAATTTACTTTGCTAACATCCCCCCATAAAATAATTATCGAATTGTCTTAGATACTCCCCACATAATCTAGAAAGTACGGGTTTTGTCTTATAGCCTTGTTAGATACCCATTTACAATCACTTATCAAACATTATCATTCATAAAACTTCCCCTCATCATAATCTCTTTGGATTTTACAACTTACCCCTAACCAACACAATTTTGAAGTGGATTCAAGCTCACCACAAACTTTGCACACAATTGCTTTTGACTAACCACAAACCTCGCTCACAAGTGCTTTTGGATGACCATGAACCTCTCAACAAGTGCTTTTGGATTATCACAAACCAAGTACACACTGGTTCTAATGAATAAAAACCATCATAACAAGGAAACCATCATCACTTTGGGCTTCTCTCCTTCTATACTTGCATCAAAATTTATTATTGAGTCCATATAAAAAGAAATCCACCTACCAAGATACATGGGTACCAAACCATTGTACTCATTAGTTCTATAAGAATTCTTTTTAGATACATGGTTCATCAATATGTTAAACCATAAAACTATGAGGTATCAGGTACCACCAATAATGCACCCCTTAAAACAACTTAGGTACAATACATACTTTTATTTTGCCTTTCAATAAATGTGGATGACACTCAAACATTTTCCCAAATTACATAGCCAATTAAAAACATTAAACTTCCTTGACTTCATGATTGCAGATTTTTTGGTTCTGACCTCTTTTCAATAGCCTCCCAAATACTATCAACAAATTCACAAAATTAAAACATGAATCTGTTGAGGGATATCGATCCAACAATCATCTTTTACATGACCACTTCTTGACAACAACATAGTCTTCACATTTAGAAAAACATATTTCTCTCACCTCCAACCTAAACACTACACATCTCATGCAATCAAAAAAACTCTCACAACTAATATCTATATAAAAAGTTAACTCCTCTTTTTTTAACTAAAAATTTCTTTCTTACAACTCACCTCTCTATCTCTAGTTTCAACACTTTAAAAGACCATGAACATGCCACTAAATGAGACAAGATTTCTTCATACCATTTTCTAAGTCTAATTTTCACATCAAAACTCCTCTATAATTTTCTAAAGATAACAATTTCTCTCTTTTTAGAAACCTCTTTTGACAACAAGTGTCAAAAACTTCAACATCTTTCAGTAGTGGTCTCCTCTTCCATAGACAACTTTGAATTCTTTTAGAAGTGTAATGCATAACAAATTGTCATTCAATTGGCACCTCTTTTAGCTGAAAACTCTTTTAGATTCATCAACATTCAATAGTCTAGATGATTCTCATTGTCTTGCATCCCCTCTCAAAGTGCATGAGTCATTGATGGTTGAAGTTATTTGGTCTTGTTCACATAAGGTATGCCTTTGGTGTAAATGTTTTTGTCATGCTCGTATGCATAAATAGATGGTAACTAAGGTGAATAACTATGTCCTTGAATGGTTATAGTAGGGTTTCATCATACACATCAAATCATGGGTTAGAGGGTACTAATAGATTTTTTTTCTTTTAATTTTTAAGGCATTATCTTAGGAGTGAGTCTTTTATTTCCATTTCCAAACCAATCTTTTACGAAGGTGGAAATTTTGCATTAATATATCATTGTTAGATTTTATCTCATTATTATATGTATTCATGAGATAATAATAAATGTTTCTTTATGGGATACGAGAATAGTGCAATTAGTTTAGTTTTTATGGCCAAGACAATCTATAGGTTCTTTTATATTTATGCAATGTGAATTATATTTAAATATATATCCATTCTTTCTTCATTTTATTTTTTATTTTACTTTTATTTTCCATATGAACCATAGAGAGACGTTACCATCTTCCCATTGAGCTCCAATATAAATTTATTTTACATTTATATATGGGTTTATTTGATATGTACATATCTAATCAAAACATAGAGGGTTGAGTGATTTCACATCCTCCTTATTCTTCTGGAGAATTTCAAAGAAAAACACAAAATGAGAGACAAAATTTAATTACCTATTGCACAAAATAGGAGGAGAATAGAAAAGGTTGACATGGGTAAGGAGAAATTTCTTTAGTTTTTGTTAGCCTGCCAAATCTCTTTTCTCAAATAGAACAAAGACTAAATATGCCCTATTATGAAGAGATTGAACACACACACACTCTCTCTCATAAATTTATTACACAAGAACAACACTACTATTTTGCCTCAATGAGATGCAAATAAATTCATACTCGTTCTTAGCTTTATAAGAGGGTCTATAATGAAAAACTTTACAAAATACCCTTTTTTTATTCTTTAGACTAATGCAACACACAACATATACAATATTCATATGGATCATTCATTGTGTATATATATTTTTTTGAATCATTTTACATTTAGGAATCATAATGTTAGGGAAAACACATACTTT